>CM028384.1:43940962-44051143 GCA_013146195.2 Codonopsis lanceolata | reverse complement strand
ACCTAGCACACCATTCAACGTTTGTGAGAGAACGATGTCGTTTAATCGACGATTCTTCTCTTATAAATAGAGACTTCGGGCTCTCATTCTCAACACCCCATCACATACCCACAAACGCACACTTACACTCACACGCCTCTCCGAAGCCTCATTTGTCGAAGAAGCTAAATAAGAAGAAGAAAGCCTCCTCGCTCCGGCACTTTTAGCGGCCGAGCCATCCGAAGATCCAGCTTTGCCCCGGCATCCATCACATACACATATAAAAAAGACTTCATTTTTCGGAAGGATAAGGGAAGCATACTTAAAGTCTTCGAGCGCTTAGTGGGCTAAAGCCTAAGCATATATACCGAGTCAGACATTCACGCTACAAGAGGTAAATATTAATTTATTGTCTTGTCCCTTTAATATAAATGTAGAATATTAATATTATGCATGTAATGTAAATAATAATAATAATAGTATTATAATTAGATAATATAATGTAAATAATAAATATAATATAAATAAAGTAATTATGCAAGAAGTATATATATATATATATATATATATATATATATATATATATATATATATATATATATATATATATATATATATATTGTCAATATTTAGATATAAATACACATATAACCGTTGTCATGCTCAAATAATATTTAATGCAAAGTATCGCTATTTTCAACATACATATATAAATATATAAAATAAAAAAAAATTGGACTACATACACTTAAAAGCATGTTAATTTATTTAAACCCTAAAACGAGACGGAAATGACGAGTTGGGTGCTTAACCCCTTCCAAACTCGTAACCTAGTCTCCGAAGCTACATATTTTTTGGAATAATTGGGTTTTTTTTTAAACCTTAAAATAGAGGTGGCGACTATGTATACATACATTTAGAGTCCACAACGAGATCAGGAGTATTTCATGCGCTCTAAGATTTTTCGAGCAACTCGCTTTCACGCGTGAGGGTTCGTGAAACGGGATTCTCACAGGAGGTTGATCATCTTACAATTTTGTATTAATTAGGAGAATTGGTGATACACAACTATTAGTACTAATTGCATGGGGGGATAATTATAGGTATTTGTAACAGGTATTTTAAATTAATTATTACTCCCTCCGTCCCTAAATAATCGTTCTAGTTGACCTGACGCACAGTTTAAGAAAAAACAATTGACTTGATTATTTATATTAGTTTAATGTGTAGTTTCATTTAAAGCTCATGTGTATGTGGCCCACAATTAAAGTAGAGTGAAAAAGTAAGGATAAAGTGGTAAAAGTGATGTTCTAAAAAAGTAAGTTTCAAACTGGACAATTATTTTGGGACAGACAAAAAAGAAAATAAGGACGTTTATTTAGGGACGGAGTGAGTATTAGGTATCACATCCAAACGATTAAACTATGGAATTATTCTTGAGGTGAAGGTTAACATTTGTGCCACTTACAGATTGATGTTTACCAGTTAATTTTTTTTGTCAGTAAATTCATGCACAAGTATTAGTACTATATATATATATATATATATATATATATATATATATATATATATATATATATATATATATATATATATATATATATATATATATATATATATATATATATAGTACTAATACTTGTGCATTTATGTGAAGCTTTAAAAAATTTTGGTTTTTTAGCCATTGGCTAATAATAATACATCATAATAATCAATATGATAAGGGATATTAGTATAGTATAAATAATTTCTTCTATTGTCAATAGTAGAAAACTTATATTTAAAAAAATTTACAACTAACATTACTTCTAACCAATGTGGGATAAAACTCTTCAAGGTTAGATATTACTTCTAATTACTCACTTTTAACATCATACTTTAAGTTTTGATATCTTACTCATTCAAAACTTGATTTGGACAAATAAATATATCATTTCGATGTTCTTGCCGAGTAGAACATATTTGCACAATTACTTTTGTCAACAAACAAATGACACGTAAAGAAATTCGTGCCTCAAGTTGCACAATTTCTTTCACCAAAAAACACAAATTTTTCAATAAGTATTATACTTTAAGTCTTGATATCTTATGGCAAAACCCTCCATTTGGCCACCCAACTTTTCAAAAAATTGCAAGGCGGCCACCGAAAGTTTAAAACTTGCAATGAGGCCACTGAACATTAGTTAGGCTGCAAGCGAGCCTATTTTTTGGATGGACGTTAGTTCTGTCATTAATTCATAGTCAAATTTCTATTTCGCCCCTTTAAATTGACAATTATTCCTTTTGTGTGATATTAGAAACCTAAAGGGATTCAAGTGAAAAAAAGGCATTGTCTTCTCTCTCTCTCTGCTGACCCAGTTGAAGGCTTCTCCTCCCCCACCTTCTCAAACCCAGATGAAAATTTGGGAAAAACCCAAATAAAGGACTCAAAGATTTTCTGGAAAATATCCCCCATCATTACAACAAGAATTCTACCTCGATTCAAACAATTTCACCGTTTAGCACGACCATCTCTTTCCCGTAAGGCTTCTCCTCCCCCACCTTCTTAAACCTAGATGAAAATTTGGGAAGAACCCAAATAGAAGACTCAAAGATTTTCTGGAAAATATCCCCCATCATTACAACAAGAATTCTACCTCAATTCAAACAATTTCACCGTTTAGCACGACCATCTCTTTTCCCAGTAAACGACCCATCTTTCTCTCTCTTCATAACCCACCTCTTTGTTTCTCTCTCTCTCTCTCTACACGACCCTCATTGAAGATTGCTAACTGTTAAGAACATCCTTAAGTACTTGGGAAGAAGCCGAGAAGGCTACTTGGACCATTTGACTTCGAACTTGCCGAGGAGAAGTTCATCGCCAGGGAAGTGCCCCCCAAGCCCAATAAAGCGACCACTCCGGTAGTCTGAAGCAACTAATATAGCATATAGATGTCATCTCGCTGTCTCTGTCTATCTATCTCTCTCTGATGTGCTCTTGAATGCCAGCTACCTTGACATCGTCAGAGTTTCACAAGAAGAAACCCAGATCTGTTTCAAATTTCATTTCCGGATATGTTCAACCCATCTCTCTCTCTCGATCTCCGACGCCATATCTTCCAAATGACCTCCCTCTCACTCTCACACACAAACACAACCCATCCTCTCTCTCACATACAACCCGTAAAACCCCAAAATTCCTAAACTTTCTACGTCGAAGAGAGATGGGAGGTTTCTTCTTCCCAGTGAGTGGTCATGGCGCGAGTAGGTCGTCTGAGTTGCTCAGCTTTCCCGACCATAAAGCACAAGGCTAGTACAATCCCTTCCTCTCTCCCTACCGGCGGTGAACGAGTTTTCTCCGTCAAATCGTCTGAAAGGCTATGCTGCCACTACTAGGGTTAAACTGGGTCTGCGTTTTAGATTTTGGGTTTGATGATTTTTTATGGGCTTTGGGGTTTTGTTTGACGAAGAAATTGAATAACATTAATAATTATTTTTTCTAAAATCTGGCTCTGGCTGTCCATAGCAACTTGCTAATTAATAATCTTCCAGTCAATCACAACTTGAACTAAAGTCCAAATAAGGATTTGCCAAAAACAATGTCATTTTTTCACTTAGACCCCTTTAGGTTTCTAATATCACGCAAAGGGAATAATTTTCAATTTAAAGGGACAAAATAGAGATTTGTCTCGATTTAATGACGTAACTAACGTCCGGTCAAAAATAGGCTCGCTGTGTACTAACTAATGTTCTGGCCTAATTGTAAGTTTTAAACTTCTCGCCTTGCAAGTTTTTGAAAAGTTTGGTGGCCAAATGGAGGGTTTTGTCATATCTTATTCACCCAAAACTCGATTTGGACAAATAAATGTATCATTTTGATATTCTCACCGAATAGAACAAATTTATGCAATTACCTTCGCCAACAAACAAATGACGCGTAAAGAAAATTGTGCCTCAAGTTGCACAACTTCTCTCAATAAAATACTAATTTTTTTAGATAGTTATAAGTATTTTGTAACGTTTTACCAATCTATTGGTATTATCATAGGAGAATTGCTTATGTGCCAGTGCAATTATTAGTACTAATTATAGTAGTGGATAATTATAAGTAATTTGTAATAGCTAAGAAATAAACACTCTGGTCAATTCTATTATGAATAGGTATTGTTAAAAGTTAAAACAACATCTATTATATTTTTGAGTATTACTAGAAGTCATATAGCTAAAGTTCATAGCAATTGTTCTTTTGAAGAAGCATTTAGGTAAATATATCTATTGTTATATATATATATATATATATATATATATATATATATATATATATATATATATATATATATATATATATATATATATAACAATAGATATATTTGTAAACGTTCAACCAATAATTTGTACTCCTTCTGTCCAAAAATAAATAATGAAAAAAATTGTCCCAAAATAAATTTCGTTATATGATTTCAAGAAAATATTGGTGTTACCAAATTATCTTAATTAATTACTCTCTAATTAAATTTGTGTTGAAAATGAAAAGTATTTGTCTTCAATGCATTGATAATATATCCAAGGATTTAGAGAGAAAATGGGATGAGTAAATATGTATCGTTCAAACTTTGAGAAAAAGTAAAATGATTTAAAGAAATATGTTAAGAAGAAAGACAAAAAAAAATTATCATGCAACGTATCAACAATTATTTCACATAAATAAAGGTAAATCAATCTTTTATAAGTTTCCTTAATATATGTGCAAATTTATAAAACGTCATTTTTTAGGACGGGGAGATTACTTATATCCATACCATAATCATTTATTTCTTCAATGCAATTTTTTCGATCATATTAATATGAGTATATACTTTCAATAATTAATATTTTTTGTTGTTGATTTTACTTCGTTTCTTTTTAAAAAATCTTTAAGTTTAATTATTAGTTTAATTTTAATGAATTGCGGTCACTAAAAAGTACTATTCTTAATTAGAATTTTAATACATTTTCGTGCATCGTACATGCATTACTCGTGCGATTCACGTTTGAACTTTTTGTATGGAATGGAGGAACTAGACTAAGACTTATCACTTATATATGCTAAAGACACTAAAATCAAGAGCATCAAATGTAAAAGACCTTACATGGCTAAAGACATTAAAAGTAATGAGCCCTAATCTTTGAACATGAAAAGTAAAGTGGAGGTATTGAAACTTTAGTGAAGAGATGGAGTACTTCTTTGGCAAATTTGTGGAGTATAGTGGATTCAAATGGAAGAGGAAATCCTTAATATAGGAGAAGAAATTAGAAGACAATCATGAAACTTTAGTGAAGAGAGGCCTACGAAGGTTCTTGCTCGCATTGATATTACCACAAATGATTGCAGAAAAGGACTCATTAATTAGCTTTTCCTCATATACTTTCAGATTTGAATGTTACTTAAACATTGTACTTCTTGACAAATACATGATGAGTATTGCAGCTTGTGTTTTTCCCCTATATTTGGGACTATTCTTGGTCTTCCTCATACTTCACCCACTTGCAGGTGATATACATGGACAATACCAAGACCTATTGAGGCTTTTTGAATATGGTGGCTTCCCTCCCGCTGCAAACTATCTCTTTCTCGGGGATTATGTCGATCGAGGCAAGCAAAGTTTGGAAACTGTATGTTTGTTGCTAGCTTACAAAATTAGATATCCTGATAAAGTTTTCCTCTTGAGGGGAAACCATGAAGATGCAAAGATGAACCGGATTTATGGGTTTTATGATGAATGTAAAAGAAGATTTAATGTTCGGCTTTGGAAAATATTCTCCGACTGCTTCAATTGTTTTCCTGTCGTTGCTGTAATTGATGAGAACATAATTTGCATGCATGGGGGACTTTCCCCATAGCTTGAAAAATTGGATTAAATCATGGAAATTCAGAGGTCTACAGAAATACCAGATAATGGTCTCCTATGTGATTTGTTGTGGTCCGTTCTTGATCCTACGTAGTGTGGAGGGTTGATCAGAGAGTGATCGTGTAAGTGATAAGGTTGCCGATACGTTCAAGGCTGAGTGATGTTTAAACATATATATTATATATGTTATAATTGTTGAATTCATAATTAATACGATCTATTCAGTCGAAACAACTACAACATTTTAAATAACATGATCAACCAATGCTATTGATTGCATTCTCAAAGTGCAATTAGTTTATATAATTGATGTACCCATGTTTATTCTTGCAATACTAAATGTTTTAAAAATCTTACAAAAATTATTTTTTTAGTGACTACAATGTATGAAAAATAAATTATTAATCAAAAGGTAATATTGAAAAATAATAAAATGAAGTTAAATTAACTAATAACATTCATTATTGAAAGTATATATAAACAATATTTGACATAATATCATGTTCCTAAAAACTGATTAATTCATTCTCTTTTTAGCGTTTGCGGTATGGGCACACTAAAGGTGTAATCCGAGCCACCAAGCCGAGTTGAATCAAGCCGCACCAAGTGGTTTGTTTTGTAGCTAGCTTTTTTTTTTTTTTTTAGAAGCCAAGTAGTTTGGCTTACGGTTTGACATGTCAAGTCTAGTCAAAACGAACCGAACCAAACCATTTCGAACTGAACCACCAAATCAAACCATTAACTTAAACCGCCAAACCAGTAATCTTTTAGAATTCTGACCTTTAGTATTCTTATATAATCTATATAAATATAAAGGTTAGTTGTTTTAACAACCATTTGTATGTTCTCATTTAGTCACCTCAGTTGCCATTCAAATATCACTCATATCCTTGTCGAGTCTCCTTTACTTTATCGTCCTCTTTTAATCTTCTTATGGATAAAGATAAGGTATGATCAACTCATACGCTCTTTTTTACCAACTAAAGTGTTGTGTGTTGTGTGTTTACATTTGAATCTATCTCTCTCTCACACACACACAAAAATGATTTGAAGTTTGACTTCTTCTTTTTTAGGCAATAAATATATTTATCAAGTATTTATGTTTTGTTTCTTTTTTTTTTTTCTTGGAGTTGAGGGATCTTGAAATGATTTGGTTCGATTCGGCTCAAAACTTTAAAGGTTCAGTTCCGTATTTTTTAATTTGGGAGATTGTATGAAAACATATAAATATAATTATGTATTTGTATTATATTTTAATTTTTGGTATTTTTTTCAATTTGTTTTTTATTATTATTTTGGTTTACTTAAATGTTGAATACCATGAAAGAATTTGAAACTAGGTTGAACCATGAAATCGAGCCACGAAACCGAACCAAGTCGAACTATCGTGATTTGGTTTGGTTCAGCTTAAGATTTTAAACGGTTCAACTCAGTTTGATTTTTTACAAACTAATGACATGCGGTTCAGCTCATATTTTATTCAAAGTCAACCATTTACAAACTCACACACACACACACACACACACACACACACACACACACACACATATATATATATATATATATATATATATATATATATATAGAGAGAGAGAGAGAGAGAGAGAGAGAGAGAGAGAGAATGAATGATTAGTTTTAGATAAAATATTGAAAAAGTTGTGTTGAAAAAATAAATGACTGATAGAAATATGAGTACAAATTAGAGATTGAATGTCATGGGTTAGGAGCGAAAAGTCAAAATGTCGAAGAGATTATGAACAATTTTTTGTTGTTGATTTTAGGTCATTTTATTTTTTACCTTTAAGTTTTAATTATTAGTTTAATTTTAATACAATGCAGTCACTAAAAAGTATTATTATTATTTTTAGATTTTTAATTTATTTAGTGCATCGTACGTGTATTACACGTGCAACTCACATGTAAACTTTTGCTTGAATGGAGGGAGTAGTAATACCTATGAACTGAAAAATACCTATTAATAGGCTTTTTTTCTTTTAATCATATTTTAAAAAATTATTTATAAAAATTACAAAACACATAATTTGTACTTTTTTTACCAACCAACTACTTTAAAGCCATTAGCCAATAGCCAATTTTCGAACCAAAAAAAACGAATCTTGTTAGCAACTAAAAAACAATTATAAATCCAAATGTATCCTTTTATACAACTTATGTTATATATATATGTGTGTATACATATGTATCATTAATAAGTAACCCTATTATTTTTAGTCATAAAAAAGAGTTAAAATCATATAAATGGAATCTAAATAAGATTTATGTAAAATATATAGATTCACTAATTGACATCTAACATACTAATTATGTTTCTTTTTGTCCCATGTTGTCTTTGTTTTTTTCTTTTTAATTTTCTTTTATTTATTATTTTTCCTTTTGCGTCATTGAGTACATTGATCTCTACTCTATTTTATAATATATTCTATTTGTTACACGCAAAGAGTCTATATTTGAAAAGTGTAATATAATCAAGGGGTCAAGGGTGTATTAGCAAGATTGTAGTTGATCGTAATTACAAAA
Source organism: Codonopsis lanceolata (assembly GCA_013146195.2). Lineage (NCBI taxonomy): Eukaryota > Viridiplantae > Streptophyta > Magnoliopsida > Asterales > Campanulaceae > Codonopsis > Codonopsis lanceolata. Next base: position 44,042,759 of record CM028384.1, on the reverse strand, counting down.
ATATTTAAATAAAACCAATATGCTTACGATATGTACAAATAAAGTAAAGATGAAAGATTATGTTACAAAAACATATTTACATTTTTGTATGATGCCTTTATGACATATGTCATTGTACTAAGATTATTGTGTTTAAGAGAAGTACGTAAAAAGGCATGTGTCGGAGATAACGACTATTTAAATCGAGAATTTGGAAAGAAAACATTGTGAACGCAGTAATGGAAGTAGAAAATAAATTTTAAATTAAATGTGATAATGAAGTATTTAATTATCAACAAAAATATGTACAAGAAAGACATAGTACAAGTAACCGCCAAATCTATACATACTTGTTCCATTCTAAATAAAAAGTTTACCGTGCTATATTGAAATGATTCATTTAAAAAAACTATTTTCAAAAAATTATGTTTATCTAGTCTATAACATGTTAATTTTACCCTCATATTTGTTATTAATATATTAATTATAGTTAAATAATTTTATAATTACAACAAACTCTAATAATAAGTGTATAACTCTTATGGCTTGTTTGGTAGTCGGATAAGGATAAGCAGTATTATTAATCTCAGTACTATTAGTGCCCTCGCTATTAATACTCACTTGTATATCGGGGATAGTTTTGAGATGACAAATGCTAATCTCAATTTTTTTTTAGCGAGGACGCTAATAATACCACCCTCCCCTTTGGTATTAATAATGAGGGGATAATGACTTTATCCGGATAACTCGTGCTATTACTCCCGACCACCTATTACGTACCAAACATCAGGCAACTCGCCTTATTAATCCTATCCAACTTTAATTCTGACTACCAAACGACACCTTAATAATTAGATTTTAAGAATTTTTAGGTGAAATGAAGGGAGTACCATCACATTCACCCTTCACCCTTCACCCTTCACCTATGTATATAGGGCCAAGACAAATAAGTCACCTGCCTAATCACGAAACGTTGATAGGGACTAATAACCACATCACTAAAATACAGTTGAAAATAGCTTTACCCAATAAATTCTCATTGTCATACACATGGATCATATATAATGCATTCAAGTTTCCCATGATATAGATTAATACTTTAATCCCATTGCAAAGCCTTTGCTTGGTTGGAAGTGGAGAGGACACAATCTCTATAATTTTGTTTCTTTGAGACACTTAATAAATACGTACTAAATTTTATATATAAAATGATACGTTATTTTATGTATTTATCTTATTGGTTATATTATATACTTTTTAATCCAAAGTCGAGCCAACAAAATACTAAATAAAGATGATACATCGATTTGTGTAAAACATTTAGAATTCATTAAGGGTCTGTTTTGATACATTGATTTTTTATTTAATAAATATTCAAATTTTATGGAATTTAAATTAATAATATGGAATTTGTTTTCAAAATCTGAACAATTTCATGGTTTAGATAGCATGTGGAATTCAATTGTAATTCTACATAGTTATAATAAAATTTCATTATTATATCAAGTATTTAGTTTAGTCTAATAGTAGTGGTTATTAGTTATTATGAATTATGAATTGTCAAGGTTTAAACCTTGCTAGTGATAAATTATTAGAATTTTATACTTTTAATAATAAATAGCATAGAGAGTTGGTTGGTGGCGGCCGACGGTGGTGGTGGTGGTGGTGGTAAAAGGAAGGTGAGTTGTTATTGATTTGTATATAGTAATGAATCAAATTTTAGAATTTATATTATTAGGATTTAGTATATAATTAGTTTTGGATAATCAAGACATTTAGAATCACAACTCAATTCTAATTTCAAATTTTAGCTATGTTGTCAAATAACAGAATTGGTTTTTGAAGCCCTAATTCCAATTCTAATTTATAGAATTAGGGTATCTTTAGATACCCTAACAGTCTTTAAGATTACTCTTTGAAATTATAGATGTTAAACATTGCACCCAACTCAACATTAAAATTATTTAAGACTTGAAAGGATTGAACCAAGGGATTTACCCTCGGCCCTACCCTCGTCACAAAGGAGGGTCCCACCATAAAAAGCCACCCGGCAAAGAGGCACGTGCCTATCGGATAAACACTTGGCATTGTAACCCTCACGTGGCATTGAAGCAGGCGTCTAAAAGCGGCCGCGGCACCCTCGGCCCGCCACCAAATCATTCTTCATTACCCTCGTCCTCGGTAACTAAACAAAAGCGTTCGTCATAAAAGACCGCTCGATCTCGACATCGATCAATCATCGCCCGACAAACCATTTCCCTAGGCCCTAAAACTGCCGCACGCCAATACCAACCCCCGACACACGCATTCCCACTCATTCTTGGCGAATGCCCTCAGCGCATTTAATAACGGCCGCTTTATGCTCCCCAATAACAAACGGCCACGTCGTCATCAACTTCAGTATAAATATGAGAGCCCTTATTCATGGCAAAGTAAGTAATTTCAGCGATATTATAATTCTCTTATCACAGCTCTCTATCAAACAATTATCACAGCTCATTTATTACCAATACTCTACCGGAAAACTGATTCATACGCCGGAGGGTTATAGTCGAACCCGGACACCTTAACGGTGTTTATTGTTTACATTAATGCGGAGTTAACCGGACGAACAAGAAGCTGCCACCTCATCCTCGCTCACACGTGGACGTCAAGACAAGATCACCACACTTTTTGCGTGATCAAGACTAACACCATCTATCGTCTCCGCATCTTAATTAATATTTGATCCTAAATATCAAAATTGTTCTTTATGTAGTATTTTTTGACTATCTAATCTAACTTTGTCTCATACATTACTCATTTTAGGGTATGTACAATAAAGCTCCCCATTAAGCTTAAGCTCCATTTTTTTTTTCATTTTTATTACAAAAATGGTATTAAGCTCTCCAACAAAAATATTCTTCCAATAATGTTAAAACTCAAACACTTTTACATACCCCATTATCTTTATTTCAATTAAAATTTAACATTTTACTTATATAAGCAAATAAAATGGTTAGAAACTTCAAAAAATCATAGAAATTTTTTCTGATATCCAAATAAAACTAACTAATTCTTTATTTATAGGTAAAAATTTGTACTTTAATTCAAGAAAAAAAGTAAAAATAAAAATAAAATTTTATGGCTAAAAATTTGTTAAGAACATCAATGGAGAAAAAAGAAATTTGGTAATCCTTGCAAAATGATGTGTGGAAGGTGGAACAGCAGGTTGGGGGTAGAGTTTGCAGAGGCTGTCCGCCTTTTTAATTGTTCAAACTTAGCGTTTTGCCCATTTTGTGTATTAAACTACGTCGTTTTTACCCCTTTTTTTAAGCACCGAGAGCTTCTTTGGCTCTTCAATTCACTTTTGCTTGGACAAGCACCACCCAAACTCTTTTTTTGTTTTCAATAATCTCTCAAACACTCCAAGCTCCCACTTGAGAAACCCTTGTTGTATTGGCTCTTACCTCTAATGTATTCTGCTTTACTCCTACTTATTTTAATATAGTCTTAACCTTTTAGAGTTTCGATAAGTAGCCACTTATTTGATAATAATTTAATAATTATACTGAATTGCTTCTCTAGGATTCAGGAAGGTGGATCTGATTGGAAAAGTAGAAAAACATTGGCACACAAATACAATCCTAACTTTTCTACCGGATTATTAGCCCACCTGGCGCCAAATGGTCAAAATTGTTGGTTTTAATGGAATCGAGACGCGACGAAAAGTCTGTCCACACGTAAATCAATTTAATACCCCCTTCTTCTCAAAATTTGTTTGTTTTAAAATAATTATCTTATTTGTAATTTTTTTATGATAATATTTCTACTATTTTGCATTTACTTTTTATATATTTTTATTATAAGTCACACATAAAATATATTTTATATCAATATTAATAATCAAGTTAATTGATATTTTTTCATCGGTGTGCGAAGTCAAAAAAGATGATAGCCGGGAGAAAGTATTAGTATTATTTGACTTAGTTGAGTGTTTGAATGAAAATAAAAGCAATTCTATGTCAGCCGTCCGTCTTCATGAATAAAAACAAGCATCAGTAGCATGAATTAGAGCGGATAGATATGGTATTCTCCATTAAATTTAAATTTGATAAAAATTCAAGAAAACCCTTATTACGTGTATTTTTGTAAGATAGATCTCTAGATTCGACACACCGTATGTTGATGGATTGATCTATGAGAATGAAAGTCCGTCTAACTAATTAAGACGGTCTCACGGGAAACATATTATCTTTAAATAAATGTCTCGATTTGAAGAAACTATTTTGAACATTGGTCTACAATCATGTTAAAATGCAAGGAAAAAAAAAACTTTAACAACGGAGTATCATAAATAAATTCAAAATATGGTAACAGGCTAATAGCACCGCGTTGGCCCCTATTATTTATTGAGAATTCAAATTCAAAATAAATAAAAAAGGAAGTAATTTTCAACCGTCTTGAATGAATCTTCTTGGCAGTTGGCCCCTTTGTATAAACTGACCAATGATTTCTTTTTTATCCGTTGTGTGTATGTGTAAACCAACACACAAACACACACACACACACACACAAACAAACCAACACAACACACGTACGAAATGCGCGTACTATATGTATAGAGAGAGAAACCAAAAGCTAGAGAGAGAGACGAGCAGAGCACGCATCGTTTGAGAAAATGACATGTCCAAATTCATCTCCTTCTTTTTCTTATTATTCTTCATAGATCAATCAATCAACACCTTCTACAAATCAATTCCAACCCTTATCCTTAAATATATATATATATATATAGATAATTTAGAATTGTTGTTTTTGTTTTGTTGTCTCTGTAGATTTAATTAGGATTAAAGAGGTGGTGGTGGTGGGGAAGGATGATGACAATGGAGGGGATGATGGAGAAAGGGGTGTTGGATGACATAATAAGGAGGCTACTGGAAGGGAAAGGAGGGAAGCAGGTCCAGCTATCCGAAGCTGAGATCCGGCAGCTCTGCGTCAACGCTCGCCAAATCTTCCTCTCTCAACCCAACCTCCTCCGGCTCTGTGCCCCCATCCGCATCTGTGGTTTGTATTTATCTCTCTTTTTTCTTTCCTTTCATATTTTCAATTTCCCAATCCAGGATTGTTTCTTTTGTTTGTTTTCAGTATTGATTCATATACATGTAACTACGCCGATGTTTATGCTCAATACCCATCAGTCAATTTTATTGTTGAATGTTCAACTAGGTTTCTAAAATTATGGGTAATACCAACATGAGGGGATTTCTTATTTGCTTATTTTATTTTATTTTTATTTTTTATTTTTGATTTTGATTTTATTCTGTGTGTGTGTGTTTTTATGGAGTAAATCAGATAAATTTGCAGTTTGTTGATCCGATGAGGCACATAAACTGTTGTGGAAAATATATCTAGATGAATTTATTGTGAGCAGGAGCGTTTTCGATAGAAATGTTCTGTATTTTTATGGTCTTTATTTTCTCTGAAGAAACATAGTGTTTGTTGTTTGATACTCCTTTGGCAAATTTGTGGAGTACCGGTGGATTCAAATGGAAGAGGAAATCCTTAATACAGGAGAAGAAATTAGAAGACAATCATGAAACTTTAATTTGAGGCCTACGAAGGTTCTTGCTTGCATTGATATTACCACAAATGATTGCAGAAAATGGGCCATTAATTAGCTTTTCCTCATTCACTTTCAGATTTGAATGTTACTTCACAATGTACTTCTTGACAATACATGATGAGTATTGCAGCTTGTGTTTTTCCCCAATTTTTAGGACTATTCTTGGTCTTCCTCATACTTCACCCACTTGCAGGTGATATACATGGACAATACCAGGACCTATTGAGGCTTTTTGAATATGGTGGCTTCCCTCCTGCTGCAAACTATCTCTTTCTCGGGGATTACGTCGATCGAGGCAAGCAAAGTTTGGAAACTATATGTTTGTTGCTAGCTTACAAAATTAGATATCCTGATAAAGTTTTCCTCTTGAGGGGAAACCATGAAGATGCAAAAATCAACCGGATTTATGGGTTTTATGATGAATGTAAAAGAAGATTTAATGTTCGGCTTTGGAAAATATTCACCGACTGCTTCAATTGTTTACCTGTCGTTGCTCTAATTGATGAGAAGATAGTTTGCATGCACGGGGGACTTTCCCCAGAGCTTGAAAATTTGGGTCAAATCATGGAAATTCAGAGGCCCACAGAAATACCAGATAATGGTCTCCTATGTGATTTGTTGTGGTCCGATCCTGATCCTACTGTGGAGGGTTGGTCAGAGAGTGATCGGGGTGTTTCATGTACTTTTGGAGCTGATAAGGTTGCTGAGTTTTTGGAGAAGAATGATCTAGACCTCATTTGCCGGGGTCATCAGGTAACTTTGTGTTCTTAAAGTTCATTTTCAGAGCATAGCTAGACAATCCTAGGCAAGTTAAATGGTTAATGTTGCCTGCTTTAGTTTTCTTTGCTGCCCAAGTAGTTGTGATGTACTTACTCTATTAAGATATAATTTTTTTTTTTTCCTCCTAAGGGGGGCATGGGAAGGGATCGAACCTGAGACCTCACACTTTGTGAAGCCCCATGTCTACCACTGGGCCACCCCCTTAGGGGCCACTCTATTAAGATATAAACTTGGACATCCTACACAACTAAATTGGAGATTTTTGTGCCTTAATAAGCATCGTGCATGATTGTAGTTCTGACATTTATGACTTGTATCTCCTTTGCACTGGCCCCGGTTACCACTGTAATATTTCTTGCTAAATGATGTAGCCTCACAATCATGACATCACCATTTGCTCCTATGTTTGTGTCTTCTTTTCACGTTTTTTTCAGTCATTTACCTGGTTAAGTGCCATTGTGGAGGATACAACGTACCATCGCCTTTCTAAAAAGTGAATGGCTCTCTCTTTTGAGTTTTCATTCTGTGCCTATCTACTTCACATTTACTCATAGAAGCCTGAATTGTCAAAGTAAAAGAAAAGATTTCGGAATATTTGTTTTTGCTAAAAGTGGCAGTTTAGGAACACAAGAACTGCACCAAAAAAGCAGTGAAAGCCGTCTTTAGTTGCAAAGAGCCTAGTACATGATTCAAGTGAGCCAGGTAATGACCCTTTTGCCTGCAGGTGGTGGAGGATGGCTACGAGTTCTTTGCAAAACGAAGGCTGGTCACAATATTTTCAGCTCCAAACTATGGCGGGGAGTTTGACAATGCAGGTGCTCTGCTGAGTGTTGACAAATCCTTGGTATGTTCTTTTGAGATATTGAAGCCTGTTGATAATAAGAAACCAGGAACTTCAAAGCTGCCCCTAAAAAAGGTAACTCAGCTTTGATATTTAGCGATTTTGTCAGATATTTGTGTCATACAAATCTTACGGTGTCTACTTGTTACCTATTTGGAGCAGCCCCCAAAAATTGGAACTGCCTGACAGGGACATGTATATTAAGAGTTGTTGGAAGTCAATAGGGAAGAAGAGCAAGCATAATTCTTGCTCTTGTTTTGTTTATAAATGAGATGGGCTTTGTTCCAGAGAAGAGAAACGTTCTACTTTAACCCGTTCCAATTCAGCTACACAAGGATAATGAAGCTTGGAAACACGATGTTGCATTGGATCTGAGATGTTCCAAAATCAGCGAGTTCATCTTTTGTGCAGGAAAGGACTTGGGATGTTTCAAATTTGGTTGCATTGAAAACCCTTAGTTTAGTTATTGTATTCAGTACTTAGCATTAAAATTTAGAAGTACGTTTTGTACATCTTTTGAGATTATGGATGATGTCTGTTTTCTGGAATATACTGATTTTATTGAGTTTTGACTTGTATGTTGGTAGCAGTTGCCCATGAATTGCAACCTGAATAAACGAAATAATAGATTTTTTTTTTCTTGATAACGGCAAGGAGAATATATTAGGGTTGATTCGCGATTTGCGATTTGCTTACTGTTGCACTTGGAGGAGGTCCGTGGTTGTGGTTGTGGTTTTGATTTTTGCACGTCGAGTCTTTGGTTGCATTTTTGTTGCAATTGAGAATAAAAATGCTTCATTATGTAAATTTTTTTTGATAAGTAAAGTATAAGTATTATTAACATGCGTCAAAAAAGGAGACGCTATCTTGTACACTGGAAGTATACATGCACTAAACTACAAACCAAAAGACCCCAACCTAATTACAAAAAGGATCCTCTAAAGTTGGGTCGACAGTTAAGCACCAAAATCTCAAATACAAGTGAAAAGACTTTTTGATTCCTACAATATCAGATTTGTTGTTCTCAAAGGCCCTTCTATTCCTCTCGACTTTTTGATTCCTACAAGATCAGATTCGTTGTTCTCAAAGGCCCTTCTATTCCTCTCTTTCCATATGGTCCACCAAATAGCTGAGGAGGCAAACTTCCAAAAATTACTCCTTCCATTCTGGGTAAAGTAAGGCCAACCCCGAAGCGTATCAATAACAGTCCTGGGCATAACCCACGGGACATCAGCAGAGAGAAAAAGGAAGTTCCAAAGCTCCCTAGCCATAGAGCAATGGAGCAGCAAGTGATTTACATCTTCCTCTTCACTTTTGCACATGTAGCACCTATTAACAAAAGTCAAACCCCGAGATCTCAGATTTTCCCCCATCAATATGACACCCCTGACTGCTTCCCAAACAAAAAAAGCTACCCTTTCGGGGATTTTATATTTCCATATTACCTTCCAAGGGAATGAACTTTTTTCCTTCTTAATCAACTTCGAGTAGAAAGATCTAACAGAAAACAATCTGTTACTAGAAGCCTCCCAAATAATTTTATCTTCACTCAAAGCCTGTCTCTTGTAACCCTGGAGCAAATCCATGAACTGTACTGCTCGTCAATCTCCCAGTCATGCAGATTTCTGCGAAAAACAAGGCTCCATAAATCTGAACCCCCTTGATTGACCACCAAAGAATTCACCATTTCCTCCTTATTAACTGCCATGTTGTAAAAATTAGGAAACATCATCTGCAAGGTATTTGTTCCACACCAGAAATCCTTCCAGAACCTGATTTGATTCCCTTTCCCTACCTCGAATTTAATTCTCATGCATTTTTGGTTATTAGAAGGATAATGTCATGTGCATGGATTTTCAAGAATATATAGTCCCATGAAAATGCACGTGACAACTTTCCGTCTAAAAGTTGCATAAAAAATACAACCTTAACCTTCCAAATGCGACAGTGAGCAAATTACAGTGGTAAAATACAATTAACTCAATAATTTATTGCATTAGGAGATAGTAATACATCTAAAATTTAAGCAAAAAATGAGCTTAGGACACTTCAACGGTCAAATTATAAACGGTGCCACAGTAACTATTTGAAGAAACGACAGCCTAGAGGAAAATGTAAGGCCATTAACTGAAAACCAGTTTCAAATTTATACAGATACAGTATCAGATGTCTCGGGGGAAATTGATCGGAAACTAAGAAACATGATGAGAGACTCACATGCTTTATGCCTTTGCAACAATTGGAGCCCTACTCTTTAGTCTTTACAGCTCAAGTTGTTTCCATCAACCTCCTACATCAGCTTCTGCCATATCTGGAGCCAAAAATTCACAAAGAGCTTCTGCAGACAAATAATATCAAAACCATAATTCGAGGATCAAGTAATGCTGGAAAGCCAAATCTTGATCTACCCGTGTATAGTTTCTCTTTTAAGCAGTGGGAAAGAAAACAAAATTTTAGTGCATGTCGATATTATTACAACATTTGATTGACTAACAAGTAAAAATACTTGTGTTAATATACAAGGTGTTGGTCAATATCTTGCACTACCCCTATTTGCTTGGCTAGCAGGAAATTTTGGGCTCACTTTCCCTCCAAGTTTCCTCGCAGTCCGTTGAATGGCTGCTTGCTTGTGGCGTTGATTGTGGCTCTTCCTTTTACTGCATGATGCAATGAATCACATATGTAAGCACTCTATCCTCACGAGATCAGTAATAATCAAGTCCATAGAAGTAAGATGATTCCATTCCATGCATAATATATTGTTGGGTACTACTAACTCATATTCAACTAAATACAAGAATAGCAGGAACATCTAGATACGTACGTACTTCATAAAAAATTACAGATGTTTTTTTTTTTTGATAGGTAAGTGTGTCCCCTTGTTGGTATGTAGATTAGAACCAAGGATCTCAAGGTCTTTGCCTAACTAGTCCATAAGCTTGAATGCTTAGTTTCAATATTATGATGCAAGTTTCGTAAAGTTACAGTTTCAAGTATCACAAAGCTATGATTCAACTTCTATTCTACTAAAATCCCAGAATAGCATGTACATCTATACTTTCCCTACATTATCATAATTTAAAGATTTAACAACTAAATTAAAACATAACACAAGCTAAAAGGCTTAATAGGATCTGAGATAACCAACCAATAGCTGCCACATCATATGTCACCAGGAGCATACGGACGATACCAGGAATAAGCAGCATACGAAAGAGCACTTATTTCAATAAAGATATTCTGGTTAGTTCAGTGCTCCAGGTGGATCATGGTAATGTGGTTTGGAAGTTGGAACCCCGTGTTTCGCAGGAACCTGGGAATTGGATTCTAGTGCTTTATTTTTGGCCCGATTATATTCTCTCCAAATAGATGTCGGCAAAGATGATAAGGTAATGTGGAAAATTTCAAAAGATAAGTTTTTTCTGTCAAGTCTTTTTTTTTAATAAGTATTATAAATATGCTAGCGTCAAATCAGGTGACGCTGACGCATCCCTACACAGGAAGTATACAAGAAGAAAATCAATTACACCATAAGCTATCCACAAACTCTACAAAAGGGTTTGCACCAAAGAGAAATGACTCATGGCACCAAAAAAACAGAGTATGCAGAATAAGTTCCTTTATCTTCTCTGAGCTTCTCTCCTCGTTCTCAAAAATTCTGGCTCAGCATACCGCCATCGGGACAGCTTCCCACAAGTGATTTATGTGTTTCCCTTTATACAGTGGCCACGATCTCATCAAATCCTTCACTGAATTGGGCATAACCCACTCCACTTTAAACAAATTGAACACAAAATCCCCACCTTCTAGCAAACTGACAATGAAGAAGCAAATGATTTACACTTTCCCCATCACATTTGCACAGGCAGCACCAATTGACCAAAACTTTACTACGACGCTAGAGATTATCGCATGTTAACAAAGCTTCATTAGCAGCTTCCCACATAAATATACCCACCCTTGAAGGAGCATTTGACCTCCACACATTCTTCCAAGGGAACGAACCATTACTACCCAAGATCTTTTTTGATAACAGGATTTAACCGAGAATTTCCTTTTTTTCCACCTTTCCACACAACATGATCTTTACTATTTCTGTCACTTTCAGATTGTACAGCAGCTCAAAGAGTTGCCCAAGAGAGTCCAACTCCCAATCCTGCAGATTCCTTCTAAAAGAAGGATTCCAAGTAACAGTCTCTCCATTGAACTGTAGAACCGAGCTAGCTGTTTCCTCCTTGTGATTGGCAAGGATGTATAACATAGGAAAGGCCATCCGCAGCTCCATATCACCACACCAAATGTCATTCCAGAATTTAACCAAATTCCCATTACCCAGAGCATAGGCTATGAATCTCTTCATAATATCCCACCTCATTCTGATACCTTTCCACACTCCCACCCCATAAGAAGAGTGGACCTCATTCGGAACCTACAGGTGGTCTCCTTTGCCATATTTGCTCCATACCTTTCCACACTCCCACCCCAAGAAGAGTGGACCTCATTCGGAACCTACAGGTGGTCTCCTTTGCCATATTTGCTCAACACCACCTTCTTCCAAAGGGTATCTTTTTCTCACAAATATCGCCAAAGCCACTTACTCAACAAAGCCACATTAGACAATTTAAGCCTTTTAATCCCCAGACCACCATTTCTCTTACTCGAAGAAACCACCTCCTATCTAATCAAATGGTACTTCCTATCCACCGCTTGTCCTTCCTATAAGAAATCCCTTTCCAATTTTTCCACCCCACTAGTCTACGCTCGAACCTTGCTATAATCAGATTCCACAACTCCTTGTTTCTAGGATTCGCACCCAACGGGAGCCCAAGATAAGTCGTTGGAAAGTCACCTATTTTGCAGCCAAAAAACGTAGCCAACTCATTCAAGTAAAGTATACTAGGCTGTCAAGGATAGTCAAAGGTGGGCCTGGACCACGTGTACTAGTTGAATTTGGACTCCGTGACCATGCCCCCAACACTATGGGGGGAACAACCCATCACTAGCACTTGTATCCTCGAGAATGAACCAGACTAGGGCACTACATGGAGCTTGAAGTGCGCAATGACCCGGCTTGAAGCCCCAAGCCAACCAAATAAACAACAGCATGAATGCGGAAGCATTAAAACAATACAAAGAATTAAGAAAGTGAAGAACAAAGAAAACAAGAAAGAAGGAGAAACACACAAATAGCTTAAAACCTCAACACAACTTAATAATCAACCCTGAATAACTTTGAAGTATTACATCATTGTTTATAGGCTTACAAATACTTTCCTAACAATACTTTTTTTAGGGCTATGATTAAACTAATACGACTAGGACTAGAAAAGCAACTAATACTAAGTAATAAAATAATCCTATCTAACAAAGCATCTAAATAAGAAACTATATTAATCCTAACCAACCGAGGACACTTTCCAATGGACCAAAAGGTCTTGTTTAACTGAGCATGATCACTGGGCTTTGGCTCGGGTCTCCAAAGGGGAATGACGCTAGTTAGTCCTGTATGACAGGGGTAACCCAAAATACGCAGGACATACGAAAGGTGAAATGGGAAGGAAGAAAAGGTGCAGAGATACTGTGAGAGCCCCTGAACTATATCGGCATCCAGCCAAGCCAACCAGAAAACAACCCAGTTGATTGATAAAAATAGGTACCACATATGAACTCTACTCAAGAATAAACAAAGATATTGTCAAACGAGATAGTAACCTAGGAAGAAACTCCTTCAGTCGTGACACTGAAAGAATCCGCAGAAAAATTGTAGCTTAAGGACTGACATTTCAGTTATTTTGTAGTTCTTTCTACTCCTTCCACTTTCTGAGGCCAACTTCAGGAAATCATTAACTCACTCAGCATTCCCCCAAATATGAATGCTTATATCAGCTCCTTATCAATCCAATAAAAACTTATCACCTTTTTACCCAAGGCATATCAAATAAGGCAAAGAAAACACACAACAAATGTCATTATGTACCAGCAAGTGATTCACTGCTTCACTCGTGCTCACAAAACTGGTTTACTGCGATCCTTCCTCATTTCTCTTGAATTAACACTCGCAATAGCTCATAATAGTTGGAACAAGTTTACAGTAACAAACTTCAAGAAAAATAAGTTGCTTTGATTTTATAGGATCTTAGGAAAAACCAATTTACAGAATCTCAAGTTAAGCCAAGTCCAAGCATTCTATGAATCTCACACATAGCTCCTTGCTTGGTTCCATTCTTTCATACAACAATATGGAATCATGTTGTCAGAGAAAAAGATGAATATTGCCACATCTACAATGATTTTCTCGGAATGACCATTTCAGATGGAAAATACCAGCTACAGCACCACATTGCACAGGAGTTACACAAATCCCGCAATGTCTTGCCATTTCTAAAAGCAGTACAGCAGTTCCTCACCTCAACCATTTTCCCATTACTCAGAGAGGACCCTCCACAAATGAAAGTCTGATCCATCAAACAATTAGCCAACCAAATTCCTCCCCTCTAAATTCCCTCAACAGGAAAAAGAATCCTCCTCAGACTGATGCAAGTGACGAATTTTGGGTGGCAGTACTTCTTGAAGAGAAAGATAATGTACGGTCCGTTTGCGAGTACAAAAGTGATTCCTTCAAATCCTCGTAACAACATTATCATTCGACTTTCGAGGAAATTCTTCTAGTCAAACGAGAAATTGTGAAAAATTCCAGTTCATCTCATCAGTCACAAGTTCCTCATCGAAATGGATAAGTCATCCTTTCCCAAGATGCTTCAATTCAAAAGAAAGATTATCCCACAACCACAATTGCTGCGATCGGCAAATTGGTTTTCTCAATGGACTGTCAAAGGAAAAACAAATGTCAGATTTCCTTTTCCGACCCAAAGCCTTTGAAACCTCCAACCAAATCATCCCTACTTCTATGTGCCTTTGAACGTGTCGATCTATCGAGAAACCTTCTCCAAGAAATCATTAACGTCATTGACAATTGCTCAATTCATGACCGAAGCTTTCATAATTATAAAACATTTTGGAAATCCTTATTTTCAGACATGGTTTAATTATGAAAGATTTAAAATTTTACCCTGACTACCGTTTTGTCAGCATGTTCCATGTCCATCACCTTTACCGTCCACCACAAGAAGCCCTCTGTTTCTTCTGGTATCTCTTTGAAGCGTTCACTGTCGCAAATCTTTGAAGCCCCCATCAATAAAATTCATTCATTCCCCACTCACCACAAACAGAAGTTTTTAATTGGTAAAGCTATAATCTTGCAAAGACCTCCAAACAAAGCCATCATGAGACCTACCACCATGTCAAACAAGCTAATAATATTTTGAATCTTGATATTTTTATGTCTTATTTTATATATATATACTTTGACCGCCGTAAGGTCTTTGACTCTTGTACCAGGGCATGTGCTCGTTATCATATATATGGGGTATGCACAGGAACCCATAATATTTTGAAAACCAAAAAAGAACTTCCACTGCATAGCCACATTGACCAACCTATGAAGATAATACCCCTGGGGGTTCCGTCAACTGTCCCATGCCAATGGAACAGGACAAAGCCGGGAGAACGTAGCTTTTGTGAACCAAACCCATGAGCTTGTGGGTTACATTTTATCACAGGTGCCAGCGACCACTAGGCTACACCCCAGAGGGCAGGAACCCATAATCAAAGATGGAAGATTGTGAAGTTTCTGTTGCCTGAACCTCTCTAATCAGATAGCTAGGACATTCATGTTGAACATGCTTCAGCTGAGTGGTCATGTTACTAAAGTAGAGTAACATACCACAAAGTTATATTGAGCGACAAATAACTGACATGGCATAAATGACATGTAGCTGGTCAGAATTGAATTTCTATCAGTTTAGAAACACTTTGAAATTGAAAAGAATAGCCATGCTGCGGATGATTACAGGAAATATCAAGAAAAAGAAAAATCATCCTGAGCTCGCTTTAACATGCTTCTCAGATGAAACTAATGGTACAACTGTTCGAAGCCACTACTCTATATTTTGTAGCTAATTGACTAATTCTCCGTATAGCATTTGTCTTCTTTGTTAATGAACTATAAATATAGTTGGGTCAGCAGTAAAACCAAATTGGAAAGGAATTATGTAGATAACATGTGAGAAGAATAGGAAAACAAAACGAGAAAGAAAGCAAGTAAAGATGCACAGAACTATAAGCCTCATACAAGGATATGGTATTTCTACAAAGGGTTTGATATTAAAAATTTATAATTTGTGAGTCCAACCTGACAAACAAGAGCCCTGCTGTAAGAACCATCCCTCCTACAGCCCATGATACTTTTTCGTTAATTGCCATTCGCCTCGCCCACTGCAGGAAATCTTTGAGTATACCCAAATTCGCATCTTTCTGGGGAACATCAGATTGTGAGGACCTCCATGAATCCGAAATAGAATCTAGACTAGCTTGCCCACCATAGCAAGATGTTTCTGCAAAATCATCAGAAGGCTTGACAGAAAATCCAGCAGCCTTGCAGAGGTCTGTGCCGTTGGAGATCCATTCAGAAGCTCTACCACAAACGAAGTCACTGGCTCCACATGGTGCAAGGACCTGCCAATAATATCTAATTAGAACATAAAGTATATATATTAGATATTCATTGCCAAATTGACAAAGACAAACCACAAAATTTCTTAGATAATTTTAGAGAGCTCAGTCAGCTGGGTCGATATATCAAATGGCTATTTAGGCCTACTAGCAAATATAGCAATTAGCAGATTTTTTACAATGCTAAAATGGATCCAAGGTCCATAAGTATTACGTGAACTGCGAACCTGAATCTTTGCATCAATAGAGAAATATGCATTGGAGCAAGCCTGGTACACTCTGTTACAGAAAGAGGCACATATGAGAGGGGGCCCAGGCAGTACACCAACTTTTGGATCACAGATTGAACACTCCAACAACTCCCATAACTGCAAGCATTCTTCACTGGCCTCGCCAGTCGAGGCCAGCCTCCTAATAAATAGGAAAGCAGGATGCGTCTGTGCTACATCACAGCATGTCTTTTTGCGGAATACCCTACAAAGTGTCAAATCTTTGGGTCCCTTGTTTACTTTTCTTGGAGGTTTCCCTTGGTTTGAATATGGAGGAAAGCGACCACCCGGAGAAATGCAAACTCCATTAGATTTTGCTGCATCAAAACAAAATTCAATTTTGAAATGTCAAAAATCAGTACCATTAGGATTACAATTCAAAGTCAATAGGAAAATTCAGAAAGCTTTAATTTTTAAATGTCAGGAGAACAGTAAAAAATGTGTAGAACAAAGTAAAAAATGTCAGGAAGAACAGTAAGATAGACCTAACAAACAAAATATATTTATAAATTACAATTACAATAGGTTTCTATGTCAATTCTGCAGTTTAACCTCACACAAATAATTCCTAAAGTGGTCTTCATCTTCGTGTGCAATACAAAGGAATAGACGTGGTAGCCACACCTATCAATTTGAATTCTGATGTTTATATCACCAATCATGAAGTATTGAAGTGGTCATCAAAATAACAGGAAAACAATCTGCCAACCAGCATTCTGAAAATGTCACAGTATTTTTTTTATAGGTACGTGTGGCCGCTTGGTACGTGGATTGGAACCAAGGACCTCAAGGTATTTGCATGAGTGCCCTTGCCAACTCTCTCACCACTAGGGGTCAAAAGTGCACAGTATTCTCTAATGATTTTGGTTAGAATGAACAAATTAGTCAAACATTATATCTGTTTATATCATTATATTAGGTTTTTGATCAGTTGCCTTCTCTCATGTTATCTTAACACTAGTATAGTGACAAAAAATGATCAGGCAGAACAATAAGATAGAACTTGCAAACAATTTATGTTTTAAGAATATAATCATAATAGGTTTCTACGTCAATTCTGCAGGCTAACCTCACAGAAATCATTCCTATGGTGGTCTTCCTCTTCAAGTGCAATAGAGAGGAAGCAGACATGGTAACAGTTTGAATTATGAGCCTTACATCATCAATCATGAGGGTGGTAATTAAAATAATTAGAAAGCAACCACCAACCGATGTTCTGAGGATGTCATGGTATTCTCTGATAATTTGATAGAATGAGTAAATAATTAAACATTATATTATTGAGTGTCCCTTTTTAGTTTAAAGTTAACTTTTAAGTCATTTCAATAGTATATATACATGAATACCCTAAGTATTCACAACATAGTTTGCCATGCGCGCATTCATGATAATTGCATAAGTAAATTTAGTAATCATCTTGGGACAAAAAAAAATTCAAAAAAGGGACACTCAATTAGGGAAGGAGGAAGTATCAAGTTTGGCACAAATATAACTTAATGTTTTGTGCCGCCACTTTGGTAAGTGGTTTTTATATTAACTGGAAAAATATATATGTACACTCGAGCCAAGCCTTCAGAGAGGAACACAAATCCATACAATTGGACCGCTAGCCTAGAACTAAACAATTCCAACAACCAAGAGGGGTGAGGAAGAAAACCTCCAAAATCCAGGAAAAGCAATACAAACCAACAAGACAGTTAATCTATCACCAAAATGCCGAAGCAGACACTACAAACTAAAAAAGAAAGTATTTGGTAGAAAGAACTTTGCAAGGGAGATTCAATAAGCTTGCATTTTGCCACGAAGTTTTCTTTTATTTGTATGTCTACCGAGAATCCTTCTTTCCACGTAGGGCTTTCAAGTCATCCTTTGGGGAATCTTCACCTTCTCATGGAATTCCAAGTCTTCACATACGTGATAATAGCCCTCATGAGCAAGATATCACATCCTTTTGGTTTGGGGGGGGGGGACACATTTTTCTTTCCTCTTTGAAGTAAAATATAAAATTTATATTTCCCCTTCACTATGGGCCAATCCATACAAAGCTTAAGGGAATTGTCAATGCAGTTTATTCACGAACTTGTCATGCTTTGTACATTTTATTTCAATTAAGCACATATGCTTCTTTATAATATATCAAAGATATAGGTATATATGCACATATTGTACAACAAAGGACCAACATTCTTTTTATTTCTTAAGAAAAAAGGATGACAAGATATAGGCAGTTGAGGCCTATGATCACATAGATTGGGATTTCTTGCTGTACCTCCTTTCAAGGATGGGTTTTGGGCATAAATGGGTAAGATAGGTGTACTTTTGCATATCAAAAGTGAGATTCTCAGTATTGGTTAATGGGGAATCAGCAGGGTTCTTCCCAAGTTCGAGAGGTCTCTGACAAGGGGATCCACTCTCCCCCCTTCTTTTTATCATAGTGATGGAGGCACTGAGTCGTCTTCTGGACAAGGCAGTGGATGGAGGCTTCATAAAAGGGCTCAAGGCGGGTAGTGAGACTGTGCCAAACTCATATGTGACTCATTTACTGTTTGCAGACGATACTTTGGTGTTTTGTGAGCCGGAAAGATCTCAACTTGGTTACCTTCGGATGGTTCTTATATTTTTTCAGGCGGTGTCGAGGCTCAAAATCAACACATCGAAGTGTGAAATTATCCATGTGGGTGCAGTGGACAACTTGGGAGACATTTCTTCTTTCTTTGGGTTGTCTTCCAACTACATACGTGGGCTCCCTCTTGGTGCTTCTTTTAAGAAAGTGGACATGCGGAATCCATTCATAGAGCGCTTCGAAAAAAGGTTGGCAGTGTGGAAGAGACTTTATTTGTCAAAGGGTGGCTGACTCTAATTAAAAGCACCCTTTCTAACCTCCCTACCTACTTCATGTCTCTCTTTGACTCCTGTCGCAAAGAGAATTGAAAAACTGGAGAGGGACTTCTTATGGGAGGGAGGCAACGAGGAGAGAAAATTTCATCTTGTGGGCTGGACTTCCGTTTGTTCAAGTATCAATGTGGAGGTTTGGGCATAAAAAGCTTAAGGAAGTTCAATAGTGCCCCGATGGGTAAGTGGTTGTGGAGATACATTATGGAGAAAGAGGCTTTGTGGAGGAAAATCGTGATTGGTAAAATCGTGATTGGTAAATCAGTCGCGGTTCCCTACGGTTGTTAGATGCCCTTACGGATCCAGTGTATGGAAAGGAATTTCAAAAGGCTGAGAGGAATTTCATCGTGGCATTCTCTTTGAAGTAGAGAATGGGGAAAATGTTAGGTTTTGGAAGGATAAATGGTGTGGGGAAATTTCTCTCCAACAGGAGTTTCCTAGGCTTTATAATCCGGTGGTTAATCGTGAGGCTATGGTGAGCGAGATGTTTGTGAACCTTGATGGTAGAGATACTTGGGTTGGGTCCCTACACTCAAGAAATTTACAACACTGGGAGAGGTTGGAGAATTGGCAAGTTTTCTTGAGAAACTCTACGCCATAAAGAGACAAGGGCCTCTCGAAGATAGGGTGGTTTGGGTGAGATCGAAGAGAAGGAAATTCCCAGTCAAGTCCTTTTATTCAGCCTTATGTGATACGGACAGAAACTCTTTCCCTTGGAAAGCTATCTGGAAACCTAAAGCGCCCAGCAGAGTGGTTTTTTTTACGTGAGAGGCTGCTAAGGAGGCTATCCATACAGGGGATAATCTGAGAGCTAGAAATAGGGTTTATGTCAATCCATGCTACATGCGTAAAGAAGATGAGGAGACGACTAATCACCTTTTTCTACACTGCTCTGTAGCAAGAGAGGTATGGAGTTACTTCTTCCTCTTAGCAGGCATATCTTGGGTTACGCCAAGATTAGTAGTCGGGCTCCTCCATGGCTAGTCATTGTATAAAAAGGAGAAGGAGGAACGGGGTCTGGGATTCAGCTCCATTGGCGATTTGGTGGAGTATTTGGAAGGAGAGGAATCAAAGAGCTTTCGATAATGTGGAAGTTGGGTTAGATAAGCTAAAGAAGAATGTGCCTCGGCTCCTTCGCTTTTGGTGTTCGGAGACATCTTCAAATGAATGGAATATTTTTGTGGATATGGAGGATAGTTCAATCCAATTGTAATTTATGTTTAGTATACTTCCTGTGTATAGGCCCATAGGGCTAGGCCTCCGTTTTGGCGTCATAATTAATACAATCTTTACTTATCAAAAAAAAAGATATACGCAGTTGTGTTTCGCCTTTTTTATCACCCTAAAGTCAAACACAACTTCCAGATCAGTTGTCTTCTCTAATTCTGTAACTAAACAGAACAGAATCTTATAGTAAGCAATCTATTAGCATTTTCTAGGACTCCTCATATTTCTATAGCCTCATTCTTCATAGACAAAATAATGTAACAGCCAAAACTGCGAGAAAGCTAATTATTTGAATAGTCCCCCTAAAAATTACATGTTCGGTGATTCAGAAAGTAGAAGTTCTCGTGTTATGTCAGCACTAATATATATGTAGTGATTTCCAATCAATATCTATAAGACTATAACATATCAATACGTAATTCCAGTAATGCAACTGTGAATTTGTTTTAAGCATTTAAAAATTTAGTAGTTTGGCTCCAACATTGAAAACATTTCCGTTCTATTCTCCACTCACATTTCTATTCTCGACCTGAGGATGCATTTAGCTGACCCTTCCATACCCCACTTGCATAAGCATAATACATCGGCAAATAAGAGAGCCTATTGATGGGCTATAATGCATAAACTTTTCACCATCCCACAAGGACCAAAAGGCAGAAAGACCTTCAAGCGCATTCCCTCTTTCCGATACATAAAATAAATCGAAACTTCAAAGCACCATTCTTTATCGTGATCAAAGAACAAAACAATCTCAACAATCAATCCATTGACAAAGATTATTTGCAACTAATTAATGAATAAAGCCAATTCAATCTGTTAAGATCGTTTAAGTAACAAGTGAAAAAGCCACGTTACTGCGGGGAATGCATCAAATCAAAATCTCTGATAATTAAGCAAAAACTAGTAACCTACTTAGCTAGGCCGCATCGTCTCACAAATCATAAATTGCCGTTAACGTAACTAGGGTGAAAAAATAATTAGGGTTTTGAAACAACATATATGAAAGGCATAATCAAGAGAAATATGAAGAAAGGGCAGTACCGGAGACGAATGGGAGTAGAAAGTTGAAAGATATGCTCAGGAACAACATCAACCAAACGCCATAGCAACTTAACTTAATCCTTCTGTCGGGCGGAATCGACTCCATTTCAAACGCACTGATGTCAACTCTTAATTGGGGGACGTCTATTGTTACTTCGAACTTCGAAGCGAGGGCTACAAGTCTACTACTACTGGCAAACGCTGAAAGCCTGAAACACATCCAAGCCGAGTCGAGCCGGTATGTGTTTTTCAGACTGATATTCAGCTCGGCTGCAGCATACTTGGAGATAAGATCAATCAATTCCTAAATCGTCATTTTCATAAACTAGTTTTATACCGTGCGTTAAACGCACGAACATATATATTTTTCAATCAAATTATACTCAGTTAAATTATAATCAAGCAAAATAAAGACAAAAAACAAAACTAAAAGAGGAGATTATTTCAATGAATAGAAAAATATCATTTGATTCATTTGATTAAAAATTATTATGAAAATAAAGAAATATATGTGTCAGTTGATTAACAATAATAAAATAAATAAATTGGAATAATTGTAATTTATGAAAATTAAATAAATAATTAAAATGAAAATACAAAAAAATGTGTATCACAATGTATGGATTTTTAGTAGCGATACGTCGATTTGGATTTGCGATGCATCAATTTAGAATCACAATGCATCGCTATGAATTGGAAATAAACCAGTTTGAACATGAAGCATCGATTTAAAATCGTGATGCACTGCTATGGAATAAGAATGACAATTACACAATTTTGAATCATGCATGGCAATGTATGAACTGATGCTTGTCACAAGCGTGTCCGATTCATTAAAGGTATACTTGTCTTTTTACATCAAAAATATTTTTTCCAATTAAAAAAACATAGTAGACAGCAGTTGAATATCTGTCAAAAGAGACAGACACAATTTTCACCATATTTTTTCAAACCTTTAAATGACAAAAAATATAAATAAGTTTGATGTGTTCATAACCCGACACATATTAATTGAATGACAAAACTTACTCTAAACAAATTTAATTGACGATGATCAATTAAAAATTGACTCAAATAATTCTATTTGTACTGATTTAAGCATGTTTATGACTTATTTCAATAACAATAATCAATAACAATTAAAAAGACAAATGTAATCTCTTGGCTTAGTTTCTTCGCCTCACTCACGGATATTAAAACGACATCGTTTTAGAGTGTGTGTGTGTGTGTATATATATATATATGTGTGTGTGTGTGTGTGTGTGTGTGTGTGTGTATATATATATATATATATTAAAAACTCTTGTCTTGAGTCTCGCTACCTCTTGTTATGATATTTATTCCACCAACATTGCCCTCTCACCGAAGAAAAAACAAACTATTAACCCAACTTATGGAACCAACTCCCATTTTAGTTTTTCTTCTTCACTCCCTTTACTCTTTATCCCTCTTCCCATTTTCTATCATCGAAAATATAGAGCTCCATAAAGGGGGGATCATCAAGGTAGCTTTCCAAGTGAGAATACTTGGGCACTCTACAATTTGATGTAAATCTGATTACTTTTCGAACACAACGACAAATCAAATTCGTTCATGATTAAATGGTTGGTTCATTTTTTTTTTAAAGAGAGGTAACTTTGCACTTCCGAAATTTTTCCTCTTTGTTAGAGGAAAAATTATGTTGCAATATTGTTTGTTTCGTTTTGTTATTTACCATTATATAGTCCTTATTACTTGAAGTATTTGTTAAATTTTATTTATTTTAAATCGATATATTTTTTTAGATCTGTCAGTCATTTATAATTAATTATGTGCATTCGTGTTTTAGATGAATTTTTGATGATTTTTAAATTTTGAATATGATGAAATGGACAAAAAAAATCAAATCTATATATTTTTGTTGGTCAGTCATATATTTAATATCAATAATGAGTATTTGTAATATTGTTCATAATATTTCTTTTAAGAATTTTGATCCGATGAAATAAATAAAAAAATATTCATATATTTCATTTAGTTATAATGAATTGTGAGTTTTTGTGATTTCATTGAAAGTATTTGTTTTAATAACTTTTAATCTGGTGAAGTACATAAAAAATCATAAATAAAATCATATATATATATATATTAGTCATTCAGTTAGAATTAATTGTGAGTATTTGTGATTTCTTTCAATGAACTTTCTTGCGCAAAGTCATCCATGCTTTTTCTGAAGTTTATTTGGCAACAATGGAAAACTAACAGTTGTATGCATAAAAGGTTGTGTCTGGATAACAAAGCAATGAATGCAGTGGTTCTAATTCCTAGACTCTAGTTTTAAGGAGTTATAAGTATTTAAATTTATATTATTTAATTATAGAATTCATTAAATGTTTGTTATAAATAGTGGTTACTATTTTAGGGATGCAAATTTTGGCGGAAAATTAATATTTTTAGACTACCTAGGCTTTATATATATATATATAGATTCATCTATATATATAAATCGTCATTTAAGTAAAAACAAAAAGTAAATGTAAAATCATAAAAATATTTTCTTATAAAGTAAAGTTTAGAAAGATGATAAAAAAATTAACAAACGAAAGAAAAAAAAAAGTTAATATATGTATATAGTGTGTGTATCGATTGGTTGCATGAATGCACATTGCAAACCCGAATCAAGAAATTGCGGGTGGATAAAACATGATTTTTGTTTTATTTTTTTGGTAAAAACTTGGATAGACGGACTTATTAATATTTTTTATGTAAGACATATCTTTTTTATCCAACACATTATATGTCAATGGGTTAAACTGTAAGATAGTAAGTTTCGTCTTACGAATTATGATCAATACAGGAGACCTACTCATTTTTGTGATTGTTGCATGCCATTGGTTGGAGGGTGACTTTTTTTTTCTAGTTGATACTTCAAGTTTGAAAAATAAAAAATATTCGACAAAAACTTAGGAAATAAGGTCTTACGGGTATTTTGTAAGATAAATCTCCTTGACCCGACTTATTGTTTATTAGTGTGTTGAGTTGTGAGAGAGTGAGGAGATGGTAAGCTAGAAGGTAAGAATTAGTTCAGCACAGTCTCTGTTTTGAGGTATTTTGTGGAATTTACTGTAGGAAATCCTTCCACTGGAATAAGTTGTATTTTGGATATATTTTACTTATATATGTTAGGTAATCCTTTGTAAATTTTCATTCAATTTTGATGTTGGGAAGTACCTCAACTGCTTATGAATTAACGTTGCGCAAAGTGTTCTGCTACAGGAAATCTGGTTAGTATTTGTAACTTGGAATGACCAAAACTTGATTATTAAAGGTCTTAATTGAGTGATTCAAAATTGTAAAGTGTAGTTAAATGTATCTAGTTTCACATAAAAAAAAACAAAATTTAACGCATTTCAATAAAAAAAATTAAGAAGATTCATTTTGAAAATTTAACGCATTCCAATAAAAAAATATTTTCATTTGCCCCCTCCACCAAAACCTCACACATGCTGCTAGGAAAAATTAAGAATATTCCTTTTGAAAATTTTTAGCTAAGATTTTTTCTTATTCTCTCCCTCCTAAGAATTTTGCTCCCATTGTTGTTGTTGTTTTTTTTTTTTGGTTATTCTTAGCTAAGAATAACAAAAACAACACAATGGTGATGCTCTTAGGCCAAATAAGTAGAAGGGTGGCGTTATTAGGTCAAATTAGCATTTTCCGTCAATTAATTTGACACCCATTAGAGGCGATGACATAAAATTGACTATATTTGATACTCTAGTGATTCAATCAAAGAAAACAAAATATGTGACCAACTTGAAAACAAAAATTTTGGTATGTTGTGAAGTTATGGATGCACACACGCAATAAATCAAGCAAATAGCAATAATAGCAAGAGAGATTTGGAAGAGAAATTTTATGGATAACAAGTGTTGTCTATGTTATTCCAACTTTAATCACATTTTAGAGTTACAATTATATATATGATATAATATCAAACTCAAATTACATCAAAAGATAAAACCGAGAAAAAAAAAGCTAGGAAACCCTCAAGCGCGTTCGTTCCTATGTCCATGGCATGACTGTGCCAAAATCTGGATCAGTCTATTACACTTTGTGCTCGCGTCCGACCTTAAGCCCAACGGCGTGCGTTGCGACTACCAAAATCCAGTAGCCACTGGAATATTATGCGTTCGTGGCCTAAGTCCAACACGTGCATGCCTGAGTGCACCCGCCCCCTCAATGGCTCCCGTGTGCGCGTCCGACAATCTTGAAAGTCCGTACCGCGAGGGGACTCATTTTGCCTGGGAGGCGATTTGGCCTGACCATGCAATCCAACATGGTACTACACGGATGAACCGACCTATTCGCTTGTTTCCTATAGAGTATGAATGGATCATTCCAAGTCTCGATAGGATTACAACGTACTAGTTATTCAGTCGTGCTTCGCACGGGTACAATGTGGAATACATTTTGTTTTGTAATAATAATATAACTTTTGGGCATTATAATTGGATTGTTAAACTCTTCCATGGTTATAATATTTTTTTTCTATTATTACTAATATTAAACGTTTTACCTATATACTTTTAAAATTAACATAAGTTTCTAACTAACGTGAGATACATATTCTTTATTAATAATAATAGTAAAAATCTTTGATCTAAAAACTTTTAAAACTAACATTAACTTGATAGTGATTGTAGAAGTCTTTTTGTTAAAAACTTGTGAAATCATTATTCATTTTTAAACAATGTGATATACTTATTTTCTATTTCTATTGGTAATGAAAGTTTAAGTCTTTTATCAAAATACTTTTAAAATTAACATCACTTTCTAACCATGTGATATACATACTTTCTATTAGTAACAATAGAAGAGATTATATATACTAATATAATATTAATACCTCTTATCGTATTGATTATTAATATGTATTATTTAGTTAATTGCTAGAAAATAAACGGTGTTTAAAACCTCCACATACTCCATATAGACGCTTCACAATGAAGACTTATCAAAAGATGGTGAGGTGGCACAACCATAGTGCTCCTCACCAACTTTATATATATGCACACACACGCGCGCTAGGTTATATTCGTGCGATGCACGGTTTTAAGTTTTTTTTTTATGCAAAAGTTGCTTATAACAAGAGAATTTTTCAAACTCGTTATAATTAAAATCTTTTGAACTAAACTAAAAGTCTAAAATAGGGTAAATATTGAAATTAATATATTAATATTTAATACAATATAAAAGAAACAGTTTAATTAAATGAATATATTTATGTGAAATCTCTCTCTCTCTCTCTCTCTCTCTCTATATATATATATATATATATATATATATATATATATATATATATATATATATATATATAAAGTTGGTGAGGAACACTATGGTTGTGTCATCTCACTGCCTTTGGATAAATCTTCATTGTAAAGCATTCATGTAGAAGTTTTAAAAACTTTTGGTTTTCTAGCCATTAGCTAATAATAATACATAATAATAATCAAAATGATAAGGGGTATTAGCATTAGTATATATAACTTATTCTATTGTCAATAGTAGAAGACTTATATTTAAAAAATAATAATAAAACTAACATTACTTCTAACCAATGTGGGATAAAACTCTTCAATGTGAGATATTACTTCTAATGACTCAGTTTTAACACCATATTTTAAGCATTGATATCTTATTTATCCAAAACTTGATTTGATCAAATAAATTTATCATTTCGATGTTCTTTCCGAGTAGAACACATTTGCACAATTACTTTTGCCAACAAACAAATGACACGTAAAGAAATTTGTGCCTCAAAAAACACATTTGCGTAATTATCTTCGCCAACAAACAAATGACACGTAAAGAAATTCACGTCTCAAGTTACACAATTTCTCTCACTAAAAACACTAATTTTTTAACAAGTATTATACTTTAAGTATTGATATCTTATTATCCAAAACTCGATTTGGATAAGTAAATATATCATTTTTATGCTCTCACCGAGTAGAACACATTTGTGCAATTACCTTCGTCAAAAAACAAATGACACGTAAAGAAATTCATGCCTCAAGTTGCACAATTTTTTTTACTAAAAATACTATTTTTTTCAATAATAAAACAGATGTATCCCACATGAGTTAGAAATCGATGTTGGTTTTAAAAATATTATTATTAAGTACCAATAGAAGAAATGTATCATACATTGGTTGGAAAGTGATGTTTATTTTCAAAGTCATTTGATAAAAGACTTCTATCATTATTACCAATAGAAGATGTATATCTCACATTTGTTAGAAAATGATGTTGAATTTAAATTATTTTATATTATATATATCTATCTATATATATATAATGACAAGGGTGGATTTCTTCCTCCAAATCTCACTTTTGAATTATTGACTTTTGAGTTACAATTTCACTCTTTATCTCTCCTATCTTCTTTGGTTGTATTTCTCTTTCTCTCTTCTGTCTCCTCCATATATATATATATATATATATATATATATATATATATATATATATATATATATATATATATATATATATATATATATATAATAACAAGGGTGGATTTCTTCCTCCAAATCTCACTTTTGAATTATTGACTTTTGAGTTACCATTTTACTATTTCTCTCTCCTATCTTCTCTGGTTGTATTTCTCTTCATCTCTTCCATTTCCTCCATATTTTCTCTCTCATCACCACCATCTCCTCTCTTCTAAATATGTTTAAACATTTTTTCTCTCTTTAAACATAAAAAATAGTAACTAAATCAAAGATAATAGTTCCGAAGTCAAGAAAACAAAAATATAAGAGGTTAGTAAAATAAAAATAATTTATAGAACAAGCAACTATAAAAAATAAAAGTTACAGAATCAACAAAACAAAAATAATTTAATGCGGGGGTTAGTAAAATAAAATAATTTACGGAACAAAAGTTTAAAACAAATTCTTAAAAATATATATGTAAAAAAATACGTTAGTAAAATAAAAATATTTGATGGAACAAAAATAATAGTTACAAAGTCAATAAAAATAAAAACAATTTAAACTAAGGTTACTAAAAGAATAAAAATAATTTACGAAACAAAATTTTAAAACAAATTCTTAAAAATAGCTATGTAAAACAAAAATACATTAGTTTAATAAAAATATTTGATGGAACAAAAATAATAGTTACGGAGTCAATAAAACAAAAATAATTTAAACTGAGGTTAGTAAAATTATAAAAAAAATTATGGAACAAGATTTTAAAACAAATTCTTAAAAATAGTTAGTTAAAACTAAAATACATTAGTAAAATAAAAATATTTGATGGAACAAAAATAATAGTTACATAGTCAATAAAAGAAAATAATTTAAACTGAGGTTAGTAAAATAATAATAATAAATTACAAAACAATTTTTTTCCGTAAAACTAAATCTTAAAAATAAAACAAAAATAATAGTTACGAAGTCAATAAAACAAAAACATATATAATAGAAGTTATTAAAATCAAAATAATTTACAAAACAAAAATAATTGTTAACGGTAAAAATAATTTCGTTATTTTGATTTTAGCTTATTTTTTTCTCAGAAATTTATTTATTCATAAAATACAAATATAATTTAATAAAAGTAATCATTGAAAAGGAAGAACTTATTTGTGTTCACATTCTATTCGAAGGGCGAAAAAAAATTAAGTTTGTTCTAAGATATTCATTATACAGAGTTTTTGAATAGTATAAAGTGTTCGGGGGTTGTCAAACCATGAATTGACACTTAAAATAGTAATGCTATTGAGAAACATTGACCATGTTGCATGGTTTTGCAATTGAACAAGACTAATTATCATAAATCTTGGGGATCACATTGTTGAAACTAAAATTTTGAAAGGAAGCAATGCTGGAGAAAATGTTTTTATCCCAAGATTATCATTAACTTATCCGATGTAAGACTGTCTTTCAAGTTCCAGAGAAAATAATTTATATTGCGGGTATCATATGCAATGACAATTAAGAAGTTTCAAAGTCAATAATTGCACGCAAGTCTCTTTTAGGGGGGGAAAAACAGTATTTAGCCATAAACAATTATATGTCGTAGTTTCTAGAGTAACAAATTATTTTGCTTTGAAGATATTGATATACAGTGAAAATGAAAAACCAACTAATAAGACAACAAATGTTGTGTATAAAAACATTTTTTAGAATCTATAATGATTAGTACTTATGTGTAATTGTTAATAAATCAATCCTCCTTATTTTGTTTATGCACGATTTTGTTGACATGCATTCAACGCACGGGTTAAAAAACTAGTTACCAATAAAAGATATGTATAACACATTATTTAAAAATAAAATATTTGATTTTAAAGTCTTTAAACTACAGACTTTCATTTTTACAAGAAATGTATCTCACATTGGTTACAAAATATTCTACTATTATTACCAATAGAAGAGATGTATCTCACATTGATTAGATATTGATGTTTGTATTAAAAATAATATTATTAATTACTAATTGAAATGATGTATCATACATTTGGTTAGAAAGTGATGTTGGTTTTTGTAAGTCCAGATGGCAACAATTAAGGCTAGAGGGGGGGGTGAATAGCCTTTAAAAAACCTTTGGTGGTTGATTTGAAAATCCTAAAATATTGGCGGCGGAAAACTTGATCTTGTCGATCAAGCGAAGAGATGGTCGGTTAGGCGACACTTTTGAAATTCCTTAGTGAAGTGAGTTGGTCGGGTTGGTGACATAACAGTTTTCAAAAGAAATTTGTTTTGAGGTAAGATCACTGAATATAGAGAGGAAATTCGAACACAAGTTAACTAAACAAGTAAGCAAACAGGTGTTGTTAACTGGCTGACACTTAATCAGTTTAATAACTTATTAAGTGTTAAGTCAGTTAGCAGGGATATAAGAAATGGCTGACAATTCAGTTGAAGTGGTTCACGAGATAAGCGCTTCGTCCACTACCAAGTTGGTCGAGACTTGGATTTTTGAAGTGCACTAACTTTATTAAAAATCTTAATTGATCTCTAATGGATCGGTGTACAACAAAAGACCAGGTGTTTGGGAGAATGATTGAGAAACAATCAAACTCGTGAGACAAAATTCTTGAGTTGAAATAATTTGAACCGAAGTACTCGGTGTTTTGCCTAAACAATAACTAGAAAGAAATTTTCAATGGCGGTATCTAGCTAAAGTTTTAGAAGACGAAGGCGAGAGTTTGTGAGTGGAAAGTTTCTTGACTTGAAAAATTCTTGATTCATTGTCTTCACCGGTGCTTCCAATGGGTATATATAGATAGTCTAAGTGAGCAACCGTTAGGAACACAATCTCCTCTATTTGCTTAAAACCATTCACTTGAAAGCGAAAGCCAAGAATTTTAAAGTTCTGCAAAATTGGTTAGTACCACAATGTAATGGCGATATCATAAGAGTAATGCCCAATGTAGATACAACTAAAGCGAGAGTTTAACGGAGTTTGTTCAAAGTAAAGAGAGATGAAATGTTCCATAGGCGATGTGGATCCTTCGGTTGTTTTGGTGCTTCAAGCGATGGACCAACTTTAGCTTCATTCTCGGTGGGCTGCGACCGACCTGGCTGCAACTTGTTCTCCTTGACTTCTTGAATTCTTTCCCCTTGACTTGTTTGAGGTGCTTGTGGCTCAACTTGAGCATCGACGCTTCTTTTTGACATCGGCTTACGCTTCTTTTCGACTTCACCATGTTCTTGGCGATGTCGGCTTGAGTCAGGCGTCGAGGCATTAACTTGATCGTTCTCGAGAATCGGTTTCGACCTGTATGCATCGGCTCTTGCTTTACGCTTCTTCTCCTCTGAATGGTTTGAAGCATAGCGACTTGACATTAAAAGCACGATTTGACCATTCTTGTTGATAGAGCAAGAGAGTCATGATCATCCATATGAGCTTCACGAGGAGCACCGGCGGCGATGGCGGCTTGCACCTCGGTAGTAATGATCTGGGTGAGGTTTGGGAGCGAGAGAAGCAACTTGTTGTTGAATGGTAGCAAGGCGATGTGTATGGCAGTGAGGTGACTTCATATGCAAGTGATGAGCATAGAGAGGTCGAGCCTAGGCAGCGAGACATGGAACCCGAGAAGAGGTAGAGGTGAGGCAGGTGGTTGGTGGTGAGGGGCATCGGAGAATAAGCGATGGGTATGAATATCGGCATCCTCGAGGTCGGGGAAAGAAACATCCATGGGGTAGGTGGGATTTGGGCTTCGGGCTCGGGTTCGGGTGAAGGGGTAGGCATGTCTTCGGGAAAGACTATTTTAGTGCCGGTGGGATGTAGCAAAGCTTTTGAAATTATTTTGCGTTGAAGTCGAGCTTTCTCTTGGCTAGCGAGAGGGGAGAGAGAGAGACGTCCTCGAAATGGATTTAGAAGAGTCGGAAGATGAGTCCATTGCGGGTCGAGAATTGTCGGGGAGAGGAACCATGATCATCTACTTGGAAAGGTTCGGGAGCGATGGGTTTGAAGGCAGCTGGGTGGCGAGAGAGGGTGTGGGATGTGTGAAGAGATAGGTCAAGCAGAATAAACAGTGGAGAGGCTTGGTTTGGGTGAGTAGGAAGGTCAGTTGGGGGAAGAGGAAGAGAAGCATTGCGGTCGTCGGTGAGGATATAAGAATAGCAGTTGAAACCTCGGGTGCAAGCCCGACCTGATGGGAAGAGGGCGGGAATAGCGGCGATCAAGGGAGGAATGGATGATATGGTGACATGAGGGAAGCGATGGAGGAATGGCTAGAGTTTCGGGAGGCGAGAAGAGGGAGTGGGCGACACAGGGTGGTGCGAGGTGGAGGCATGGGCAGAGATTGAACAAGTAGGAGTGGCGTCTTGGTGAGATGGAAGGCGGGGTGGTGACATGGTTTGAATAAGTGAGGGTGACACCTGGAATTGAGGAAGAGGCGAAGGTGGCGAGTTGGGGCTGATATTGGTAAAGTGGGGAGAGCAACTGATGTGGTTGGAATGGAAGATGAGGCATCAGTGAGTGGAGTGAAGGATGGAAGAGAGATGGGTTGCAGAGTGGAAGTGGAAACAGCAATTTGCTGAGGTGAAAGCAGGTATGGTGGTGGGCGACACAACAAATGGAGCAGTGAGGGGTGATGTAAGAAATAGTGGGAATTGACTCGATAATTAAAGTGGTGGCTAGACATAGCATCGAGGGAAAGGCGTGTCCATGGAAGCTCCTCTGGCATGGAGGCCATCCGTGCAGTGTAACTCAATATAGGCTAAATTAGCGGTATTCACTTTGCATCTTGAACATACTTATTGGCTGCTCTACGGATCTAGCTAACTTATCGGGCTCAGCGAGGGTTGTTCCAGTCTTGGTTAAGTTCTTAGTCCTCGAGGCAATGCAGTGCAGCGAGGAAAGGATCATTTGAAGGGAGAGGCTGGAAGATTGTGGACCTTCGTAAATGGTCGAGGCCAAATAAACTAACTCATCTTGAACAAATCTATCATTAGAGATAGAATGCGTTCCAAAGCGAGAGGAAGAGGGTCAAAGTATTTCCGTAGTTTGCTACCAAGTCTTCTTGACTAAGGTTTGGAGTGGCGGGATACAAGACATATGGTCTCCTTTTCGGGTTATGGTCTATGTATTTTCTGAGGGTTGACGGGGGCTTGTCGACTTTCTTCTCCTCATGAAAGAGAGGAGGGCGAACAAAGTAAGGTAGATGATCAATGGGAAAGACCCGGTTTGGAGGAATGGGAGCGAGTTTGCACGATAGTAGGAGTGCCTAGGGTGAAAGGTAGGATTTCTAATAGGAGGGAAAAATTTGATTGGAGCAGTGTTTGGTGATTTTGGATCAGAAGGGGGAGAGATGGGAGCAGGATCAGCTGCAGTGGTAGTAGAAAGGGACAAAGGTACCTGGATTTAGCTCGGGATTCCTTCTACTCTCTTTGCGGCGATATCATTTGCCGGTGTCGATCTCCTCCTCCTTGGTTGCCTTCTCTCGACAACTTCGGCATATCGGTGGTGACCAGGTGACCAATTCTTAGTGACCACTGACTGACCCCTTGGTGGCTGGACTCGTGTTGGCTGAACACTTGGCTGAGCAACCTCGACTTGGCGACCATCATCGGTGGTGACTAGATGACACGGTGAGGGCTTGAGTCCTTGTTCTTCTTGGTCTCTGCTAGGCGAGGCTCTTGACCAAACCTGCTAGAAATACTAGCTCTTCGTATGTCAGCAGCAACATATTTCTTGATCTTGACTGGTTCAAGATCACCAATACTGACAAATATGTGCTGAAGAGCTGGTATGGATCGAAGGAATTGGTTGATAATCAGGTGGTGAGTCAGTCGAGGGTTCCCAGCTTCCATGTTGTCCTTATACTTAGCAATGTTCACCTTCACACATTCGACCAGAATGGCTCCCCAATTCATTTCGCAATTTTCCACAATGCCTTCCATAAGGAACAATTGAGCCTCTGTAATTTTGTCATGACCTCCGGACTTTATTATCAGGCACTTGTCGATTATAGTGGCTAGAGCATAGTGAAGAGGGGCAAAGCGGTGCTTGTGCCTGTCATATGCAAGTTCCACTGGGACCTCACCTCTCATGGTAATCCGGCACGCTTCTTTGGGTTACATCAGGAACGGTGTAGGTCGTAGAACCGTCATCATAGAGGCCGGGGAAGGCAGCGGCAATGGTCTCTGAGTCGAACACAACTCGAATTCCTCTGATATGGCCTATGAGAGAAAAAGGATCAGCTGGGTTTTCCTCCATTCCCATAAAGAATTCCTCAGTCAGTTGACAGCTGTAGTTTCGGATGGTGAATGATAGAAGAGGCATTAACCCATTAGCTGTAAGAAGATGTATCAACTCGAGCCCTAGAGGTTCTTCATTCAGAGAGACAACATCAAGAAGACATCCATGGGCGTGTTCAAGGCCATTTCTGAAACAAAGCAGACAAGTTAAGAACTTGTTAAAAACAAAAAGAAAGAAGAGGATTTTGAAAGAAGTAAAATGCAGAAAGTGTGTAGAGACAAAATAGGGTAAGAAGATTTTCGGTAGATCAAGTGCGTGGCGTTGTGTTCTCGGTGATACCACACTCTGTTCGAGTGTTTTTTTCACAGTATCAATGGAGTTTCAGTAGATATACTTTAGCTTTTAGGGCTTTGAGGAAGAAGAAGAAGGATTTTAGAGAGAGAGAATAGCGAAGACTTTTTAGAGAGAGAGAGTAATAGAAAAGTGAGGCAGGTGAGTGGGTTTTTAAAGGGTATAAGATACGTGCGGATGCTTATAGTGGGTTTTAAAAGCGAAGATATGTAGTGTAGTGATAAAGTACACGAAATTTTGGTTTTGTGATAAAAATGGAAATTTATGACAGATAGTCATTATCACAATGATGAGCCGTTTTTGTGAAACCACGTCATTTCAACCGCCAGAGTTGGTGGGTTAGTGGAAAGGTCATTTTGGCTTTTCAAGAAAGCTTTGCGAGTTCCAAGGAAAATAAATGGCGGGAAATAAATAAGGCATTTTAAATACTTTTGAGATTAAGTCTTAGCTGAGATACGATCAGCTTTGACTTAGGGTTTAGAGACTACCTGGACAGTGACTGTTAATCACTACATTATATGTCAGCTAGATAATTTGTCAGTTAATATGTGTCACGGTGACAAATTTAATCAAGGAATGAAGATAAGTTTTGTCGGTGACGGTGTCGGTGAGAGGCTTTGTTGTGCAGTAGCTTCATGTGTCGACTCTTGGTGACAACTATTCCTTGGCTTGGTGACCATTTGCTTGCGATATAAGTTGTCGGCACAAAACAAAAGCGAAGTATACCTTGCATCGTTAGTCAAACCAAATGTATTGATCTATGACATTACAAGCATTCCTAATTCTCCTCTTAAGAACTCAAATCTGTCAGCTTTCAGGGCTTTTGTAAAAATGTCAGCTAATTGGAATTCAGTAGGGACATATTCTAACTGAACATTTCCTTTCTCCACATGATCTTTCAAAAAATGATATCTGATGTCTATGTGCTTGGTTTTAGAATGCATGACAGGATTTTTAGAGACTGAAATAGCAGAAGTATTATCACAATAAATAGGACAAGTTCCCATGGGCATTTCATAGTCCGATGCTTCTTTGTTTCATCCAAAGAATCGAGAACAACGACTTCCGGCAATATATTCGACTTCGGTTGTTGAAGTGGAAGCGAAGCTTGCTTCTTACATGCCCATGAAACTAGTCTGTTTCCAAGGAACTGACATGTTCCACTGGTGCTCTTTCTATTTACTCTGCAGGCTGCAAGGTCAGCATCTGAATATCCTGTTAAATTAAATGAAGAGTCTCTGGGATACCAAATACCAAACTTTTCAGTATCAATCAAATATCTAATGATTCTTTTGGCTGCAATCATATGAGATTCTTTAGGATTAGCTTGAAAACCGAGCACATATACATACAACAAACATGATATCAGGTCTACTAGCTGTTAAATAAAGAAGAGATCCAACTATACCTCTGTACTCAGTTGTATTAACTGACTTACCCTTTTCATCAGTGACTAAATGACATTCAACTCCCATTGGAGTGTTTCTTTGAATTGCTTCTTGAAGATTGTATTTCTTGATCGACTCTCTAGTGTATTTAGATTGATGAATGAAAATTCCTTCCTCGGTTGCTTGATTTGCAAACCTAAGAAGTATGTTAGTTCTCCCATCATACTCATCTCAAACTTTCCTTTCATGAGATGCTCAAATCTTTTGCACAAAATTTCATTAGTAGATCCAAAAATAATATCATCAACATAAATTTGGACTAGTAAAATATTACCTTTGTGCTTCAAAGAGAAAAGAGTAGTGTCAATTTTACCTCTTTGAAAACCTTTTTCCATAAGGAATTTGGATAGAGTTTCATACCATGCTCTTGGTGCTTGCTTAAGACCATAAAGGGCTTTTCTTAATTTGTAGACATGGTCCTTCTTTTTGAGGTCAATGAATCCAGGAGGTTGTTCAACAAATACTTGTTCTTGAAGGTCTCCATTTAAGAATGCACTTTTCACGTCCATTTGATATACCTTGAAGTCTTTGAAGGTTGCATAGGCAAGAAATAATCTGATGGCTTCAAGTCTAGCTACAGGAGCAAAAGTTTGGTCATAGTCAATGCCCTCCTCACATCTATAACCTTGGGCTACCAACCTTGCTTTATTCCTAGTAACATTTCCTTCTTCATCCAATTTGTTTCTAAACACCCATTTTGTTCCAATGACTTGTTGATCTGTAGGTCTAGGCACAAGTTCCCAAACCTTACATCTTTCAAACTGATTTAGCTCTTCTTGCATGGCCTCAATCCACTGGGGATCTTCCAAGGCTTCATCAATCTTTTTGGGTTCAATGGAAGAGACAAAAGCATGAGAATCAAGAGTTTCATTTCTGGAGCTACTTCTGGTTCTTAGACCAGCAAAGGGTCTCAATGATATTTGAAACTGGATGGTGTCTAGCTTCCCTAATTTCCCTTGGAAGATCAAGAGGCTCGGTTGTAAAGGTAAGAGGGGTGTATGTCGGTTGGTGAATGACTTGAGGACTAAGTGTGTCGGTGGCCGATCTATTGTGATAGGATGAGATTGTCGGTGGTGAAGGGTGTCTGTTTAGGTTCATTTTGAAGGTTTAGAGTTTCTGTAGTAGGAGTTGAAGATGGAGGATTATTTTGAATTGAACCTGTAATATTTCCTGTCTCAAATATTTCAAAATTGTTAGTAACATCAGGAGTTTCATAATGCTCAATTAAACTTGATTCATCAAAATTAACATGCATAGATTCAACAATTACTTGAGTTTTTCTATTATAAACTCTATATGCTTTACTATGCTTGGCATAACCAACAAAAATACCTTCATCAGCTTTTTCATCAAATTTACCTCTGTAGTCTCCACCATTGTAATGAATGAAGCATTTACACCCAAAGATTTTAAAGAAAGCAATATTTGGTGTTCTACCTCTCCATATTTCATAAGGAGTCTTACCATGAAATTTGTTTATAAGAGATCTATTTTGAGTAAAACAAGCTGTGTTGACAGCTTCTGCCCAAAAATATTTTGGCAATTTTGCTTCAGCTAACATTGTTTTACCTGCTTCGATCAAAGTCCTGTTCTTCCTTTCAGCTATACCATTTTGCTGCGGAGTTCTTACTGCTGAAAAGTTATGATCAATTCCATGATCATCACAGTATGTGTCCATCCCAAGATTTTTGAACTCTGTTCCATTGTCAGATCTAACACTTATAATCTCACATTCTTTTTGAGTTTGAAGGATTCTGAATAGGGAAGTGAGAATGCTGTAAGTCTCATCTTTGGATTGCATCATCTCAACCCAAGTATATCTAGAATAGTCATCCACAACAACTAATGTATACTTGCTTCCTCCTAAGCTTGCAGTAGTTACAGGACCAAATAAATCCATGTGTAGAAGCTCAAGAGTTCTTTTGGTAGAAAGATATGGTTTTGGTTTAAAAGGGACTTTTGTTATTTTTCCCAAAATACAGGCATCACATTTTTTGTCAGAGGGACAATTTATGGAAGGCAATCCTTTTACCAAATCTCCTTTTGAAAGTTTTGAAAGATACTTAAAGTTTAAATGTGAAAGCCTTTTGTGCCAAAGCCATGAATTTTTGGAAATGTTATTTGCTACAAGACAAATTTGAGTACTGTTATTTAAGGAAAGTAAATCTATAGCAAAAACATTTCTTTTTCTAGTACCAGTAAGCAAAATTTCATTGGTGAGACTGTTTTTGATGAAACAATGTGTGGAGGAGAATGAACAGCTCATACCTTTATCACAAAATTGTGAGATACTTAGAAGATTGTGTTTCAGACCTTGTACCAAAGAGACATTTTCAATTATTATAGATCCTCTGATAATGGATCCATATCCGATAGTTTTTCCTTTTGAATTGTCCCCAAAGATTACAGAAGGTCCTTTTGCTGCAATAATGTTAGTAAGAAGTTCAGCTGATCCAGTCATGTGTCTGGAGCATCCACTGTCTAATATCCATACGTCAGTTGAATGATCATCAGCCATTAAGCATACCTGAAATATGAATATTTAAATCATGGTACCCTTTATACTTTTGGGTCCAAAGGGTTAGTTTTCTTCGGCATCCAGACTTGCCTGAAATTGGGCTTTTTAATTCTTTCAGTAGGTTTAAATCTATATAAGCATTCATGTGTCTGATGACCAAACATAGAACAAATAGTACATTTGTGATAACCAGGTTTGTCAGTCATTTGAGGTGAGTTCTTTGATTCTTTTTGATTCAACTTTGAGGTCTTAGCAGCAACAAAATTTATTGGCTTGAACTTGTCAGTTGCCCTTCTTCTGAATCCTCCTCTTTTGTCGGCTAGGCGACACTTGTCGATTAGGCGACATTTGTCGATTTTGAGTTAGGCGACTTTGAGGTTTGTGACCGTAAGGCCGACAACTTTCATTGTTCACCCTATCCTTTTGTTGATGTTCCTCTTGTGATTCTTGTTTACGGGATAAGTGAAATGGTACGGCATTATAGACTAATCCCTTGTCCTTTTTCGAGAATCTTAGGTTCACCTTTTGGTATGCGATCTCACAACCTTCATCATTTTTTGAGTATCCAAGACCATGTTGGTCTTCATGATCTTTCGTTGTCGATGATAGTTTCTACAGCTGACTTTTGACTTTGAATAAGTATCAACAACATTGGTCGGTCGAAGATTTCTTTCTACAAGGTCGACAATTTGGGCATCGAGATTTTTGCTTGAGTTTCATATTTTTCATTGAGACTTTTAAGTTCCGAACTCTTTCTGCTGAACTTTGTAAAGTTCATTGATCTTCTTAAGCTCACAGTTTTCTTGAAATTCTTTCAAAGTCACTAGATAA
Source organism: Codonopsis lanceolata (assembly GCA_013146195.2). NCBI lineage: Eukaryota > Viridiplantae > Streptophyta > Magnoliopsida > Asterales > Campanulaceae > Codonopsis > Codonopsis lanceolata. The sequence goes on along the minus strand of CM028384.1, from coordinate 44,003,710 downwards.
AGAAAAATGGATTCTTTTAAGTGTTTCAAACTTGGAATACATTTCTTGCATTTGTTCAATAAATCATCAACACTTGAGTCGATAATCTTCTCCTCTGCCTTTTTGAATCATGAGTTATTTTAGCGGTCCTTGGAGAAACCGACTTGACTTTCTTTTCGACTTATTATTCCTTGTCCATAAAATCCATTTCCTATTTTCTTAACCACAAGCGATCGGGTTTGATGACCTTTGTCGGTTGGGGTTTGTAATAGGTGAGCTTGACCTCATTATCGGGCATTTTTGAGTATTTAGGACTTGGAAGCTCATTTTGAATCATATATAGGCGATTACGCTACAAGACACAAATTTGCTTCTTGCTCAAAATCGGCGATTCATCTTGAGTCTGTTTCAATCCAAGTTGCAAGATTTTGATCTTACGCAACCAAACCTTTTTGTTTTTCAAAATTTCGGGAGCTCTTTTATAATACTCATTTCTTGTAAAAGGGCGGTTTGAAGCAAAGTGACCGGGCTTTCTGCGGTTAAAGCACAACAGTTTTTCTTTCTCCAACCTTGTCTTCATTTGATTTGAAGTAAGGTTTTTGAAAGTTGGAGTAGATGGTTTTGGAAGCTTGGAGAAGGTTTTTGATAATTTGAAGTAGACTTTTGAAAATTTCTTTGAAGGTTTTTAAAATTCTTTTTGAAAGATTTGTATTTTCTAAATTGTCTAGCAAAGGCAAAAATTCATCTTCATCAAAGTCATCATCGGCGAGATGTAGAAGTTTTTAATGTTTCTTCTTCTTGACTTGAAGAGATATTCCCTTGAAATTTTTCTCAATTTCTTGAGTTTTGAGAACTTCTTTTTCATAAATTTTTAGACTTGCAACAAGACTACGTATATGAGTTTTGTTCAAGTCTCTAGCTTCCTTTATGGCAGTCACTTTTACATGCCATCTACTTCCTAAACTGCTAAGAAAACGCATATTTAAATCTTTCATACTATAAACTTTGCCAAGAGAAGAACATATGTTACTTACCTCGAGAAATCGTAGTAGGCATTTTTTAAGGATTCTTTTGGGTCCTTCTTGAATGCATCAAATTCTTGTATGCAGTCGTATAGTTTGTTGTCCTTGGTATTCTGATCTCCTTCTACATATTCTACAAGAGCATCCCAAATTTCCTTGGCAGTCACGCAGTCATATATCTGCTTGTAGTTTTCATCAGGTACCGCACTTGACAGGATATGTACAGCTCTGGCATCCAGTCCATCAGTAATCTTGTCTTCCTCAGTCCATTCTGCTTGAGGTTTGAGAACATATTCTTCTTCAGCAGGGGCAAGAGGATTTACGGTATCATCATCTGCAGCAGAAGATTTACCAACTTTAGTGTTTATTTTCATTGGTTGCATAGGACCACCTCTTACACATTCCATCAATCGTTTGTCTATATTGTTCATATATCTTGTAATTCTTTCCTTCCAGATATCAAAGTGATCTTCATCAAAAATGGGAACTTGAGTGACATTGTTTGATTGAAAAGCTTTTAGAGTTGCCATGATCGAGCTTTCAAGCTGTTAAACTTGGAAAATAATTTTTCAAAAAGCAAAGCTCTGATACCAATTGTAAGTCCAGATGACAACAGTTAAGGCTAGAGGGGGGTGAATAGCCTTTAAAAACTTTTGGTGGTTGATTTGAAAATCCTATAATATTGGCAGCGGAAAACTTGATCTTGTCAGTCAACTGAAGAGATGGTCAGTTGGCTGACACTTTTGAAATTCCTTAAGCTGAAGTGAGTTGGTCAGTTGACTGACACAACAGTTTTTCAAAAGAAATTTGTTTTGATGTTTGATCACTGAATATAGAGAAGAAATTAAAACACAAGTTATCTGAACAAGTAAGCAAACAGGTGTTGTTAACTGGCTGACACTTAATCAGTTTAATAACTTCTTAAGTGTTAAGTCAGTTAGCAGGGATAAGAAATGGCTGACAATTCAGTTGAAGTGGTTCACAGATAAACTGCTACGTCCACTACCAAGTTGGTCAGACTTGGATTTTTGAAGTGCACTAATTTTATTAAAAAATCTAATTGATCTCTAATGGATCAGTGTACAACAAAAGACCGGTGTTTGGGAGAATGATTGAGAAACAATCAAACTCGTGAGACAAATTTGCTGAGTTTGAAATAATTTGAACTGAAGTACTCAGTGATTTTGCCTAAACAATAACTAGAAAGAAATTTTCAAAGACAGGTATCTAGCTAGAGTTTTAATTAAGATGAAGACTGAGAGCTTGTGAGTAAAAAGTTTCTTGACTTTGCAATTCTTCAGACTCGTTGTCTTCACCAATGCTTCCAATGGGTATATATAGATAGTCTGAGTGAGCAACCCGTTAGGAACACATTTGAATTTTGAAAATGTGTTATCACAGATGTAAGATCGCAAAGGATCTTGGGAGATATTATGTGGCAGGACATCTATCACAAACACAAAGTAGGGAAGAGTTAGTACTAGAGTATGTTTAAACAAATAAGGAAAAGATAAACTCATTTCATAGCAACGTATTGATCAGCTGAGAAGATTGGCTGACAAAATAATAACCAGCTGACCAAATTTAAGCTGCTTGTCCTGGCTGACAATCAAGTGAAATGTTTTTAAGCAAATCTTTTAAATTAAAAGATTCAACAGTCTGCAATTCCAATTGATATGAGTTTGATTTGATTTTAGATCTCAGTTTAGATATGGGTTTCGATTTTATTTTCAGATATGGAAAAATGGCAGAAGAACACCACATCTGGAAATCAAAATGCCAAAAGAATCGGAGAAGATGATGATGAAGAAGGCGGGCGCAAAATAGTTATTTAACATAAATTAACATCTAAACTTAACGTCCATCCAAAAATTGGGTTAACATGCAAGATAAGTCTGGTACAGTGGCTATCCTGAAAATTTTGGCGTCTCAGTGGCCTAATTGCAGTTTTTTGAAAAGTACAGTGGCCCAAAGGTATGTTTTGCTTATTATAGTAATGTCTATTTGTACATCAGACATAAAAAATTTGCAACGAGAGAATTAGTAAATTTTCCGTAAAATGAACACTTGCTTTGGACAATCGTTTTGAAAAAAATGTAGGTCTTGTGCAAGACTTAATTCGAATACAGAGCTATTCATGTTCAATGAGTTAATAACTCAAAAATTACAGCGCCACTACTCAAGTTTTGTAAAAATACAATGTCACCCTTCAGATTTTATAAATGAAAAATGTGTCACTTTTTTTGCTTTAAATGTGTTCCTTTTGCCTTTAACTGTGTCACTTTGGTCTTTAAATATGTCTCTTTTAATCCCTTAATGTGTAAGTCATTATGTATGAAGGTGTATCACTTTTACTAATAAATGTGTTACTTTTGTTTTTAAATGTGTCACTTTTAGTCCCTCAATGTCAAAGTAATTAATTATACATGAAAATGTGTCACTTTTTTTCTTTTAAATGTGTCACTTTTAGTTATAAATGTGCAAGTCATTATATGTATAAAAGTATACTTTTAGCCTTTAATGTGTCACTTTTAGACTCTCAATACGTAAGTCTTCCAAATCCGTCAAGTTATATTGAGTGTTGTAAAGGCAAATTGAGCTAACGGAGATTACATTGGCTGAGATAGAACCAAATCACAAAACTTGGGTGCACAGTGATCGCGGCTCACGTTCCTGAAAACAATAGGAGCACCAGAACAATTAATGAAGCTTTCAATTTTCATTAATTTTGTGGCACGCTCATAACGTGCCACGTGTCCTCTATATGCTTGCGCCTTTCAAACGCCTTTGACCTACGTGTTTTTTTTCATTTGATCTAGATATGGCGATCTGGGTTGTTCCATTTACCTGCTTTTAGCCTATTTTTTTTATCTCATTTTTACATATTTTCTTGATGGGTAACTCGAGGTTTTGCAAAATGCGTTGCTCTTACATATTTGAGGTTCTGTCATACAGATTGGGATCAATAAGACGATCTTACACAAGTTTTTACCTTTAAAAAGAAGCCACTCATATTACAACAACGAAAAGATAATAAGTTTCCTTTTCCCAATAAAACACGACAATATATAATAAAATAAAATTTTACTCCAACAAACGGTTGTCAAACTAAATTCACAAACCTCTCTCTCGTAAATTTTTTTTTTATCTTAAGGGGTCGTGGACCTAAGACCTTATACTTTGTAAAGTCATAATAACTCTACCATTGAATCGCCCTTTAAAAGTCCCTTTTGTGCAATTATTATACTCCTTCCCCAAAAGTGTACAAATCTCATGTATTACAAAAATGTATCATTCATATACCTTCAAACTATATAATTCATGGATGACTCATGACTCACGTTTAAATGTACTTAGTGACACTCGAGTGTAATACACCTTTGTGGTATATGAGACCTTGACTCTTCCCAAAATAAATGTCTTTATTTTAGTTTGGAACAAGTATTCTTAATTGATACAACCAGATACAATTAACTTAATGATGTTAAAGGAAAATTTCCTAATATCAAATATTTTTTCTGAAAACCGATATAAAGTGAACATATATAACTTAGTTTATGATGGCATGGAGTACAAAACAAGGTACTAAAATTATAGTATATGCTTTGACAGGTTGTTTTGATTTCCTAAATGGATGGTACCTTATTTTATTATTGATCAATTGTTTGATAAGAACTTTGGATTGCTAAAATTTATTTAAATAGACAAGTCCACATGCTACTCTCCATTTTTAGTACGTACGTATATATTAATATATAAACAATTATTATCAAAGACAAGATTGGTTAGTTAAGATACATTATGAAGGAATCTTAATTTTATTTCATGGGAAATAAAAACTCAACTTTCAAGTTGTATCATCATAGGATATAAACTAAAGTTTGATAAAAGAAGATGATAATGATTTGTTCGGCTTATTTTTTTAATTGATTGTGATTTGCTTCTTACAAAAAATTATTTTCTTTGTATAATTACTAAGACAGGTATATAATATTGCATATGAGTTTAGTTTCTAGACCATTTTACAAGGGTAGTCTTTCATTGTTTGAAACGTCCAACGGGTTCTTTTCCCCGCATTCGATATATACAACGAGGACAACCTTCTTGTAAGTGGAAACTAGTGAGTAGTGATGCTCCCGTGTGTTGTACGGTTTATAACTGGTATAAAATTATATACTTAATTAAAATTAAAGAATGTATAATTAAAAAGTTTAATGTGAAAAAATAAAAAAAATAAATAAAAAGTAAAATTAAAGATAGATTACATAAATTTAAAAAAGTGATTATAAATTTATTTAGATGTATTTTTTTATTCAAAAAGGGAATATTGGATGTAATTCAACCATCTTCGTCATTCGTTAAGTCAACAATTGATAATAGACATGTGTCTTTAAATGACAAAATTTGATAGAGATGATAGTTTCCGATATTTCGTACTAATGTAGTAGCTATAAAAAAACGTTGGTTATTGAAAATATAAACATATAAAAATACATTATGTCCTCACATTCTTTTCCTTCTTCATACCTCGTTCTGCTTCTTCTTCATTTTTGTGTTTGTGTATATGATTCAAAATAAATTTATTTTTGTGTTTGCGTTATTGTGCATATACTGTTTGATGAAAGATCCAAATAGAAATTTGTTCGTTTTTAAATACCCTTTTAAAAACTCGATGCATCAATTTTAAATCACAATGTATCATTTGTAAATTGTGATGTATCGACTTAGATGTGTGATGTAGATAAGATGCATTAATTTTGAATCATATGTTGATTGTGTACATGAAAGAAGAGAGATGAAGGTTTAGTACATTATGATTTAAGGCACGATGTATAAATTGGATTATGTGATTTAAATTGATGAATTGATTAAGTGATCCATAGCACGCCTTCGGTTCATTAAGAGCCGTAGTTTTTTCGCTCTAAAAGTGTCATTTTTAGTTAAAAAATATAAAAAACTGTAACGGTTGAAAATTTTACATAGTGGACGGACACGAATTTCTCCCTAAAACAAACAACAACAAAAATGACTAAAAATACTCAAAATTTCACATAGCTCAAATTTCTCAACGGATTCCATCCAAATTATTATTACTTTAATGAATAACAAATATTACTCCAATTATAACCAATCTCACCAAAAAAAATCTCAAACACTTGTTATATAGATAAAAAGCTTCTCACTCTCTAACCTAAAAACCTCACCCCCCACTCACTCTAACCTATATACACATCAGCTCACTCTCACTCTTACTCAATTAAGTCGTCTAAAAGGTCACATTTCTTATTTTTATAGCATTAAACCTAGGAAATTCCTCCGGTGGACATGAGACAATGACTCTTCATCTCTTCAAACCCTTCGTTTAAAAAATTCATCCGCCGACTTTCCTCAACCAAAACAAAATTAGATCAAACCATTTCGTAGCAAGGTGCGTCAGATATTTTTTTATAAAGCATGTTTTGTAGTATTCAACTTTATATTTCGATTTTTTAAAAAAATCTTAAAGCTTAATTTTACTTAGTAATCTGGAAAAAAAAAAGACTTATAATAAGAGCCAAGTATTTATGCTTCTTTACCTAATTATTTTTTAAAATAGGATTTAAATAAGTCGAGACTTTTTTATATTTTCAGTATTTAACGTTATTCCCGAATTTTTTATATTTTGAGTATAGAAAAAAATATAGATTTCAAATTTTTAGATTTGTATTTTGAAGATCTATTTTTAATATTTTTATAATTAAAATACATATATTTTAAATCACTTGTATCTAATGTAGTTGTTCACTTCAAAATTGGTCTCTTTGTAGCCACTAATTTATTTGTTTTTCATCTCTACATTTCAAATTCCTTTGATTTAATTAGATTTTATTTATAAATGTTCATTATTCTAATTTGATAAAACCAAAATTGAGAAATTTGTAGTCACAATGTATACTAATAAATAAATATAGATATATATTGGTTACCAATAAATCTGTATCAGTTTGAAGATCATTAAATTGTATTAAATTTAGCACATACACTTGAACATGTAGTTTATTAAATTATCGTAATTTATTCCCTACATCTTTAATCATAGGCATTGCATATGTTTAAGTTATTTATTGATTACAAAGGTACCCTGAGAATTTAATAATTTCGCAAATATAATTGTTTTCAGTTTATTGTGGCTATGTGATCTCTAGAAGAAAAAAAAAAGAGAACCAAGTACTTGAGATCCTAAGCAATCGAAATAAAAAGAATACAGTAGCGTATTACCGGTTAGAAAGATACTTTTACATTGTAAAATATACATTTTGCACGAAAAACCGTTAAGTTATCTAATCTTACCCTTGGTCTTGTTGATGTCTCTAAGAAAAATGAGAGAGGGAGGCATTTTATATAGATTTCTTCTATATTGGTGTGTTATCCTCAGTTATTTTTAGCAATGATGTTCAACAAACAAAATTGTAACAAATTTATAGTGGTTTTATCTTTGAAAACTGCTCGAGAAGAGAAAAGCTAAGGAATTATCTAACTCCCGTAGGCGTCCAATTACAGCCAAAGAAATTTAATCTTCAATGATAATTCATGTAATTGTTTTGATAATTTATTCATTTATCATTCAATTGATAAACAATTATTAAATTCAACAATTGAAATAAATAATTATTTATTAGTTAAAAAAATCATAACTATTTTTTATATTGCTGGATATGAATGAGGTTGAAATAGTTTGATATATATGGTGGTGAATTATCTCAAGTAAAAGAAAGAATGTCAAAAGTTTTCAGATTTATTTATCTAATTAATTTTGATTACAAATTTGTTTCATTTCCCAATGCATTAATGACACATATATAATATAGAAGTGTTATCATTTTTGGAAAGTGCATTTTGGCGGAAACTTTCCAAAAATCGCACCTCTCCTTTTATATATGTATAGATAAGCTTGACCTATTTTATCCTGATATGTCTCGTGTCTCATGCCTTCACTACTAGAACTCACGTAATCAGTGATGAAATTTCTATCGCTAGAAACCGATTTCAGTCACTAATTGTACATCAGCGACGGATCCGGAATAGATCTGTCAACACTCCGTCGCTAACCTGGTGTCTCTGATTTTCGATGGAATAACTTGGTCTTCAAGTTGTTGTCTTTCTTGATGTCTTTGTTGGAAGCTTCCTCATTGCCTTGGTGACCTTTTTAGAAATTTCCCCATTGCCTTATTTAAGGATGTAGTTGATAATGTCATGTTTGTGTAATATGAAATAATTTATTTCAAAACCTTAACAATGTTAAGTGTTTTTTTTTTTGGAAAGAGTAAGTCTCGTATATGACGGACATATTCATGTTAAATGAGTCAAGATCGATTCAGTAATCTCAGTGAATCCCTCGACTTTTGAATATTACAACGTCACCCTTAACATGTACAAATGAAGAGTGTCACTTTTTAGTATTAAAAATATCACTTTTCAATATAAAATGTGTCACTTTTCAGCATAAAATGTGTCGCTTTGCGTTTTTAATATCATTTTTTTCTTTTAAGAGATATTACTTTTTAGCCTTAAATATGCTACTTTTTAGTCTTAAATGCGTTACTTTTGGTCTTAAAAGTGTAACTTTTGCTTTGAAAAATGTTACTTTGCATTATAAATGAAAAACGTCACTTTTTAGCATGAAACGTTGAAAGTGTCACTTTATAGCATTGAAAGTATCACGTTTTAGTATTAAATATGTCACTTTTAGTCTAAAAGTGTTAATTTGTCTTTGTCACTTTTTAGTATTTAATATGTTACTTTTTAGTATTAAAAGTGTTATTTTACATTTTAATTAAAATTGCAATAAATTTTTCCCTTGATAGTGTCACTTTTGACCTTAAAATGTGTCACGTTTGCATTTTAAATGTGTCACATTTGGTTTTAAATGTGGCACTTATCATTTCGTCAAATTCCGTTAAGTTCCGTCAAGTATCCCAAGGCAAATGAAGCTAACGGAGGCCTAACGGAATTGACAGAGGATGAAATTGCAAGGACTAAAAATACTCAAAATTTCACATAGCCCAAATTTCTCAAATGATTCCATCCAAATTATTATTACTTTAATGAATAACAAATATTACTCCAATTATAATCAATCTCACCAAAAAAAATCTCAAGCACTTGTTATATAGATAAAGAGCTTCTCACTCTCTAACCTAAAAACCCCACCCCCACTCACTCTAACCTATATACACATCGGCTCACTCTCACTCTTACTCAATTAAGTCGTCTAAAAGGTCACCTTTCTTATTTTTATAGCATTAAACCTAGGAAATTCCTCCGGTGGACATGAGACAATGACTCTTTATGCATTTTAAATGTGTCACATTTGGTTTTAAATGTGACACTTATCATTTCGTCAAATTCCGTTAAGTTCCGTCAAGTATCCCAAGGCAAATGAAGCTAACAGAGGCCTAACGGAGCTGACATAGGATGAAATTGCAAGGTTTGGAAAGAAGAAAATTTCGACAACAAATGTTAAAAGCGCAGGGGCACCGGAGCAAAAAGAGAAACTTCTCATTAATGTGATGTCACCTTATGCGAGGTGACACATGGTGTGGATCTCCTTGCGCGACCCGCAAGTTTTGTAGGTGGATCCGGGTTAATCCGTGGGTTTTAGTCACATTTATCCAAAAAAAATTGTTTATTTTCTCTCACATTTTGATCCATTTTTTCACTGGATAACCCGCAGTTTTTGTTGATGGGTTACCCGCTCCATCAGCCTTCTTTTTATCATTTTTGGGACTCCGTCTTACGGATTTAGGATCCGTAAGACCGTCCTACACAATTTTTTGCCTTTTAAAATACAGGTTTCCGAGGTCCTATATAAAGAGGAGTTCTTCCTTCAATGATGGTCAAGCAAGTTGAAAGAAATCAATAGAGATTAAGCACAGAAGCTATCATAGAAGACATATGTACCAGCGAATGAAGTTTCATATCCAGAATTTCATTCGCAGAGTTGAATCTCTGATTTCATGTTCACCCTTTAAACTGTTTTTGGTTGTATTTTTCCAAAGGTGATTTGTACTATAAAGTATTCATATACTATATTAAGAGTTTTATAGAATTTTCACTCTCAATGTGTTTTCATATTGTAATCTTTACAATATTTTAATTAGTAGAAGTTTTGTCATAATGCTTACAGACTTAAAACATTTTCTTGTATTTTACTTGCTTTAGATTACTTTGTTCCGCTACGTATTGTGTTTGTTAATTAAATCATAGCTACGTATTTATTACACTTCTTGTATATATAGATCCTTAATTTTCATATGACTTTGATAAGCTTGTAATTTTCCCATTATTTTCATTATTTTCTTGATTTTTTATTGATGATATTGAGTTTTGGTTAATGTTTAATTACATTTGAGAGCCTATTTTTATATATTTTGTATTTCATGTAGGTATCTCGGAGATATTTGAGGTTTTCAAGGCTCAAATACATGCAAATCGAGACAATTCCGGAGTTTGAGGTTGAGCTTGGATCCATTCGGTCATAATCCATCAAAGTTCATTAAGTATTCAAAGGCAAGGAAGGTTAACGGAAGCTAACGATCGACTAAACCGCAATTTTTGGGAGTGAAAGGGAGGGGGACACACACCACACCAGCAGCAAGAACACATAACAGCCACCCCATTTTCCATTTCATCTCTCCCTCCATTTTTATCCATTGGTGTTCAAGAAAAGCTAGAGATTTCAATTACTTCATCTATTAAAAACATTTTACACTTTAATCTCTACCTTTACTTAATGATAATGATTTTTATTGAAGATTTGATTTATTTTCTTAATATTATGAGCTAATTTATTTATTTAGTGTTTTGATATAAATTTGATTGGATGTTGTGATTTTAATTTAGGTATTGTTATTAATTGATATTCACTAATTTTTGGGAATTATGTTGTGCTCTTAATGCTTGTTATAATTTGATCACCTGTTACATACTTTTAAAAATTGTTTAGTGCATGAAAGTGACTTGATAATTTTAGAAAATACAACATAGTTATCTTTTAGTTGAGTTAATCAATGTTACAAATCCTCCGTAAAATAGTCAATTGAGGTTTTTGTGTTTGGAAACAATTAATATTATAAATTCATACATAGCGAAAGTCTGTGAATTTATACATTTAATTAGCATCGTTATACGAAGCGAAATCCTAACAATGATTTTTGAATCCCCGACTTTCAACAATAGAATAACATTAGCAATCTCTTGTTAAATCACAATGGAAGAGTAAATTGAAAATCAAAATCCTAGATCCTCTTTCATTGAAATCAATCTCATTTTAATATTGATTTGTTTAATTTCTTGCTTTAGATTAATTAATTAGTTAATTCGCTCCAAATTGACTGTCTAAATATAATCAAAATTGCAACGTGGTTGGTATTCTATAAAAACAACCATATTGCTTCTTTGTAGGTTTGACACATTATTTTATCACTTTATTACTTGTTTCGACCGGATAATCTTGCTCATGTACCTTTTATCACCAACAAACTTGAAATTTCAATCGCATGAGGAGCGATTAGATCCGATCCTTTAGACCAACCTTGTTCATTATGAGACAAGGAAGTTTTTTTATTTTTTATTTTTTTTATTTTATTTTTTCCGTAGTACTCTAAGGGATGGGACGAGGAAGTTGAAATTATAATGAGATCATTATTTGATAGATCATTTCTTGTGCTAATTTAGATTAACATTGAATCACGAGTGACAAAGTACTCATTATTTCGTTTTAACGGAGTTAACATTATTTTAGAAATAGAATGGTAATATACAATTTGGAACAAAAAGGGGGGGGGGCTCAAATTAATTGCACGGTCTCATAATATTTTTAGAGAAATAGGGTCAAAATAAAATTTTAATATATGTTGTAATATTAAAACTGGAATCATGGACGAATTAAACATAAAATAAATAAACTATTAATGCCTTTGTAAATTATGGAGTAAATGATAAGGTATCAGTCTTCTTAGCCTTTTCCCATCCATTCTAACGATCTTAGGGCTTGTTTGGTAGTCGGACAAGGATAATCAGTATTATTAATCCCAGTACTATTAGTACCCTCGCTATTAATCCTCACTTGTATATCAGGGGTAGTTTTGAGATTACAAATGTTAATCCAAATTTTTTTTAGTGAGGGCGCTAATAATATCACCCTCTCCCTTGATATTAATAGTGAGGGGATAATGACTTTATCCAGATAATTCGTGCTATTAGTCCCGACCACCTATTGCGTACCAAACATCAGGCAACTCAGCTTATTAATTCTATCTGACCTTAATCCTGACTACCAAACGACACTTTAGGATGTAAGTTAGATGGTTTCAGTTTTTTCATGCATTTCATAATTTGTATAATTTTAATAGTTTTAAAGATCCTAATATAACTGTTGATGCTAAAACTTTGTAAAATATATATATGATACGTTATTTCCACTACAATTTTTATGTATCAACTACATTCTTAATTATTGTATTAAATAAATACATATTTGGACAAAACTATCTTTTTTTAAATTAACTAATCAAGTTACTTTCTTAATTACTTACTAACATCATTTTTTTTTATCAAACATCAATGGACAACATAATTATTCTATTTATATTCTTAACATTTTAATTCTCAACAAACAAGGTACTTATTTTTTTTTCTTCATAATAAGTATGTTTAATCAGTTTTATAATCACTCACGTTTCATATTGCATTATCATAAAAATAATTTGATTAATACATTTTCTACTAAATTTTTAGAATATTGGATATTTTATTATAAAAAATTAAGATTCTAATTTAGTTTTAAAAATATAATTTTAAAATACCAATTCAATTGTTATGGTAGATATTAAACTGAATGTTGGTTTCAATCAACTCAAGAATGTAAAATTTTTGAATCAATTATAAAGGTATGCAAAATATTTAAACATTACTATATTATTTCATATTATGATTTTATTATTCGATCATTTTTTGCTATTGTATCATTTAAACTTCACTTTTAATTTTGTCCATAACCAATGAACATATATTTACTCAAAGTTTGGTAGACAAAAATGTCCTTACGATATTTTTTTATTATACAATATAACTTTAGTCATAAAGTTAATTAATAAAGTTATTATAAAAAGTAAAAATAATAATAGAATAACTATGTTGTTAATAAATGTTTGAACTAAAAATTAATGTTAAAAAGTAATTAGGAAAGTAACTTGATTAGTTAACTTAAAATAGGCAAGTATTTGAGGGGTGTTTTTATCCAAACATGTATTTATTTGATGCAATAATTATGGATGCAGTGGATAAACAAAAAAATGTAGTGAAAATAGCATATATATATATATATATATATATATATATATATATATATATATATATATATATATATATATATATATATATATATATATATATATATTAAGAAGCACATATCTTAACTACTTACTTATGTTAACGGAGAGGTTGATTGTTCAAACCCTAACAGAGAGACCCTGGTTGAGAGATCGGGTGTTCAAAGCCTCACCAGAGATACTATTTGTTCGAGTCACACCAAAGACATCACACACACGATATATATATATATATATATATATATATATATATATATATATATATATATATATATATATATATATATATATTTGATCTGGCGCACAGTTTAAGAAAAAACAATTGATTTGATTATTTATATTGGTTTAATGTGTAGTTTCATTTAAAGCCCATGTCTATATGGCCGATAATTAAAACAGAATGAAAAAGTAAGGTTAAAGTGGTAAAAGTGATGTTCTAAAAAGATAAGTTTCAAACTGGAAAATTATTTTAAGACAGACGAAAAAAGAAAGAAGGACAATAATTTAAGAACGGAGGGAGTAAGAATTTATGTACGATTTATATTCCCTCCAAACTAATTAAAAAAAAACATATCTCAGCCAACTTTAAGTTGTGATTCTATTAATTATGTTGGCACCATGATACCTAAACCTCAACTCAAAGTTGGAGTTAGTGGATTTTATTTTAAACTTGTTCTGTTTTTTAAATATTTGGTGAGCCTGTAACAGTAAAACCATATCAGCGAGGCTAAGAGCATCACCAACGTGTTGTTGGTTTGGTTCTTAAAATTTGGGTTTCTGTGTTAGTGGCCACTAGGCACACACCTAGGAGAGAGAGAGGAGAGAGAGAGAGGAGAGAGAGAAGGAGAGGTTCTAATATAAGAACCTGATTTTTGCTGCAAAAATTTAAAGGTGTCAGGGCATGTGAGTGGGGGTGGGGGAGGGGTGGAATGGTTTTGGGTTAAATTTAATATTTTTTGTGTAAGAAGTTGTGTAAGAATATTATACAATGGGAAGATATATTCTTAAGTGAGTAAGAAGATAAAAATGTGTAGGTGGCAGTGGGACCCAGTTAAAAAATTGTATAAGAAGTTGTATAAGAATTTATACATTGGAGATGCTCTGACATGTAACATGGTGTGTCGTCTGAAATGCTGATTTGCAGACTATTTCATCCAATTCACCCGTAAAGTTTAGAATGAGTTGATAGAAATTATCCCCGTGTCAACATTTGAGTAGAGCATCACACCACATCAGCGAGATGTGATGCAAAAAGCTCACGGGTTAAAGGCAAACTTTACTTGAAGTTACAAATTTAAATAACGATCTCACATCACATTAATTATACTGATACATTTTTTTATTTCAATGTAAATATATATATATATATATATATATATATATATATATATATATATATATATATATATATATATATATATATGTTATCTCATAGTATGTCGGTGAGATCGATTCAAAAGAATGATCGGGATAATAAAAACTCATAACTGATGGGGTAATTCAAACAAAACTCACAACTAAACGTTTTATATTTAATTGCATAGGGGTAATTCAAACATAATTCAAAATTGAGGGGTTTATTTGTAACTCGCATACTTACGAATTAATCTGGACCGTCAATTGTGTTTAGCACGGTTCGATCAGGACCACCAGTTAGACCCTGATCTGTTCTATAATATATATATAATAGGGTTACACTTGGAGTAGGGTACAAAAAACTTTTACAAGGAATGAATCATAATAAAGAAAGAACTATACAAGATAATTACTATTAAATAATTATCTACTAAATAATAATTACAAACAAACTAGAATAAATACTAAATATATTATTCTCTAATATGCCCTCGCAAGATTGACAACTAGGAGGAGAGACCAATCTTGTGAAGTACTTAATGAAACCATTGGCGAGCAAGTGGTTTGGTCGGTACATCGGCAAACTGATCAGGCGAGGAAACGTGACAAACCCGCATAAGCTCATCCTAAACTTGTTGCCGAATAGAATGAAAGTCCAAGGTCACATGTTTTATGTAAGTATGGAAGACCGGGTTGGAGCAGAGATTAGTGGCACCTACATTGTCACAATAAGTGACGAGCTGAATGAGGGAGGTGATACCGAACTCGTCGAGCAAAGACACAATCCAGTGGACTTCAGCAGCTATGGCAACAACAGCTCGATATTCAGCTTCAGTCGATGAGCGAGCAACGGTGCGTTGTTTCTTGGAGCTCCACGAGACTGGGTTGCTCCCAAGGTAGACAATGTAGGCACTGGTGGAAGTGTAGTCATCTTTGTTGCCTACCCAATCAACATCAGTGAATGCGTGGAGAGTTTGGGGGGACTGACGATGAAGTAAAATTCCATTATTAATAGACCCATAGAGGTACCGAAGAACACGCTTGGTCGTATTCCAATACTCGGTAATCGGCCTATGCATGAACTGAGATAGTTTGTTGATGGCATAGGCAACATCTGGACAAGTAAGAGACGGATATTGAAGACTCTCAATCAATGCCCGAAATTCTATCGAATCTGTAAGAGCAGTGCTCGACTGAAGGGTTAAGTTTGGCGAGGTAAGGATTGGAGTATCAACCGGGTGATCATCTGTCATGCCTGTGCGAGCAAGGAAATCTGAAATGTACCCACGCTGTGAGAGTAGGAGATCGCTTGGTTGCTTTATAACCTCAACACCAAGGAAATAATGAAGATCTCCAAGGTCTTTGAAGAAAAAACGAGCAGCGAGCAAGGAGATGAATGTTTGGACTGCAGCGGGCTAGTTTCCAGTGATGATGATGTCATCCACATAGACAAGAAGATAGATGGTGGTGTCCCCTGTATAAAGTATGAACAATGAAGTGTTTGCCACAACATTTTTGAACCAGGAGCAAGGAGAAACTGACGCAATTCATTGTACCAAGCTCAGGAAGCTTGCTTGAGACCATAGATAGGAAGCTGGCATACATGCTGAGGTTTGTCCTTGTCAAGGAAGTCAGGTGGTTGAGCCATGAACACCTCCTCGAAAAGATTGCCTTGAAGAAAGACATTATTCACATCCAATTACCGAAGATCTCATCCTCGGCATACGGCCAATGAGAGAACAACATGAACAATGGTCTGTTTAACCTCCCAGCTGAAGGTCTCGTGATAATCCACTCATGGTCGCTGATGAAATCCCTTAGCCACAAGACGAGCTTTATAGCGATCAATAGTGCCATCGGGGTGTCGTGTAGAAACTCATAAAGTTTAAAAATAATGACATAGTTTTTCCATTGATTGAATAACCTATTTATATAGAAAGTTACAATCAGGGTTACACTTGGAATATGTTATAAAAAATATTTATAAGGAAGGAATCATAATAAAGAAAAAATTATACAATGTAATTACTACTAAATAATTCTCTACTAAATAATAATTACAAACAAATAAGAATAAATACTGAATATATTATTTTCTAATATATATATGATTTGGATGGAGAAAGTGAAATAGTACTTTAAGTTCTTATATATGTTCTGGATAATTTTGATTAGGATGGAGAAAGTAAACATTTTTAATCATCTAAGTTTTGTAAGTGGGAGGTGGGGTTTCTTTCTGGTTAAGGTCTCAATTTTCACGATAGCTATTGAATTATGGCATGTATCATCTCATGTCATGTAGTTACTGAAGATGTGAAAACACTTTTCAATGAAATACTTCCCGTTATACCCGATTCTTAATTAATATTTGAAAATTTTAATAATTAAACAATGTATAATTAGTACTCCATAAGATCAGTTGGTCATAGTTATAATAATGCTAAAATATAATCAATATGTAATTAATATTCAATATTGATGATAAAATTGAAATATTTTAGAGATTGTATAAATAATATTTAAAAATAGACTTTTAAAGTGATGCACTCTTTACGTAAAATAGAGTATATATTTGTTTATATTAGTAATAGTTCATTCTTGTAACTTAAATCTTAGAATATGATGTATTTTTAGAGCAAACTGAAAGATAAGAGTATAATATTTCGTGAGATACAATTTAATAATTATTAGGTAAATCATTTTTCATCGTTACGAACACATATTTTTTTTGTCTATCAATTTGACGTTCGTACTATTAAATTCTCTATCATCTTTGTACTAGTAATTTAACTATAAATGTATCTAATTGACTACATATTTAACCAACTTTCGTGACGTGGTATTTGTAAGATCATTTGGAAGTGTAGCTATAGTAAGCAATTTTTTTTTTTCCTTTCACCCTTTAAAAACAATAATAACTAAACAAAAAATAAAATAAAATTATAACTTTCACCTTGGATTATTCTCGATCCCATCTATTGCTAAATTTCTAGATCTAGGAATTTATGTACATATCTATATAGATGTTTATGATCTATTTTATGGGAGGGGGCTATTAATTTTAATTTCACTTTTTTAAGTTTTTATTTCATAAAAAAGGTGAAAGAAAAAAACCAAAAAAGGAAAGAAAAAAAATTAAGAGAGAAACATAATATCACTTCATTAAAAATTAGTATCTTATAAATTATTTTCCACTAAACTTTTAAATGGTCTCTAGAAACACCATGTTAATCGACTCTGTTCAACACTTAACAACTTTAATTAATAAGGTGGTCTTCTGTAAAATGGTCTTACGGATTCTTATCGTAAAATGGATCTAGGTTAAATAAGACAAAATTCAAAAATCTCAATATAATCCCTTAGTTTTTAAAAATTACAGCACCACCCCTCATGTTTATATATGCAAAATGATACTTTTTACTATTAACAATGCCACTTTGTAGAATAAAATGTGTCACTTTTGGCTATAGAAGTGTCACTTTACATTTTTAATAAAAATTATATTTTTTCCCTAAAAAAGTGTTAGTTTTTGGGCTTAAATATATCACTTTTAGCCTTAAATGTGTTACTTTTATTTTGAAAAGTGTTTCATTTTTTATAAATGAAAATAATTACGTTTGGTATTAAAGTTTCACTTTATAGCATTAGAAGTGTCACTTTTTGACATTAAATGTGTTATTTTTTATCTTAAAAGTATCATTTTGTATTGTAATTAAAAATCGTCGTTATTGACCTTAAAAGTGTTAATTTTTAACATTAAATATGTCGCTTTTTATCATAAAAAGTCATTTTTGGTCCTATAAATATCACTTTGTATTTTAATGAAAATAATAATATATTTTCCCTTGATAGTGCCTCAAACCATCTTAGCTGGACCATTTTTATGATTTTTGGTAATATATTTTGTATTTATTATGACATGTGAATTCTTAAATGGAGCACCGTTTTACTAATTTAGGTCGTATTTACAACTAAATTAAAAATAAGGAGGTGACATTTGCAATCTGGCTATACAAATGTCATATTGATAATCCTATAAAACAGGGTTTTAAAAGTATGGGAAAAAACTCAAATGTGCCACAAAAAAATCTCATATTCAAAAAGTTTTAAAAATAATTTTTGTATCCAAAATGTCCAAAATCAGAATTTTAATACCAAAAATTCTAAAACTTAATATATCTAGGAACACCGTTATGTTAAAAACTTTCATTTGATGATTTATTTTTCTTTTCATTTATAACAATGATGATTGTATTGAATATTATTATTTTTAATAATATTATTATTACTACTATTATTATTATAACAATTAATACTATTATTATAATAGTAATATTATTATCTTCATTAACATTATTAGTATTAAATATCAAAAGTCTATTTAAGAAATTCATTGATCCTAAAACAACTATTCAATCTATAAATTTTAAAATTAATCTTTTGATGCTAAAATTTTAAAAGTTAACCTCTACGCTCATGAAATTGTGGTAGTAATATTAGTAGTCTTAGTAGTGATAATAATAATAATAATAATAATAATAATAATAATAATAATAATAATAATAATAATAATATTATTATTTATAGATAATACCAATAATAATAACATTATTAATAGAATTTTTTTTAATGTAATGCTATTATTAATAATAAGTTAAAAAATTGTAGTTAAAAAATAAGCTTCAATTTCAAATAAAATCTTTTACTCTAACGATGTAGAAGAGCGTTATGTTTTGAATTTTTTGGTATTAAGGGTTTAAATTTTTGAGAGGATGAAACCGAGGAAATCATCCTCGGCGTAATTGCGGGCCCCAGTATGAAAACCAATAACAGATTCAGCAAAGCCACCGAGCCAATACGAGTTCGCCGAAGACTAGGGGCAAGCAAAACCCGTGGCTTTCAAAAGCCCTCGGCCTCGGCAGTAATAGCCCACTGTTCTTAGACCGCTCGGCCTCGGTGTTAGGTCAATGATCACCAGGTCTGACAAAGAAGCTTCTCCAGACCCGGTAAAGTCGCTACACGCAACCACCAATCCTCTGTCAGCGGTCAGCCCACTTATTTCTGACAAAGCCACCAGTGCATTTAATATCCGCCGCAACCTGTTCCCCAACGAGAAGCCGCCACGTCATCAGGAGAATCAGATATAAATAAGGGACATTCATTAATTGGAGAGAGAGGTAAAATTTGAGATATCAAAACTCTCTTATCACAACCCCTTATCGGATCATTTATTATTCTTAATTTAATTATAACAATTGCGTTTTTCAATATTTATTACTCATTTCCACGAGAAATCTTATCCTCATGCCTTAGGAGGGTTCCAAACTACTCCTTGTTCACTATTTATCTCGTGCAGGTAGATATGAGACGTGATTAGGACAAGCATGCAAAGGTCGTGTCTCTCCTGTTAAATTTAAATTTTTTAGATAGAAGAATATTTTTTAGAACCTTTTGGATATAAAATTTTTTTAGTGGGATTTTTTTTTTTGTATTTTTCCAAAAAAATGTATTTAACTGTAATCTTTATCCAGAAATGTGTGACCCGCATGAAGTTATTCACTTGAGTCATGGCCATACAAGAGCATCACTGATAAAAATAATTTGGAAATGGGAACCCTTGACCAATTGTCATATGAATAAATATGACAAGACTAAGAGACTAGACATCACCCAATAGATTTATAACTTATATTGGAGTTATCGATATATCCTGAATTAATGTGTAACCATTATCAGATGATGCCTAAAGGTGCAAGTGTGTAACCTTACTTTCATCCCCAATCCCCAATCAAAGAAAAGTATGGGATTTGATGGAGTAATAGATAATACGTCAAAATAAAAAAGGGTAATTTAGTAAAAACCTTAAACTAGATAATGTTAACTAATCAAAATCCATCTATCTATAATTATTATTAAATACTCATTTTGTTTCACTCAAAGAGTTACTATTTAATTTTTGAATGTTTTATTTAAAGAATTTATTTTAAAAGATTAAAACGTAAAAATATCATTTTATTACTAATTGGTTACTAGAAGTATTATTTTCTTAAAAAAATTAACTTTCAAATAGAATCTCATTACTCGGATCCGAAGGAGTAGGTTTCATTCAAGAGATGAATTATATGGGATATAGATGAGAGATGGGAATGGAAAGATGTAGACAATATATGCCATCACATGTTAAAGGATGGTTAAAGTCTCGATGTTGATAACGACAACATACGCTAAAGAGAAAGGAAGTTATATTGGTTACATGTGCCTCAACGTCGTTGATCTTGGTGAGGCTAACGTATCCATGGGAGAGCTGGATATTAATAACTCCTTTAGTTTCATAAGAAATATCAGTGTTTAAAAATCTAATTATTAAAAGATTTGACATAATTACAACGATCTACATGTCTACATATCACATGGAAGGTAAGATTGAAAGGTAACAAAAATTGCAAGTATAATTATCAAAAATAAACCCTGTAAACATTTTAAAATAAAATAATAGATTCTTTATCTGCAACTATTCATCGAATAATTAATTTATCTCTTTTTTGGGTATCAAAAGAAAGCCAAGTTATTCTTGTACTTTATGCCATGCCTCTTTAGAAGTTTGAAGTATAGATGCTGCAATCCCTAGTCTCTATAATGGACATCTATTTTAAGATGATGGCAGTCTTTATCTTGAAATTAGGAGACTTAAAAACCAATGTCATGTTCAAGATGTGTATCCCTAGTTTCAAGCAAGTCAAATTGGAAAAAGTAATGATAAAGAATGTACCCACTCCATTATTTCCAGTATTAGCCTAATACTTTATGCGATCCCTCTTTTAATCAAAGGAGTAGAATATGCTGCAATCTCTAGTCTCTATAATGCACAACAATATGTAGCAAAAGGATACCTATAGGCTATACCACCACCATCTCCTACCCTAATTCTAACAATCAAACAAAAGAAAATGAATTTGCTAATCCTATTTATAGATCTTCACCTTTATCTTGGTTTCTACAATTATGTCCAAGTATTGATGCTACCATGCACCATTTATTTGACTCGATACATAAATTAAAAATAAAGATTATTGAATATATTATAAATATTATGATAATATGTATTTTTAAAATATATTTGTAATTTATAAGAGAGTAGGACCTGTGATTAAAGTGAGAATAAAATTAATGATAAAAAAGTAAATGTAAATTTTTAAAAAGAGGGATAAATGAACTTTTTTTTTTTTTTGAATTGATTAAAAAGAAAAAAAAATGATTTTTTGTTTTTTGAAGAATCAATGGAGCACGTACTAGCATGGCTAAAAGTTGAATAACCCAATGGTGTTCAATTGAGAAGTTTCATTATTTGAGAGTTGTGTTATTAAAATAGAGTATGTGACAATCAAACCAACGAAGAACACCATTTCATTGGCCATGCTCTAACATGGCCAAAAGTGGAGGACCTTGTTAACATCTCTCTCTCTCTCTCTCTCTACATGAAATATTTTCTTTTTCTTTCCTTTTCTTAATGAAAAATATTAAGTTTATCACCAGAATTACCACTTTGGTGACAATTTTGCCTTGAAGGCAAAGTACATGTGAAGTGTATGTTCATCTTCAAAGCATAATTGTTATTATAGTGATAAACCTAAGAAAATTGTTTGTGTCATACTATAGGCATCAAATGAATTTACATCCATGTTTGATCTTATAAGTTATATGACATCACTTTTTAATGGATTCAAACCTCTCTCTCCAAACTCTCACACATGTCATGTCTTAAATGTTTGTAGCCTTACATTTTAACTATGACATGTGTAGAGTTAAGATTCGGTTAGATATAGATATAGAGTGTGATATGTTTGTGACATTTCATGCCCTTTTTAATTTAATTACTTAAAATGTCAAATAAGATGATTAGGTCTGACAATTGAGTATGCTGGGTTGGATATGAGTTGAGTTGAAATATGTAATGAGTCAAAACAGGTCGGAAACCAATAAAACCTAAATGTCAACGTGTCGAAATAGGTCAGTCCGTTTTAACTCGGATTTCCCCTCCCCAAAATCCATATATTTATAGAGTAAAAACTGTCGGGTCAAAATGATAAACGGATCCGACACGCTTTAATATGACCCGATGCAACCCGCTGATATTTTTTTTTTGTATTGAAATGAGTTACTCGTTTTGATTCAAATAAATAAACAAATTAGATTGGATCGATTAATTTTCAGACCGACTCGAATGGATTAATAGGTTTTCAGTTGTAATTTTCATGTCTAATGACATTTTAAAGGTGCCTCTAGCATTACCTTTTTCTTTTATGCTTTTCTTTTGGGTTAATCGCAACATTGGTCTCTTGACTATATGCCCCTTACAGTTTAAGTCCCTTAAATAATTTTTTGTTAACTTTGGGTCATTTGAGTATTAAATTTTCACATCTGCAGTCCTTTTGATAGATATCGCTAGACAAATATCGTTAAGTTGCCCATTTGCATTTAGTAAGGATTGGAGACCGACGCCTCGACTCCTCTTTCCCTTCCCCTTCATTATCATTAATCTCTTGAGTTTCTTCTCTCCTCCAGTCGATTTATAACGAGGGAATATGGGAGTTCACAAATTATAGCTAACTAAAACGAGGGAATCCGAATGTTCGTCACTGACTCTGGGCAATACATGTTTATTCAGAACTTATTTAAAGCTAATTAGCCACATAATCTCTAGTAAATTACAGCTAAATGTGAAAAAAAGTCGAAGAAACTCAAGAGATAATTTACATCAACTGGATTTATTTCACCTGGAATAGGTTGTTGAAGGAAATGATCCGGGTTTTCGGAACAGATGACCCCAATTGACCTAAATTTACAAACTTTGGCAAATTTGGAGACAATATCAAATATGTTTGAAGAAGGTTTCGTGGTTTTAGCAGCACATTCCATCCATAAATATCTAAAGTTTTGAAACCCCACCTAAGATCTTAATTAGTACCCCTAATCACTAACAAACTAACCTTTCTTAGATTCAAATAGAGAATACAAGAAATTTAGAAATCAAGATTCGAGCAAAAAGTACCATTTATGGCTTAAGAAATGCTCAATAAGCTTAAATCTGTTACAGATCAACAGAAATATAGTAGCGAATTAAGAAATCAGGATTTGAGCAAAAATGCCATTATAGAGAAATGGGTTAGGGTTTAAGAAATGCTTAATACGCTCAAAACACTTACTGATCAGTAGAAAATTTCAAAGGTGAAATAAATCTAAGGCAAATGAAATTTTGGGGGAGCCCTAAATTATCAAAAGGCCAAAGAAACTCAAGAGATTAATGATAATGAAAGGGAATGGGAAGGGGAGTCGAGGCGTTGGTCTCCAACCCCTACACACATTGACGGCAACATTTTTGGGCAAGAAGGCCTAACATTTATTTTTAAAATTCTAGGGATTCGATTATAAATTTTGATATAAGATGAGTTTAAAAAGAATATTATTTTAGCTCTTACTAAATTCAAATAAATAACTTAACGGTATTTATCTAATAAATATCAATTAAAAGGACTGTGGCTATAAAATGTTTAATACTTAAATAACGTAAAATTAATAAAAAAATTATTAAGAAATTAAAACTAAGGGGCCTATAATCAAGGGACAATGGTGCGCCCTTTTGTTTTTGACGTGTACGTTACTATCTTACCTTTTTACTCGGTTTTTACACGCTTTTGAAACATACGAATTAGCTTCCGAGTTTCACTACTTGTCCTTACACGGACTAAAAGATGTTCCTACACTTTAGGGCCCACTTCAGATGCCAAATGGGTCCATTAATCCATTTACCAAGAGGACCCTTTAGTAGGGCCCTACTCCCTTACTCTTTATTGGATCATAACTAGTAATAATTGAATCTCAAGGGTTGATGATAAGTCTATATCTATATAGGTCAATTGACCATTCTGCCACATAGGCCTTCCTACTACTACTACTACTACTTCACTTAAACATTACTGAGTGGTTGAATTGGTGTCCAAGTATTTCAGGGCCCACTTGGGATAATTTAGAGCAGTTGAATAGAGAAAGTGAGACAAATCCATGTCCTTTCAATCTCTTTCATTGAAAAATGTCTTTTTTTAAATGTATTTCCAAAATATATTCACACTTTTAAAACTTGTACAATTATTTTAGTATAATTTTAAAAAGGTATAAATAAATAAAATTACTCAGTTTAAGACAAATAGTGCAATATATTATTTTTAAATGTTTAACTTTAAAAATTTACTTTTAAAAATTATGCTTACAATTTTTATAACATTTTATTTTTATCATGTATTTGTATTGTAAATATATTATTTGTATTTAACTATTTTTGTAATTTTATGACTAACTTTAATGATATTAATATATCCCTTAATAATTAGACTTTTCAAATGAAAACTCTTTGGGTAGAACAGAGGAAATATGTATTTAAGAACATACTCCCTCTGTCCATAAATTATGGTTCTCATTTCTTTTTTCGTCCGTCCTAAAATAGTTTTTCAGTTTGAAACTTACCTTTTTAGAACATCACTTTTACTATTTTACCCTTAGTTTTTCAATATACTTTAATTATGGGTCATATACACATAAGTTTTAAATAAAACTATATATTAAACTAATATAAATAATCAAATCAATTATTTTTTCTTAATCTATACGTCAAATCAATTAAATAATTATTTAAGAACGGAGAGAATACGTAACTTACAATAAATTATTGCTTGGGTCTTGGGGGAGGGAAGAAGAGTATTAAACATCAATGCGGCAAGAAAACATTTGTTTTAGTCTTAGGAAGGGATTGAAATTAGTAACTTACACTTTAAGAAAACCCTTTTGGACTTATGAAATTGGATGATCATAATTGAGGTGTAAAACGACAATATTTGGAACAAATATGAATATTGTTTGTCAATATTCTCCGTTACTTTTGGTCGCACTAAATTGCAGTGGAGACATGCTTAAAACGAAAATAGTTATCGATTTTCCCTCCCCCCCCCCTTACGTCAACTTATAATTATAAATATAATTAACAAAATAATAAAGCGTGCACTAATTTTTTTTAAGAGTTTGTGTAAAATTATATTATTGAAAGTAATTCATATTCCTCCAATCTTAAAAAAATAATCTATCTTTTATCTTCGGTTTACGAAAAAAAAAAGTCTCAACTCAAAAAGAAATTAGCTATTGTGTTATTAGAAATTGTACACGTAATAAGGGAAAAACTTTTGTAAGATCGTCTTATAGATCCTTGATTCATAAGATGAAGCCTAAAAAATGACAAGAAGGTGGTTTTAGGAATTTTATTAAAGAAAACCACTGGTTACCCAGTAAGAAAACATATAAAATGAGATAGGAAAAGAACCAATCGAATGGGCTATGTCCATGGAGTTTTGAAAAATCCAAACATCTCAGAGATAGATAGAGAGGTAGGAATTTATCGACCGGACTCCACTGCTTCGTATACATCAGGAGTCCATTGATGAGAAGGGGCTGGGGAAAGCTTGAACCCAATTCCTACAATGGTGAATATGAGCGCAATTGAAACTCCCAGGGAGTTATACATTTGTGTATTGATAAGACCATTCACTATTTCTTGAAGCTCGATAGAGGGGTGTGAGTCACCTTGAAATAGCTCGTGGGTCCGCTATATGTAGATGCTACATGGCACATTGTGAGCGTACCATTGCATTAATGAAATGTTTAAGTTATTTCTCCGGTACCCTCCATCTATCAGGGCGGTGCACTCCCATCTTTTGGAACATGGCTACCGAAGTTCTAAGTGTCTATATTTTACATTTTAGTCATAAATCAATTTAAAATTTTGATTATCTTCATTTTTAATACATATTGACATTTTAGATTTAAAAAAAAATTACACCTTCAAAAGCAAAAATGATATTTTAGAGGAAAAGAGTGATATTTTTCTTAAACATGCAAGGTGACATTTATATGGACACATGTATAGACAAAATTGATATATTTAAAGACAAAAGTGACACACTATCATACACAGCGACTTACACATTAAGAGATTAAAAATAACACATTTAAGTACAAAAGTGACACATTAAAAAACAAAAGTGACACATTTACATGCAAAAATAACACACTTTCATACATATTGAGAGAATAAAAGTGACACATTTAAAAGCAAACGTGACAAACTTTCATACATAATGATTTATACATTAAGAGACTAAAAGTGGCATATTTAAAGGTTTTTCAAAACAAAAAAGTTGACAATTTTTTTAAATAATAATTTTCAAAAGTTGAAGGGTGACGTTGCAATTTTACAGATTAAGAACAGTAACCGTCCTACCGAAACTCATGCAAACTATGATTTGAAGAAAGGGGCATACTTAATACAGCACCTATAAAATGCTTAATACAACACTTTTTATTGTAAACATACTATATTACCCTTGATAAATTAAAAAAATTAAAAAATTGAACACCGAACCAACACCGCCCACCGGACCACCCCCACCGCCCATCGGACCACCGCCCACCGCCTGCCCCAACCCCCAGCCCCTCCCCCAGCCCTCCTACACCGCCCCATCCTTCCCAGCCCCTCCCCAGCTCCCACCCCTCCCCGGCCCGGCCAAGCCCACGCCCGCCCCCTCCCCACCTTCCCCACCCCACCCTCCGCCCCCCTCCCTCCCTCCCCCCACCCTGACCGGCCTCCCCACCCTCCCTTACCCGCCCCACCCACCCACCCCCTCCCTGAGCCCGCCTAGCCTCCACCACCTCCCGCCCAACCTCCGCCACCTTCCGCCCAACCTCCGCTACCTCCCGCCCAGCCTCCGCCACCATCTCCATAAAAAAAATTAGTTTTTTTTCCATTTAATTAAAAACCACCTCCCGCCCACCTCCACCACCACCCACCCGCCTCCACCACCAATCTTTTTTTTTCTTTTCCATTTAATTATATTAATTATAATTTTCAATTTAATTTTGAAATTGAACAAATGACAAATTGGTAAACTTATTTCAAAAAGTGTTGTATTAAGCATTTTATAGGTGCTGTATTAAGTACCTATGTTGAAGAAATTGAAGGTATCAAATAAGGTAAAAACTTTGTTAAAACGATCTTACGATATTTTTTATAAAACGAATCATCCTTACCTGACTTATCCTATATTAATGGATTAAACTATGAGAAAATTAAGCTATATCTTGTACATAAAGATCAATAAGACAATTTTACCGAAAACTTACCTCAAATAAAATTGTTTTAATTAAACCGAGAAAGTACAGTTTTTCGACAATACATACCCCCTACTCTTTAGTCTCTAGATGCTGGGCCAGTCTAACAGGGCCATCCGATTAGCAATTATTATGGATTCTAGACTAGAAAGAAAAGTAAAGGAAAAGGCCTATGGGATTAATAACTTTCTATCATTGCAATTTGTAAGGGTAGTAAAAGCCAATGGACATGGCAAGGCAAATGATTATTTGGACTTACGAAAATTTGAATAATATCATAAAAATGGGTATTGTAAGCAAGTACGCCAATAATGCCAGACTTACTATTCGTGTTAACGCTGTTATCACTCTGGTGAAAATTTTCTCTTGAAGGTATTATGCATGTATTACCTTAAAGTATAGTTATCATCATAGTGATAACTCTAGTGGTAATCTTAGCAATGTTATATATTACTGTCCGCTCAAGATAAAGAGCCCACTATTTTATTTTGGGATATATCACTTAAAGAGTTTATTTTCAAAAATTAAGGTATAAAAGTGTAATTTTATTACGAATAGGCTACTTAAAGTGTTAGTTTCTTAAAAAAGATTGACTTTCAAACAGAGATTATTTGCTCGGAACAAAGGGAGTATATAATAGGATGAAATTCGGGTCGTACCCATTCTTAAAGTTTATAACCTTTCATCATCAATTTTTTTTTAATCGCTAAATTCTATTTTTTGAAATCTTGTGCAGAAAATGTTGTTGTCTCATTCAGCAGTTCAGACAAACAAATTGGATTTGAAAATCACCATTGTTACTCAACGAAATGGGGATCGACCTAGCTAGTTAGTTCGCGGGGCAGCGCCCATTCGTGGGTGTTCGAGGGAAATACCCCAAAAGGTAAACGATTTTTCTGAACCATTAAGTATGATACTACAATAGATCTATACTGAGTTGGATGATTTTTAGTAAGGACAAAGGCAAATGATGAAGAAGATGGCTAACCACAGATGAGGAGGAAGAAGAAGGCGGAGGCCGAAGATGCATTCAAACTCAGTTTGCATCGCGATGCATCAATTGGTTGCTTGAATTGATACATCGCGATTAATAAAATTGGATTATGTAATTAAAATTGATTTTCATTTTAATTCATGCATCGCGATTCAAAGTTTGATTATGTAATTAAAATTGATTTCATTTAAATTGATGCAACGCGGTACAAAAATTGTTGGACCACGATGCAAAATTGTATTATGTAATTAAATTGATTCCATTTAAATTGATACATCACAATATAAAATTGATGCACCATGATGTATTTCCGTAGCGTAAGTCAGACTCATTAAGGGTATCGTCGTTTTTTTACTTCCAAAATTGTTTTTTTATGGTTGAAAAGAAAACCCACAAAACTAGAGGGGTTACAAACTTTGAAAAGTGAACCAACCTACAATTATTGCTATATAATATATGTATGTACAATAAGAGAGAAATACAATAGTTGACTGTGATTAAGACAATGCGTACTTTTAAGTTGAACCATCTATATATCTATTAAAAGGAAAAAGTATACTAATAATAGAAAGTTTTCACCAAAGAACTTATTGACAAAAATAGAATGTAAATATTGTTGTCTTATAAGGATAATTTGGTAATAACACTTAATTATCCAACAGTTTTTAAACAAAACTGTGGGTAACCCACTGTTTTGTGTGATGAGAGTCTTCCTCTACAAGCCGGTATCATCCCATAAATTCCTCCAATTAGTCCCTGCTCTCTCTCCAATTAATTCTATCTATTTTCCCTGTTTTCAGTCCAAGGAGAAAGCCATATCTATCCCAGACTGATTCTCGCGAAATGGGTGTACCAACACCAACGCCGGCGGCCTACTCCAAAGACGACAGTCCCCAAAGCTAGCTAATACCCTCAATGTCTACTCTGCAACCAATCAGAACCACCCACCAGTCCACTTATCACCAAATCAAGAAACCCACCGTCACTCATCTCCTTTCTCAGCCTTGATGCCGCTCATCTCTGTTTAAGCAAGTCGCCGACCAAAAATTACTGCACCGAAATGGGGTTCTGGCTCAAGCCGAAGACAAGGCCCGGTGCCCATCTTTTTCTACGCCACAACCCAATTCCCAAAATCAACAAAGCTAGCGGGTTCACCTTCTGCGTCAAACTTTTCTTTTTCTTTCTTGATTGTTTAAGTCTTTGAATTCGATATTGCAATTCGGTTTTTATAATCATGTTGAGTCATATGAACATGACTGAGATTCAGATTTTTTCTTCTTTTTTTCCCATCTGATATCTAATTAAAGGTGCAATATTCCATCTGTTGCTTTCGGTTATATTCTTCTTTATCAAATATAGTCTGTTGTTAAGTGGCCATATGAAGTCTTCTAGATAGCTAGAGATTCCATTTTAGTTTTGGGATAATTGCAAAGAAGTTAGGCAGGTATCTTCTCTCTCTCAAGTTTCTATTTATTTTTGTTTGGGTTTTTAGTTTTGGGATAATTGCAAAGAAGTTAGGCCGAAAAATGCTGTTGTCAGTTGCAGGTTCCTACAACTATTCTGGTCCAAGATTATCATGCTCAAATGGCTCAACATCCCCGCCCAACACTTCGACTCAGCTCTGATTCTAAATCCAACGACGTGTTGTGATGTCGATTCTAAACCCAATGGTCTGAATAATTCAGTATGCATGTGATAGGGAAGAAAAGACTGACGAGTTAGGAGGTTCTGTCATTTGCATGATATTGTATATGCAAGCCTCTTTTAATTTGCTGGATTGAAAAAAAACAACGTTTTGTGTATGTTCAGATGATTTTTACCTTTTTTAATCGATTGAGATCTTAATATCGTATACATATCTTCTGCTTCCTGCTTTTGGCATACACTAATATGTTGCCCGTTGTAATGTGTGTACATACAGTAAGCACTCTGCTTAGGTTGTGCATATTGATGCACCTCGGTTGTCCTCCACGTAACCAGGCACATTGATGCTCTCTCTCTCTCTCTCTCTTTAAGCTTTATTTGAATTAATCAATTGTGTTGCTATTTAATACTTACCAAGGTAAAATATCCTCAAGCCTGTTGCTTTTATGTTTTTGTGCTTTTACTTAATATTTTTATTTGGGAAAAAAAATCATGTTTAATGATCCTCTTTCTTACATCTTCTCTGGTAATTTTTCAATGATGTACTATATAGTGTTTTGTTCTTATGCTCCATCAATCTTATCTATTCAAAACTGACGCTTAGTCTTTCTATTCAAATAATTGCCCCTTTTGAAATGTTTTATTGATTAATAGGTGAATTCTCTCACTTCATTGAATGGTCTTTTGGATTACTTTTAACCATATAGATGATTAAACATGGCTTTCAGTTTGGAGTTGAACACATAATGAGGGCTGTTTGATAAATGAGTTGATATTGTTATAGTATCTCTTCCTTATGGCCCAATAATTAACCACACAAAATTGCCGTTATTTGCCAAGTTTTCAAGTTGAATAATTGATTTTCCTAATTTTTAATCCTTTCTGGTTCTCTAGGTTGAAAACATGGGTCGTGTGAACTACGGACAATATATGTTTGACAAGAAGGTAAAATACCTGAAACCGATGCCTTACTGGTCGATCTTGCATGCTTTGCATAAGATTTTGAAATGTGATTTCTTGACGTCATTTAACTTTGTATGGCAGGCAGAAAAGGAAGTGAAGTTCAATTAACACAAACACCCCCCCCCCTAAATAAAAACATGAATACCCACGCAAATTAGAAAAGAAAAGAAAAAAACTCCCTCTTTAATTTACAGAAAGAAGTTGATTAGCTATTTATTGTTTTTATTTACAGGGTATTTTGTCTTCTGTTTACATAGATGGACAACCTGTCCATATGTGGAAAATGTTGTCAATTCCTTTTCACAAACTTGATCAATTGACTATTTGTATTAAAGCATAATCCCGTACATATGATGCCCCTCTTAAATCCAAATTATTCGGAGCCATGGAAGTGCAAATAACAAGCAAGCTTTCAATAGTCAATGGCTAAATGATTTTTTTTGTTAATAGACTTTGTTATGCTACGTTGCAGGTGTGTTATGTGATGTGCTCTTCACGGATGATACTTATGTTGTTAAACAACAAGGCCAAAGAGTTACGTCAAAATGAAATTTGTCAATTGTGGTCATGAATTAGTTTGTAACTTGCAAATGCACAACCTGTTACTCAGATTTCTTTTAGCATTGTTGATTTATGTGTTATATTTGGATGGAAGTTGTCTCCATAAAAAATTGCGGTGATGTTCACATGTGTCGTCAACTTTTATGTGTTATTGAAGTTGAGAAGATTTTCCTATTTTGGAAGTCGATGTTTCCTTCCAAAATAAATTGTGATTCTTGAATTGTTTGTGCCAGTTTTGGTTGACCCATAATGAATTGAAGTTGCACTTGGTATTATAATTTTTATCATCCAAATAATATGGAATGGGTTAAGTGCCATATATGGTTTTAATATTTTAATGGTTAAATCAACGGTTGAAATATGATTATTAAATATTGTAATCAATTAGTCAAGTATTTTCATTCCTCATTCTCTAATGTTATTTTACTTTTATTTTTGGTGTTTAATTTTTTAATTGAATCATTATATATAAATTCTTTTGCAAAACTGCTTATTTTTAACATATAAAAAACATGTTATCCTAAATCAATTTCACTTTTGTCTGATATCACAAACGTTATGATATTTTTCATTTAAATAAAAAATTTATTTAGTTAATTTTATTCTACATATTTTCATTAATAAACAATTTATTTTAATGAAAACAATTAATTACCGATGTCAGGAAACAATCATTTACCCCCGATTTTTGTTATTTACAGCCCCAATTGTAATTGATTAAATTTACATTTTTCAAAATTTTAAGTTTTAATTATTTTCTGCATTTCATACATTAGAATCATTAATTTTTCTTTTGTTTTAATATACATTCGGATCATTAGAAGTTTGGTCGTAATGACTTTATTACAAAAAATGTCATTTTGATCCTGGACTTCCTTTCAATTTTCAGTGAAAACTATTTTGATTGATAGTGTCTTATGCAATGTTTATAAATAAAATTTGAAGTTATATTTCTTTGGTCTAGAATTACTAATCCTAAGGCCTTTGAATTATGTTATGTGATAGTAATAATAGTTGTAATCGTGCATGTTTAATGTTAACAATTACATTTACAGAGGTATTCCAAAATTTAAAACAATTTTTATTTATTTATTTAATTCTCTATTATTAATTTACTTTTTTAATTTTTGCGTTATAATTATTTGTTTCATTTATATACATCCAGCTCATAATCTTTACGTTACAATTATTTACTTATATTGCTATCATGATAAAGTATTTTTTTTATCTTTACGATTTAAATATTTGTTTAATTTTCTGAATGTTCGAGCATCCCTCTGCGCCCTTCCAAATTTACACATATTTACATACATGTACAATATTTTACTCAACAAATAAACTGTTTAGAAATATAAATGGAGTTTGTGCACATTATTTATAAATTATAATTTTAAGAAATATTCATTACATCCTAAAATTAGTGTTCATTATATGATATAATTATTTAAGGACGTCCCAAATATTATTTATTTTATTTTTTAAAACAATTTTTCATATCAATTATCAAAAAATATATTTGTGAGCTTGAAAAAAGATGGACCTTATTGATTTGACACCATTAATGATAAATTGAGGGTTATTAAAAGAAAATTACTTAAACTTTAACACTATTTTATATTCAATATGTCTATTAATATTATAATATATTTTTTGTATTTATTCATATATTGTTTTCCGTAACATTTTCCGTGTATTTGCCAAATATCCGAAAATGTTTTCCGACATATTTTCAAAAGATTTACCAAACACCTGAAAATAAAAGAAATCATTTTCCGGAAATCATTTTTTGAAAATCATTTTTCGTGAAACAAACGGAGCCTTAGAGTCTGACTCGTGTATTTCAATATTCTTGCTTAGTGGATCGATCAACTTCTTCGTGGTCTGTAATTTTTATTGTGCCGAAGAAGTTTTTTGTTTTATGTTATTCATCTTTGATTAAATATATGTTTTTTCATTTATAAACTATCCGTGCATCGCACGGGTGAAATACTAGTATAATATAAGTAAGAAAACTCTAAATGTGTTGTACTTCACACATAAAACTCCGATACATACACAATTTTAATATAATTTCACTACTTTAATGATTCGATTTCTACTATATTACTTATCTTTCACATATTGATCAATTAGGGTAATTGATATAAAAATATTAATCATGAGGTCAAAGAAACATTATTTGTTATTGCTCATATTCCCTCCGTCCCTAAATAATCGTCATAGTTGACCCGATACACAGTATAAAAAAAAATAATTGACTTGATTATTTATATTGGTTTAATGTGTAGTTTTTTTTAATGTCCATGTATATGTGGCTCATAATTAAAGTAGAGTGAAAAGATAATGGTAAAGTGGCAAAAATGATCTAAAATGGTAAGTTTTAAAATGAACAATTATTTTGGGACGGACAAAAAAGGAAAAGAAGACGATAATTTAGGGACGAAAGAAGTACTTTTTATATAGACACATGACAATATATATGTCTAATCATGCTCATACTTTTTATATAGACACATGACAGTATATATGTCTAATCATGCTTTCATTTACCTACTAACCCGTAGTTATTCTTTTGTAAATAGATAATAATATGAAAATAATAGCTTTAGGTGTGTATGAAAAATAAGTGAAAAAATATATATAAATATGTAGCATTTTTGTCTCATATATTTCAATATATTCATATTGAAAGGATTAAACCGAGGAAATGATCCTCGGCACAATAACGGGCCCCACTTAGAAAACCGCTAGTAGCAAAACCATAGAAACATACATCCCCGAAGATAACGCGAGTTTGTTGGAGCCGAGCCGAGTAACAAACAACCCACGGCTTCCAATAGCCTTGGCCTCGGCAAGTCAGAATGACTTCCAATGCCCTCGACCCCGGACACTAGAATGGTTTCCACCACCCTCGGCCTCGCCCATTAAAGTGGCCCCCTGTACCCTCGGCCTCAGCGTTAGATCAATCATCACCCAGCCTGACAAAGAAGCTTCCCTAGGCCCGGTGAAACCGCTACACGCAACCACCAACTCCCTGACAAACGATCAGCCAACTTATTTCTGACAGAGACCATCAGCGTATTTAATGACCGCCGCAATATGTTCCCCAATGACCAGCCGTCCACGTCGACAAGAAGATCATGTATAAATAGAGGACACACATTTATTGAAAAGGTAAATAATTTTTGAGATATCAAAACTCCCTTGTCACAACCTCTTATCAAACAAATATCACGGCACATTTATTACCCATTTTCTACCGGAGATCTTACTTTCACACCGGAGGGTTCTAGTCGGGCCGCCCCGACTTCTTAACGGTGTTATTTGTTTACTTTGTGCAAGTAGCCAGGAGGACGAACTTGTGAAACCCACCTCATCTTAGCCTCAAACGTGGACAACAAGACAAGGTCACCACCAAAATAGCGTAATCACATATAATATCTTATATAAATATTTTTTTCATTCACGTACTTTTATGACAAACTTTTAATCATAACTTTGAGAAAAAATTCGCATTAAACTTGTACATTTTTTAAGGTTTAAATATCAAATTGGTCACCCTACTTTCAGCCAAAATTCATTAAGCTCACTCTACTACATTTTTCGTCAAAATAGTCATTGTACTTAATAATTATAATCAATAAGGTCACCATGTGTATTTTCCGTCTATTTAGTGGACGGAAATCATCAAAAAGTCATTAATGTCCTTATAAAAGGAACATGCTGTGCACGTGATGATTTTAGAAATTACAAATCCGAATAGTCTCCAGCATTTTTAATTATTACAAATCAGAATAGCAGTTTGAGTTTAATCCAAAATGCTGGAGAAGGAACACCCAAAATCACCTTGTCCTTATAGAAGGAAGACTATTCTAAAAATGATGGAGACTATTCTAATTTTGGGTGGAACATTGCTATGTAATAATTAAAAATTCTGGGTGGAATCACTCTTTGAGGTTGAGAGTTCTGACGCAATTGACAACGTGAAGGCGAAAATCCAGGACAAGGAAGGTATCCCACCGGACCAGTAGAGGCTAATCTTCGCCGGAAAGCAACTGGAGGGCAGCGCACCGGCCGACACAACATCCAAAAGGAGTCTACCCTCCACCTTGTGCTCAGGCTCAGGGGTGGGATGCAGATCTTCGTCAAGACTTTGACCGGGAAGTAGAGCCGAAGCAGACCCGATCATCACCACGAGATATAGATCGGCGGTGATAACAAGGAATGCTCCAAGGAAACCCGTACCGCTTTCTGTTTCAGATTTAGCAGTTTGAGTTTAATCCTTTCTTTTGGTGGAAGTGTGATTAGCAGCTTTGCCCCTGCCCTTCATATTTCCTTGGCCTCCCCCTCTTCTTTTAAAGCTCGGTTCTTGTCCACCATGCCCACCGCCGCCGGTGGTGGTCTTCTCGATGGGCCGAAACCCCTCTCTCTCTCCATCCAAACTCATGAACAATGCTGGAAACCTCCTCTATAAGATGTGGACGAGCAATTACAAACAAAATATTTTTTGAAACAATTACAAGCAAAATATCTTTTCTAACTCATCACGTGCACAACATGTTTTGTCTATAAGGATGTTTACAACTTTTTAATGATTTTCGTCCACTAAATAGACAGAAAATACACATGGTGACCTTATTGATTATAATTATTAAGTACAATGACTATTTTGACGAAAAATGTAGTAGAGTGAGCTTAATGAATTTTGACCGAAAGTAGGGTGACCAAATTGATATTTAAACATTTTTTTAAACGTATACTTGTCTTGTATATTAGTAATTCTGAATACTATTAATTACTCTAATTTTTTTCC
The DNA here is from genome assembly GCA_013146195.2 of Codonopsis lanceolata. NCBI lineage: Eukaryota > Viridiplantae > Streptophyta > Magnoliopsida > Asterales > Campanulaceae > Codonopsis > Codonopsis lanceolata. The sequence goes on along the minus strand of CM028384.1, from coordinate 43,966,798 downwards.
TTTTTCAGAAGACATTTATCCTTAAAAAGTACAATACACCTTGCAACATCAAAACAACAAAAAAAAAACGAAAAGTAAATTAAAAATATAGAAAGGAATTGTAAATGATCACTCCTTTCGTCTAAAAAAAGAGTCTCATTTAACAAGTTAAATCTTTGAAAATTATATTTTTATATGTTTGTAACTTAAGAAAATTACACACAAAAAATTATTCTTTTTTAGGGATAAGACTTTTTTTTAGAAAAATAAAAAAGACAAAGGTTTTTTTAGGACTAAGGGAATATTATCCTTAGAGTTTGTCCTAAAACAAGTTATACTCCCATTCGTCCCTAAATTATCGTCCTCATTTCGTTTTTCGTCCGTCTCAAAATAATTGTCCAGTTTGAAACTTACCTTTTTAAAATATCACTTTTACCACTTTATCCTTACTTTTTCACTCAACTTTAATTATGGGCTACATACACTTGGGCTTTAACGAAAACTACACATTAAACCAATATAAATAATCAAGTCAATTGTTTTATCTTAAACTGTGAGCCGGGTCAACTATGACGATTATTTAGGGACGAAGAGAGTATATTTTTTTTTTCGTGTTTGTTCGGAAAGGAAGTTATATTTTTAAATTTTACTTATAAACTTCCTACGATTCATGTAATGATTTCACGATTCTATTTTGGTGGATTTACTTAAGGTAACAGTTTAGTTAAGACAGTATTAGAAATATTTTTTGAAAAACGGATTCTCTTTACCCGACTTATTATATGTTGGTGACTTGAGCTGTAAGAGAGAGAGGGACTCCGTTTCATGAATAAAGATTCATAAGTCCGTTTTACGAATTAAGATCTATAAGACTGTCTTACAGAAAAAAATAATATCCACTCAGTTTACATTAAAATATCATGCCTACAATTTCTATAATCTTTCACATTTACCATCAACATGTCATTTATACATTAATTATTAGACTTTTTAAACACGAACTTTTTAGGTAGAATGAGAGAGTATTTTTATTATTTTTCTAAAAAAATATTTTTTCCTAACTTGTTGGGTAGTATAGACATATATATGTGTATATATATATATATATATATATATATACAATTTTTTCCTACATAGAAAGATTTTTATTATTTTGGTGTGGGGCGGGGGGTACAAAGTGCAAGGATCTTTTTCATTGGCAAAAAATGAGGAAGTTTAGAAACTTGGAGCAACCTCTAAACTATTTTTGATTATTTGTAGAGGTGGCAAATGGACGGATATGAACGTTCACATATGAGCGGCGGGCTCAAATGACCGGACAAGTAAGTATTCATTTCATATTATGGACATATATAAACGGACACTAAATGAGCATGGACACTCATTTACTCATTAACATGCAATTCTCAAATAAATACAAAAATTACAAAAAAATTATTTATGGGGAAAAGTAAAATAAAAATATAGAAAGGAATTATAAATGCAAACTCTTAGTTTAGTATCTGGGATAAATAACAGATGCATGGATAAATGTGAAATAAGTTGTGAAGCTAAATTAATAAATAAGACATGTCCTTCATTACAACATCGATAATCTAAATTGCTTAGTTGAATTCATACTGATTTAGGAGATTTAAAACAAACCATGACTAGAAGTGGTAAAAATTATATTATGTGACTTTTATTGATGATTATTCTAGATACACCAAGGTATATGTATTTAGAAGTAGAGATGAAGCCTTTAGTATGTTTTGTTTATATAAATCTGAAGTTGAAAATCAATTAAATAAGAAAATTAAAAAGGTTAGATCAGATAGAGGTGACGAATATATTTTATGTAATGATTTTTGTGAACAGCATGTTATAATTCATGAAATTACTCCACCATATTCCTCTAAATCAAATGGTGTAGCCGAAAGGTAAAATAGAACTTTAAAAAAAAGACAAATAGTATGCTCATTAGTTCAGGAGCTGCTGATAATTTATGAGGAGAAGCTGTTTTGTCTGCGTGCCACATACAAAATAGAATCCATTATAAGAAAACTGGAAAGACACCGTATAAATTATGGAAAGGTTATCAACCTATCCTTAAATATATACCTCAAAGTATGATGGTGTCTAGCCAAAGTTGTGTTGTCTGATCCTAAGAAAAGAAAATTAGATTCCAAGACATCTGATTGCCTATTTATTATTTATGCTCATCATAGAGCTGCATATAGATTTCTTGTATTAAAAAGTGACGTAATTGATGAAAATACTATTGTTGAAACAAAGATGCCGAATTCTTTAAACTTATTTTCCCTTTAAAAACTAGAGTAATTTATCGTGCACCTATTGAATCTACCTCTAATGAACCTGTTAGAAATGACTTTGAAAATTCAACTGATGAGTTAATGATGTGCGCAAAAACACAACTCGGGCAAGAATACTCGGCCGTATCAAGTAATAAAGTGTACGTAAGTACGAGTTATCGATCTCACAGTGAATGCACGTAATTCTCACTCCAACTAAGTACCAAAATTAGGCTAACTAATTATATTTGAGCAAAAAGAAAATGAATTAAAATCTAAAAATATAAACAACCTAAGAAATCAATTAAATTATAAACTAACGCGGATGTGGTTTTGTAACAACAAATCAAGATAAAAAGATAGGAGTGCATTATTTCTAGTCTAGCCGGCGTTTAATTTTAATCATCTTTCTGCTTTTCTTTAACTGAAGTCTTGGTAGTCAGGTGCACTATAATATTCACTACGAGCTCTTGCAATGTACAACAAATCTATCTACAACTCCTAGCAACGGGCTCTCGCTTCTTATAACATAGGAGAAAATAGTTGCATGTCAAAGCAAACATCCAATGACTATCTACGCACAATCTCCTATCGGTCTCATGTAACGCAAACAATTATTGTGATTTTTGGAATTAATAGGACGAGCTCTCCCATCTTATCCTATAATTTTAATGATCAACTAATGGTTCGCTACGCCATTAAAAACATGAAGAACACACAATAATAACTAAACGCATGAGTAATACTTCACAAAAAGAAACTCTCTATATTTTTTTACAAGTCATATTGGTAGCTGAGAAAACAACATTAGTTAACTACGGACTCTCGCATCTTATAGTCAACCTTAACCTCCCCAACCTCGCGAATGGCTAAGGTGGTTCAATCGCATGCAAAACAAGTCTCACAATGGCTATCGGCGTGTGTCACAAAACACCAACTATTAAATTGATTGGTCCGAAATATAAAGGTAACTCTCGCGGATCCTAAATATTTCTAAAATTATTTAATTATTGGTCAAATAATTAAAACCTAATTCACAAAATAATAACTCAACATGAATGTGTAAGAAATAAAGAGACATGTTAAATTAAAACACTACATTGGACATAGAAAAATAATTACATTCCATAAATAAATTAAATATAAACCAATCCAACATTTATAAAATTAATTAACCCAAGAAATTATAACAACTATCATAAAATAGAGATAGGAAGAATTAAACCGAACAAATCACATCTCCGAGGTTGAAATCATTTGTAGATGTTTCGTTGGCCTTTGATTTGAAGTTTCAAACCTTCAATGGTAATCAATCAATGGAGGAATTGAGGATTTTTTTGAAATAAATGGGGCTGGTGTCCCATTTGGGAGCAATGTCCCAAATGGGGACTTGGTTCTCAAAAAAATGAAGGGTGGGAGATAAATGAAGAAGACAACAAAGAGGCACAAGCTGCAAGGGGCAAATTAGGAAACACAATGAAGGAGTAGGTGCTGAAATGGAAGAAATTAAGGAAAGGGGATGTGACGACCCGCCCCCGGGCCTTCGGGTTTCAATAAAATTCAATATAAAAATAACTCCAATTATAAATACGTGACTTGCAGCAAAAGATATAAATAAATAATACTTCTCAAATAAAAAATTATAATATCTTTTCCAAATAAAACATTTTATAACTTGCAGCAGAGGAAACAAATAAATAGTATTTAACTCAAAATATAAAATATGATTTCTTTATAAATGTATTTTCGTTACAATTTTAACGATATCCAAAAGTAATACATAAATATTTTACTATCAAAGTAGAACGCTCAAATCTTTTCTTTGCTTCATATGTCGAACTTCTCAGTCAAGCTGCAATTTACGAGGGCAAGCAAACGGGAAGGGGTGAGTTTAAGACTCAGTAAGGTTCTACCGATCTCATGTATGCTATGTATGCATGCGGTAGTTCAAGATATATTATTATGAAGCAGTTTTAAAGGCAATAACAACAATTTAGTTAATCAAGTCTCATTACTACGTAGCCGGTTCAAATATTCACCGTCCCATGCCGGTAAATACAATGACCTACCACGAGTAATAAGATCTCATGCTCACATAAGTGCGATATAAAAACATATAGAATTTACCAATTGTTCACAGGGTCGAGATACATCTCCGACCAATCACTTCCAACCTTGTCACCCCCACTATTGTTGTTGAAGCTTGTTTCTCTTGATCAATCTTTTATTCGGTTTACCAAACCAACCAATTATTTATGACCCGGGTACAAGTCATCACGAGGCTAGGTCCCTACAACCCCGGACACGTCGTGATACTTAACATATAATTTAATGGTGTTTTCCTCACTTGGCCAAAGTGGAGAATTCGGTTCCGGGTTCGAGTAGGGTGCCGCTGCTAACTAGCACTACTCTCCGCCCCGTGACCTAGTTAGAGGTTCCCCTACTCTCCCCATAATAAACTGTTCAATTGCGCAATTGAAGACACGAGCACTTCATGTTCAAAACTAGTGTTCAACAAGGAATTAACAAATATAGAAATCCAATGAGTTATAAAATTAACTCATTGCATTCCCAAAGCAGCAAGTTCTAACTAGTACATATTGTTCTCATACTCGTAAGTATCAAAGCACAACTTCAGCATGTTAACGATGTCCATAACATTACTTCCAACTACAAAAATCAAGTAATCAGTCACGTTCACGAGCATATGTTAATAACAATAATAAACAATTAAACATACACAAGGAGTATTCCCCTTACCTTAAAGAAGATAATATTCGCCGATTAACTCATATTAAAAACCTTTAATAATAACCCTCGAGTCAAACCCGCAACTCAATGATATTGAAATAATTATTCCTGGTTCAAAGTGGATGGCACTCTATGCACACACTTGTTATCTCCCTCTCGTTTCAAACCCCTTTACTATGGCAAGAACAAAAAGAAATAGAAATGACTTTATAAACTAAGGGACTATTCAACTGAGTCATACCAAATAGGATAAAGGAATCAAAATTTGCTGCGACATCCACCGTCTTAGATTAATCACCACAACAAGGCAGTCGGTTGCATGGTTGAGCTACACGGCATAGCATGAGGTGTGTGCTAACTATCAATCATTATCCAAATTATCAAAAAAAAAAACCCCACTTATGTTATAAATTATATCATATGTCGTGCCATCATCCATGAGAGAATGCATGCATTTTTTAATTCTAGTAATATGTCTAGTTAAGTAGAATATTATATAATATATTAAAATCAATGTCCACCCAATTTAAGTTTGTTTTATATGATTAGAATAGGTAAATTTTACAAATTAACCATGGATCCCATTCAAGTCTTAATAGATAAAATTCCTTCTTTAAAAATCCGTACAAGACAAACTTTACTAAACAAATATATGTAACCTTTTAATTATTATTAAAATAATATTTTAAAGTAAAGCTCACTCATTTGACTTGGTCAATTAAAGGAAACTATTATTATATTTTTTAAAATTTAAATAATACTGATAAAGAAAAGTTAACAAAATATTATTTGGTCAAATATACCAAAAGTGTTATCAAATTCGTTTATTCCTAAAAATCAAAATAGATAAAATATTAGGGTTTTACATGGGCAAGGCTAACAATGTCCCGAAATGGGGACTTGGTTCTAAAAAAAAATAAAGGCTGAGAGATAAATGAAGAAGGAAGTAAAGAGGCACAAACTGTCAGGGGAAAATTAGGAAGCACAATGGAGGAGCAGGGGCTGAAATGGAAGAAAGTAAGGAAATGGGCAAGACTGGGTCGCGGGCTGAACTAGGTGAAGAGGCGCGGGTTAGCTTGGGGTTAAATGGGTGAGAGACGTGAGGGAGACTGGGCTAACACACAGGCTGGTGGAGCGGGAATGGGCCGGAGCAGGATGGATCCACCAAGGGTGACGCGCGTCATTTGGGCTGTGGATAAGGCTGACGTGGCGCGCTGCAGGAGCGACAATGCACAAAGCAAAATCCATAATTTACTCCGGTGCCCCTGGAGGTTCTAGAATTGGCGTCAATTTCCTTCCTTGCCCAGAATATGCAGTTTCATCCCCCGTTAGCGTTGTTACTCTCCGTTAGCCCTATTTTTGCCTTGGACACTTAACGAACTTTGACCAAATAATTTGTAATTCAACTTTAAAGCCCGAAATTGCCTCAAACTTTGTGCTAAACACCATATAAATGCTCGATTATGCATGGAAGCCTACATTAAGCACAAATACACAAATAATAATATTTTCAAGGCATAATTAACTCAAAAATAACACAAAATAGAAGAAAATTCCCAAAAAATTCGTTAAAATCTTGGGCTCATCAGTTAAGAAGGAGTAAAAGACAAAGAACATAAACCAATTTTGAAAATTATTTTTATACTTATCTTGTAGAAAATGACCCTTTAACATTTTCTCAAGCTATTTCATCGTTTGACTCCTTGTATTGGAAAAAAGTCATTAAGACTGAAATTAACTCAATAGAATGAAACAAAACTTGGATTTTGGTTGACTTACCACCCGGTGCAAAACCAATTGGTTGTAAATGGATTTTTAGAAAGAAATATAATCCTGATGGTACTATTGAAAAGTACAAAGCTAGACTGGTAGTAAAAAGTTTTACTCAAAAACGAAATATTGATTACTTCGATACTTTTGCTCTAGTTACTAGAATTTCTTATATTCGTACAACCCGAAGGATGCAATGTTTCTGGTGAAGAAAAAGCAAAGTTTGTAAATTAATTAAATCTTTGTATGGTTTAAAATACGCACCTAAACAATGACATGAAAATTTTGATCAAGTTTTGTTATCCGATAGTTTTACTTCTGTTGAAGTAGATAGATGTGTTTATACAAAACTTGTTGGTGATGAGTATGTTATTATTTGCTTATATGTGGATGATATGCTTATCTTTGGTAAAAACCTTGATCTTATATGTAAGACAAAAGAATTTCTTAATTTTATACAAAAGATATGGGTGAAGCAAGTGTAATATTGGGTGTAAAAATCATACGGAGTAATGATAATATAACGCAATCTCAAGAACATTACGTTGAGAAACTTCTTAAGAAGTTTGAACATTTCGATGTCAAACCAGTGAGCACTCCTTATGATGTTAGCACTCCTTATGAACTTCTCTCCTCCGGACATAGCTTATGGTGCGTGTAGATTGAGCAAATAAACTTGTAATCCCAATCGTGATCATTGGGCTGGTATATCTAGACTAATGAAATATTTAAGAGGTGTCATGGACTATGGTATTACGTATAGTGGATATCCTGTTGGGTACCTATACAATCTTACATAATATAAAGTAAATAAAATAACAAAACAAAAACCGTTGAGCTGCTAGTTGAGGAAGACTTGTGAAGTCTGCTGGTCGCTCGTCTCCCAGGATACAACGACAGTACCGGATGACTTTGTACTGAAGGTCCAGCGAACTGAACTAGTGCCCGTAATCTATCACCAAATCGGAGGCCAAGAAAAAGATGTTCAATATGCAATGCAAATGTAATGAAAATCAACACGTTTGAATTACTAAAACCGTTTGAATTATGCCCATTAACCACTCAATTAAAGCAGACATTAAATAGTAAAAATAAGCAAAAGGGTTTTGGACCTTGGTTTGCACTCCCCCTGTGGCCGTGGGAGGGCTAGTTCTTTCTATACAAGTTTACCCAACACAAGGGAGCCTTTGTATATAAACCTTCAAGCCTTTCATATTTGTCAAATGTGAGATAACCTACTTCCAACACTTACTCACGAAGAAGAACATAATTCCACAATTACCATAGTCATTACATAAATGACTCACAAATAAATTAGTGCCTCAAAGCCCCAATTTACTTCATTTAAAACACTAGTTTTCCAACATATCCTGTTGTACTCGAAGGGTACAGTGTTGCTAACTGGATCTCTGATTTAGATGAAATAAAATCCACCAATGGTTATATTTTCACCTTTGGTGGGGGTACAATTTCCTGGAAGTCAGCTAAACAAACATAATAGCTAAGTCTACTACGAAGTTGAGAAACTTCTTAGCAAACATTCTGTTGGGTTCAAAATCAACACCTTCCGTAGCTATGCATTGTGATTGCCAAGCAACGATTACAATTGCAAACAATAAAACCTTTAATGGTAAGAACATGCATATTCGTCTGAGACACGATGTGATTAAACAACTAATGAAAGATGGAGTTATATCCATTGATTATGTGAAGTCAGAAGTGAATTTGTCCAATCCTCTGACTAAATGCTTGAGGAGAAAATTAATTAATGAAACATCGACAAGAATGAGACTTAAGCCGATTTGAAATATTGACAGTGACAGAAACTTAACCTTTGTGATTGGAGATCCCATGAATGAGGTTCATATATTATAGGTAATAACAAGTCACTTGCTGATCATGCTAGCACAATATGTGATATTCCCTGTCTATGGTGTGAGAAGTGTTAGAATGCAATTATGAGCGGTTGGGTTGTAAGCTCTTAATAAATTTCATATCCCTTAAGGGTGGAATATTTAATTGCAAAATATATATGATAAAATTCACTTATATGAGTGTGAAGTGGGGCAGCTCCTATGAGATCGTGACATGTCTCTAGAGCACTCATAAATAACCAGGCACGCACATGGCCTATTGTGAGAACCCTGTTTCGCACCTTCCTCGATAATGAAAAGCGGGTGGTTTCAAAACTTAAAGTGCGTGGAAATGCGCTTGGCCTCGTTGTGGACTCAAAAATGTGTTTACAGAGTCCCTTTTTTATTTTATGGTTAAATAAAGAAAAATAAAAAAAATACCAGAAAATGTAGGTTCGAGGGCTAAGTTACAAGTTAGGAAGGACTTAGACATTCAACTCGCCCTTTCGGTCTCACAATGAGTTTGTCAATATACTTGTTTTATTTTATATGCTTTAGTTTTAAAAATGATAGATTTGTATGCGACAGAAAGAAATAAAGAGAAATTACTTTACATTTACTAAAGAAAATTACAACTAAAATAATACAACTTAGAGAATAATTACAATATTTTTATAAGCTATTTTAAGAATAAAATAGTTATACTAGTAACAAACTTTATTTATATTTACATGCATAAGCAAGAAATAAACTTATAAAATAACAAGAAACATAATTATTTCTATATTTGAAGTATATGCGGAAAAGAAACTAATTAAATTGCAAGAAATTATAACTACTTTACATTGAAGTAAAAACAGAAAAGAAATTAATTTAAATAAAAAGAAAATATAACTATTATTACATTAAAGTAAGAATAGAAAAGAAACTAATTTAAACAGAAATAAATTATAACTGCTTTACATTAAAGTAAAGATAGAAAAGAAACTAATTTAAACAGAAACAAGATATAACTATTAAATATAACTATTTCTATATTTAAGTAAAAACAGAAAAGAAACTAATTAAAAATCTACATCTTAATTATTTTTATATTAAAGTATAAAAAGAAAGAAAATCAATTAAACATCTTCATTTTAACTATTTATAAATTAAAGTATTAATAGAAATGAAACTCACTTAGATATCTATGTTTAAGTTATATATTAAAATAAATAACTACGGGGATATAACTTACCTCTTGAAACATGAGTACATAAACCCGATATATGCCTAGGCTTAAGCCTACTAGGCAGTCTACATGTGCTTCCCCTGTCTTTCCGGGAAAGGAAGTATTTTTGTTGGTTTGTTTGTTTGTTTGTTTGTTGTTGTTGTTGTTGTTGAAATTTGGGCAACGTGGTTGCTTGTATATGTTTCTTTTCACGCCGATTTTTAGGCGGCGTGACTGCTTGTTTTTGTTGATTGTCGTGTCTGAATTTGGGTGACGTAATTATTTGGTTTTGCTGATTTTTACTGATGTCGTATCTAAAATTGGGCGGTGTGACGGTTGCGTTTGTTGATTGGTCGCCTCGCAAGGGAGAGGACAGAGGCTCGGATGAAGGCTTGCGGGGCAAGGAAGGAAGGTTGGCTTGCTGAGAACTTTGAGAGAGAGAGAGAGAGAGAGAGTAGGAGAGATTAACTAGGCGGGGTTCAGTAGTGGGATTTTTATGTGAAGGTTTCTCCGTCCGAATGAAGGAAGGAAAGCCTTCTATTAAAAGGCGGAGAGGAGCATGCTTAAGCACGAAGGAAGGCTGGATATTTTGCTTTTAAGCTTTAAGGTGTTGTACATCGCGCTGGAGGAGTTATACCATAGAAGGAAAACTATAGTGTTGAAGACAAAACTGGGCGCGACCTATTGCCAAAGTGGGTGCGACGCCCAGAATTATTGGTGCAGTGCCCCTTTTTGCTTTCCCCTTTTGAAAATTACACTTTTCCCCCTCATGTTTATTGTTTGTCCTTTTCCTTTTATGTTTCTCTCTTTAACACTTTGGCCCTCTTGAAACTTAACCTGAAACTTAACATTTGTTAGTTCATTTATAATTTATAAATTATACCCTTTTTTAGGACATATATAAATTAGTGGTACGAATTTGGGGTGTTTACACCTATCCACGCAAAACCGCTTTGAATGACAATATATTGAAAGTGTAATGTGAATGTTAGAATTTTAATTTACAATAAAAGTTCTTGGTTCATAGAAGTTATACACTTCACCAAAACTTTGTATGCTAAAATTTATCTTTCTAGGTCTGGTTCATAATCTAAAAGACACCAGATTCGATGTATTTAACACTTATTTAGTAATCCAACTTAAATTTTTTAGTTTTTTTCTTTTGAAACATGTGGGGGATTGTTGGACAAAAAAGATTTTTATAGTGTTAACAAAAGAAGTAAAGTTCACACATGGGTTTGGAGAGAAAGAGTGAAGACTCAGTCTTCATATTTAAGCTACAACTTATCCCACCTTAGTAGCCAAAAGTTGATTGAAGACCTTGCCTTCACAGTTTAAATTTTAAATCCGTCGTTCTATCCCACATTGAAAGCTTATGAGAGGCTATTGACTTGGTCATCCTATTTATTACCTTTAACTTATCAAAAGATTGGTGTAGTTCAAATAATTTTTTACTTATTCTCCAAACCTCTATTTGGATTTTATTGGAAAAGGAAGTTAAGTGATCTTTTCAAATCCTTATCATTATCATTATTATTCATTAGTAACAAACGGTTCAAATATTTTCTCAAAATTCGGATATGGATGTGGGACGTGGCCTCCATTCTAGTAGATGATTTGCCGAAACAGTCTTCCTCTTTCTCTCTCTATCTCAAAATAAGCAGTCTTCACTTTCTTTCAGATGGGGTTATATTAGAGAAATAAAATCCTTAAGGATAATGCTATTGCATGCTTCATGAAGTCTCTTACCTTTTCAATTTTAAAAACTAGTTCCAAAACTCTCTTCAAGTTTGTGTTGGCCTAAATTTGTTTCAATGTTTGTCAAATTACTAAATATTTTTCCAACAGAAACCTGTCAATCTTGAACCATTCCATAATTCAGAACTCTGAATGATTGTTCTCAACCTTCAATTACAAAGAGGAGTTTGCCTGTTGTATCCAATAATCAAAAACACCCCCCTCCAACAAGAAATTAACTTGAAGTTTGCAGAAATTGAGAGATAGCGGGTGGAGATGATGTTGCTAGGCTGGCAATGAAGTTGATCAGTGATATGGAAGGAGCTGACTGAGTTTGTTTGGTGTGGTGGACGAGCGAATTGGGGAATCTTTTTGTCTTCACTGGATCTGAGGTAGGTGACTGGAGATGGCAGTTAGATTTGACGGAGGGAGAAATAGGAATCCCGATGATGGAGATGGAGAAGGGGGCACAGATAGACCAAAGATGGAGGTGATACCAGATCTGGAGAGAGAACTGGGGGGTAAGAGTGATCGTGAGAGAGAGGTGCGAAGTGTGAGACCGTGAGTGTGACGACGTAATTGGCGAGCTAAAAAATGTGGGCGCCCCATATTATGCCCATAAAATTTAATGGTCAAAGTTGGCATGCCCATTTGTGTCCAGATTAAAATTCAAGTGTGCACATACCCATATTTTAGTAGGCGGTCTAGGTGGGCACGTGGGCATTGGCAGAATTTGCCACCAAGGTAGGAATGGAGCTTGGAGTTAAGCGAGCTGGCATAGAATAGATAAAAGCGAGCAAGCTTGACTTTCTTTCCCATTTCATCTATGCCTTCTGTTTTGCATCAATGCTGACACAACTAAGAATGACTTTGCAGGCGGATAGGAAGATTCTCCCGTCGAAAGTTCACTATGTTCCCAATCTTCATCCGTGGTCCGTCGAAAGGCTTAATTATCATGAACGTAGTCTCATTATGCAAAACCAAATCATTCTTGTGCTTCTATAATTCACTTTACATGTTTGGCCCCCCAACTAGTTTTCCTTGACATCAAAAACTTATAATCGTACATCTTTTATTGACGATAGTACCTTTTCTTACAAAAGCTGATACCCATTCTCGTCCTTCTCATTCAATCAACCCACCCTCCATCCATAGCCTGCACTCTTCTCTCTTTTCGGCCCTTGATGCCCCTAGTTCCCGTCTATCCTCACCGTCGCACATCTCTATCTCCACTGAGCCACACTTCAGCGCCACCGTGACACATGTTCCTCTCTCTCTCTCTCTCTCTCTCTCTCTCTTTCTCTCCCCCCTCCCCTCATGTACACACAAACACAAACACGCTACCTTCCAATCTATCCCTCGCACACGCTCGAATCTAAACCTAAATTTATTTAGCCCTAAAATAGGACAAACACCAATTTGGGAATTATAGTTCTGTCACATTGATGATGACAGAGTAGAAGGCTAATAAGATATTGTACTTATTTTTAATTTATTTAAATGAGTATTTACTTTTAATTTTTCATTAAGTTGACCTTCGAATAATTTTCATAACACATGTATATTAATTTGTTAATGACCATGCGTACTATCTACACTAAGACATGATGCATGTCAAAGGTTAAATTAGTAAATTTAGAGAAAATAAATTCTACTTCGGAAAATTATTAAGAATAAAATCCATACATATGTATATTAAAGTTGGTGAGGACATCTCTAAGTGTACCACATATCCATCTTTTAATTAATCTTCATTTTCATACATTTAACTTTTCAACTTCTCATTGGTTTCATTAAGTAATAATTTTAGGTAATCATTATAGTTAAGGCACAGGGTATATTAGTTATGGTATTATCTATATATATATAAAGCCTAGGTAGTCTAAAAATAGTAATTTCCCGCCAAAATTTGCATCCCTAAAATAGTAACCCCTATTTATAACAAACATTTAATGATTCATATAATTAAATAATAAAAATTCAAATATTTATAACTCTTTGAAACTAGATCCTAGGAACTAGAACCACTGCATTAATTGCTTTGTTATCCAAACACAACCTTTTATGCATATATAACCATTAATTTTCCATTGTTGCCAGATAAACTTCAGAAAAATCATAGATGACTTTGCTTAAGAAATTTCACTGAAGTGGATCACAAAAACTCACAATTAATTCTAACTGAATGACTAATCTGTATATATATATATATATATATATATATATATATATATATATATATATATATATGATTTTATTTATGAATTTTTTTGTCTACTTCACCAAGATTAAAAGTTATTAAAACAAATATTTTCAATTAAATCACAAAAACTCACAACTCATTATAACTAAATGAAATATATGAATATTTTTCTATCTATTTCATCGGATCAAATTTCTTAAAAAAATATTATGAACAAAATTACAAATACTTATTATTGATATTAAATATATGACTGACCAACAAAAATATATAAATTTGAAATTTTGTTGTTTATTTCATCATATTCAAAATTTAAAAAACATCAAATGTTCATCTAAAACACGAATGCACATGATTAATTATAAATGACTGACAAATCTAAAAAATATATTGATTTGAAATAAATAAAATTTAAAAAATACTTCAAGTAACAAGAACTATGTAATTGTAAATAACAAAACGAAACAAAGAATATTGCAACATAATTTTTCCTCTAACAAAGATGAAATGTTTCGATAGTGTAAAGTTACCTCTTTTTTTAAAAAATAATAAACTGACCATTTAATCATGAACGAATTGATTTGTCGTTGTGTTGGAAAAGTAATCAACTTTACATCAAATTGTAGAGTGTCCAAATATTCTCACTTGGAAAGCTATCTTGATGATCCCCCTTCATAGAGTTCTATATTTTCGAGGATAGAGAATGAGGAGAGGGACAATTAATAAAGGGAGTGAAGAAGAAAAACTAAAATGGAAGTTGGTTCCATAAGTTGGGTTAGTAGTTTTTTTTTTTCGATGAGAGTGCAATGTTGCTGGAATAGATATCATGACAAGAGGTAGCAAGACCCAAGACAGGAGTTTTTAATATATATATATATATATATATATATATATATATATATATATATATATATATATATATATATATATATATATATATATATACTCTAAAACGATATCGCTTTAATATCCGTGAGTGGGTCGAAGTAACAAAGCCAAGAGATTAAATTTGTCTTTTTAATTGTTATTGATTATTGATATTGAAATGAGCCATAAACAGACTTAAATCAGTACAAATAGAATTATGTGAGTCAATTTTCAATCAATCGTCGTCAATTTAATTTGTTTAGAGTAAGTTTTGTCATTCAATTAATATGTATCGGGTTATGAACACGTCAGACTCATTTATATTTTTTTGTCTTTTAAAGGTTTGAAAATAGTCGGGTGAAAATTAGGTCGGTCTCTTTTGACAGATATTCAACTGTTGTCCACTATACTTTTTTAATCTGAAAAAAATATTTTTGATGTGAAAGGACGAGTATACCTTTAATAAATCGGTCACGCTTGCGATAAGCATTAGTTCATATATTGTCATGCATGATTCAAAATTGTGTAATTGTCATTCTCATTCCATAGTAATGCATCGCGATTTTAAATCGATGTCTCACGTTCAAACTGATCTATTTCCAATTCATAGCGATGCATTATGATTCTAAATTGATGCATCACGAATCCAAATCGACGTATCACTACTGAAAATCGATACACTGCGATACACATTTTTTTTGTATTTTCATTTTAATTATTTATTTAATTTTCATAAATTGCAGTTATTTCAATTTATTTATTTAATTATTGTTAATCAACTGACACATATATTTCGTTATTTTCATAATAATTTTTAATCAAATGATATTTTTCTATTCATTGAAATAATCTCTTCTTTTAGTTTTGTTTTTAATTTTTATTTTGCTTGATTATAATTTAACTGAATATAATTTGAATGAAAAATATATATGTTCGTGCGTTTAACGCACGGGTATAAAACTAGTATCTTATAAAGGGAGAGTAAACCATTGAATTTTCTTTTAATTTCCATGTGGGATAAAGAAAGTTAGAGGGAAAAAAAAGTTGGCCTCTAAATTACTCTTCATATCCATCTGGGATAGATTTTTGTTGACAAGTGAAGACTTAGATTTCAAACTTTTTTTCCAATCAAAATGTGGGTTGGACTAAGTCTTTATAAACATTTTTAAAACTCATTTTTATCTGGATGAGAAAAGTTTACTAAATGGAATAAACTCTCAATAATATGTGCATACTCATATTAAGCCACATGATCACTCATATTTTTCGTATGAACAACATTGATTAAAGCGAATCAAATAATCTATCTGTCATTTTTAAAATAAACTCAAACTCTGAGATACACCAAAGTTCTTGCAACTTTATATGAGTATAATTTATTTATTTCTTTTCTTACAACAAAAGAATGAAGAAGAGGACGGACAAATCCGATGCCTCCTCCATTCATGTGTGATAATTTAGAACATAATAGTTCGCATGCACAACATTGTTTCACTTCTTTAAATTAAAGAAAAACAACACATTTGATATTTAATATTTCACATTTGAAGACTTTTGCTATGTATGTTTCTTGTAATTTATTCTCTAAATGTTGCATTACCTAAAATAAATTAGAGACTATCCCACATCGTAAGGAAGAGTAATCTAAATGTCAAGTTTTTATTTACCTTTAATTTCCTTTATCCCACATGAAAATGAAAAGAGAACTTAATGACTTACTCTCCCTTTATAAGGAATCATACCATGAATAACATAATTTATATCTTAACCATAACTATGGTAATTAAGGATTAAAGATGTCTCAAGTTATGTCACAAATCCTTTTTTTGATTAATAATAATTAATTAATTATAATTATAATTGTAATTATAATTATTAATTAATTAATTAATAATAATAATAATTAGTTATTAATAATTAAATAATTAAATAATTAAATAAAATTAATAATTAATAATTAATAATTAATAATTAATCTTTCAACTTTAGCATTAGTTCCATTAGATAATGATAATAATTTTAATTAATTACTATAGTTAAGATATATAGTATATTACTTATTATATTATCCCTCATAAAGAGAGAGTAAGTCATTTAGGGCTTATTTGGTAGTCAGACAAGGATAAGCACAGTACTATTATTGTCCTCGCTATTAATCTTCACTTATATATCAGGGGTAATTTTGAGATTACAAATGTTAATCCCAATTTTTTTTAGTGAGGGCGCTAATAATACCACCCTCCTCCTTGGTATTAATAGTGAGACAATAATGACTTAATCCGGATAGCTCGTGTTATTAGTCCCGACCACCTATTGCGTACCAAACATCAGACAACTCGGCTTATTAATCCTATCTGCCTTTAACCCTGACTACCAAACGACACCTTAGTTTTTTCTTTTCATTTTCATATGAGATAAAGAAAGTTAGAGACAAGAATGAATTGATGTTTAGATTACTCCTACTAAACATGTGAGATAGATTGTTGTTGACAACTGAAGACTTAGGCTCCGTTTATTTCACGAAAAATGACTTTTGAAAAACAATTTTCTCATTTTTCGGTATTTGGCAATCTTAGGAAAACGTAGTCAACATAAAAGCTTTCCGAGTCAGCGGAAAATGAAGTCTTATTTTCCAGAAAATGACTTACGGATTCATTTTCCGTAAATCATTTTCCAAATGTTTCAATACTCATCTGCTCCCTTTTACAATTACACATATTTACATATAACACACAATATTTTACTCAACAAATAAATTATTTATAAATATAAATGGAGTTTGTGCAAATTGTTTATAAATTATAATTTTAGTAAATACTCACTACGTCCTAAAATTAGTGTCAACTATATTATTTAGAGACGTCATAAACATTGTCCTTTAAAAAACGTTTTTTATCAATTATAAAAAAAATTATTTGTATTTGTAAGATTGAAAAAATAGACCTCATGGATTTGACATCACTAATGATAAATTGAGGGTTACTAAAGAAAAAATTATTTACAGATGTGATTTTAACATTGTCAAATATAGTAAGTTCTTGCCAAAATTCACTTGCCAAAAATATAAATTATTTTGTTTGTGTAAAAAATTGTGGCATGTCTTGAAAATGTTAAATTTCACATTCTTAACCCTTTTTATTGTTTGAGAAATAAAAATTCTGAATTATCATTATGATTGATTGGATTAATAAATTTTTAAACTTTTTGTATTCTTAGAAATATTATTCATCCATTTCATAGGAATATTAATAGTTGTCATCAATAATATATTTGTACATTTAGAACCTAAACAATTTGGTTGTTGACCGGAAATAAATGATAAATTGCATTCAGTGGCGGATCTAGAAATAATGTTGACAGGTGTCCAAAATTTTAACTACTCTCTCCGTCCCAAAATATATGATGTTTTCGGCCTTTTTCACATAGACCAGAGAAACATATTGTAAAGATTAAACTGTCCCTATCCAAACATGAATGAGGTGTCTTAATATTCTTATTCAAAGAGTCACACACGAGTTACGAGGTCAATAAATATGAGTAGAATTGAAAAAAAAGGAAAAATATTCCTTAAAAATTACAAAGTGTCATTTATTTTGGAACAAAAAAACTCTCTCAAAACGTCATATATTTTGGGACGGAGGGAGTATTATATTAAAAAAAAATAGAAATTACAATTTGTCATTTACGCATTTTCATACGTTGAAAACACGTAATTAATCATCATCACCAACATTCATTAACATGTCTTTTTTGATATAACATACAAGAGAATCATTTAAAAATTGATCGAACATTCGATCTTGTAAATCCGTTTTGACAATATTTTTTAGAAAGAATTTGGGAAGGGTCAAATGAAAACTTTTGAAAGGGTCAAATTGTCAAATATCACAAACCTACTCAAATTTTTTTTCTTGAGCGGTGTCCATGGACACCCCAACCTCTCATGTGAATCCGCCACTAATTGCATTGAAACACAAATATTGCAACAAGTATAAAAATGTCAATTTCTTTCAAAATACTACCCAATTTTAACTATCGAGTACCATCAATATATACCAACAAAATCACCGCTTAGTAGAATATCGTCTCTTTAAAGCTTAGTATGTGGCATAACCAAACTCATCAAATTGTAATAGACAATAAAAAGAAGGTTAGTATGTAGTTCTTGCGTAATGTTTTTTTTTTCAGTGTTCAAAGTTTTGTTTGCTTAATATTATATTCATATTCATCTTATCTTATTTTAATTTAGAAAGTGATTTCTTTTGTTATTTGAATTACATTTGAGGGTTATATGTATAACGTATACAATAAAAGACCTACTATAAATGCAATCACAAAATAGACAGGTAAATATTTTCTTTAAAAAAATATTTTTCAACGTAAGAATTTTTTTTGTGAATTTCAAAATAACAGTATACTGGCCAATAAATTACTCGTGCTTACGACAATAACAAACATACACAATCGTCATTTAAACAATTTCAATTTGCGTATATACTAAAATGAAGATATAAAACTACATTAACTCAACTACATAAGGTCTAAAACCCATTATTTCAAATACATATTTGAAATAATAATTGATGAAGTTAAACTCATCTCTCGATGTATTAGATTATGAAACTACTATGTATTAAAAATGTATGATCCAAATTTAATATATCCAGTTCATATACTATGAGGTTGTTGTAACCAAAAAAAAAAACAAATATTTTTAAATCTGATGTTTGTTTTGTGATTATTTTTAAAAAATACTTATTATACATTATATTGCAAGAAATATTGTTTATGTATAATTTAATTGAAAAAGATATATGTCCGTGCGTTTAACGCACGGATATAAAACTAGTTACCCTTATCATTAACGGATTAGATAAATACCTGAATCCCTTTGGACTTGGACTTGGACTTGGCATGTCTAGGCCCAAAAATAATGTCCATCCTTAGTTCAATTGATTCTAATGGCTCTTCAAGATCTTTGATTAGGTATGGTGATATTCAGTCTCCTCTCCGTCTCCGTCGATCCCCTCTTTCCGTAATTGTTTTCGTAGCTAAAATATATTTGTGTCTGAGCTATAATATCAATTAAAAATTTATGAGTGGACCAGCCCGAATTTACCAGTTTGTGTACTAAAGCCAAGTCTTTCCAAAACCACTTCCTTTTGTTTGAACTATTAGGAAATCAGAGATCACGACCCTATCAGTATTGTACTTTCTCAAATTTTAGGAATTAATTTCGGATTTTAGCAATTCATTCTTATTCCAAATGTATTTTTGAAAATAAAAGTGCTATCAATTAGAGTCCAGATCTCCTGTATCACTTGTGTGTACCACTGGTGTCTATTTTTTATCTTAACCATTGGTTGAGATGCAATAATTGAGATGCAATGGTGGAGATGAAAATTCATTTTTTATCTTAACCATTTGGTGAGATGAATTTAATGAATGAAGATACAAACAGGAGATCCTGACTTCATCAATGAGTCAGCATCTCCTATCACAAATGCAATGTATTTTTATCTTAACCATTGTTGAGATGCATAATTGAGATGCATGGTGGAAATGAAAAGTGAGAGGTACAGGATCCGGACTCTCTCATCAATGAGTCTTCTAATGTGTGTACCTCTATTTTATCTTAACCATTGATGAAAGTCAGGTGATGATGGTCAGAATCGATTCACTTTTCAAATTGAGATGCGATGCAATTAGGATCTGATGCAATTGTTACTTTTCATAGATGGAATCGATTTCAGTTTCGTATACCAATTGAGACCCAAATTGCTACGAGTCGACACGAAAAATAAGAAAAGATTGATCTGAAGCTTGGAGTACAAACTAATCAAATGACCTAATGTTCACGAAAGAAGAAAAACAACACCCTTCAATTACAACTTATAATTTATCTCATCGTTGGATACGAAACTATACATGATCATATCTCTAATTTTACCTTTGTTGAAACCATACTTCCTCAATAACCCTTCTCTTTTGAACCCAACTTTTTCCAATACCCTTTGAGACCCTATATTTTCTTGCTCCACCAAAGCCTCTAATCTCACCAAATAAGGAAATTCTTTAAACACAAGAGAAATGGCCATCCTCATTGCACTAGTAGCTATCCCATGTCCCCAATATTCAGCTCCCAAGGCATACCCTACGTGGCCCCGGTGTCGGTCGTTGCCCGATTCGGGTTTGACGGAGACGTAACCGATGGATTTATCGGCCAAACAGATGGAGCGGCGCCACGGATGTGGTATAACAACTTCTCGGAGATACTTTAAGGCTTCATCTCTAGTGTTGATGGTGTTCCATCGTAGGTAAAGGGTGACTCGGTCATCACTAGCCCATGACAAGAAATCGTCGGCGTCGGAGAGTTTGAATGACCGGAGAGAGATGTTTGATGAGTCCATTATTATTATCCAGTTGGGAATGTACAAGAGTGGGTCTAAAAAGGAAAGATGACAGAAGGAGCTGCTAGGCCCCATCACCTTTGACTGTTGACAACTTGCTCACAGGTTTACGAAGACCCCTTCACATTTCGGTGAAGCCAATTAATCCTTGTTTGGTGGAGCGTTTGTTTGGAGTGTTTTGGTCAAAACGTTAGTAAAAAATATACTTCTCCGTTCTTAAATAATCGTCTTAGTTGATCCGGTGCTCAGTTTAAGAAAAAAACAATTGACTTGATTATTTATATTTGTTTAATGTGTAGTTTCGTTTAATGTCCATGTGTACGTGGCTCATAATTAAAGTATAGTGAAAAAGTAAGGGTAAAGTGGTAAAAGTGATGTTCTAAAATGGTAAGTTTCAAAGTGGACAATTATTTTGGGACGGACAAAAAAAGGAAAGGAGGACGGATGGAGTAATTTTTTTTTTTAAAATGTTTCAATGCTGAATTTTAAAACGCAGCGTTTTAAAAATATGAAGCGTTTTAAAACCCTTCAATTTGTAGCGTTTTAAAAATATGTTGTGTTTACAACTACTCTGAAAAATAGAGTTTTAAAATAGTTTTTCCAAACGTGTTTACAAAAATAAAACTGTATTTTGAAAATGCTGCGTTTTAAAAATGTTGCATTTTAAAAAATTTACGTTTTCTAAACGCTGTATCAAACGAGACCTAAGAAACAATTCTAGAATAATAAAATTAAAAAGGAGAATATTATCAATTTAACATTAGCATGATATGAGATATCTGCGAAATGCCAAATTAGTAAATTTATACAAAAACTAACATTCGTTTTCGGACTAGAAAATTTTTAAATGCACACTCATTTAGTATTTGTGTTTGTGCTATAGACACGATGTTTGTATGAGATCAGTTCAAACAAAACTCACAACTGAAGGTTTTATATGTAATTATAGAGGAGGTAATTCAAACAAAACTTATAATTGAGGGGTTTAAACCTAGTATCTGTATCCGTGCTATAGGCATGATGTCGATATGTGATCAACACAATGGATACTTGAGATAAATTATAGATAACAACCTCGTCAACTCAAACAGAAGGATGTGGTTAAAAAATGTGTTAGAGAAAAGCATTCATGTAACTGTAATTAGGTGTGAAGAGGATAATTCAAAAAAAAAAACATAACTAAGGGGTTATTACATATTTATTGATTGTGAAGGGGGGTAATTCAAACAAAACTCATAACTGAGGGATTTATATATAACTCACATATTTATGAATCAATTTGAACCGTTAGTTGTGTTTGCCACCAATTACCCCATGATCTCTTTTATAATATAGATTTCAATAAAATCATTTTGTTAAAAGATTTCACTTAGGAGTGTATATTCATTAATTTTTTTTCAAGAAAATTTTATTAATATATTCCTTTATTATTTAAACTGATACGTTGGTTCATCTGCTAGACTGTTACTATTTACCATTATTCACTTTATTTTGTACTCTAATATTTTTTGATTCTTTCCTCTAAAACGCCAAAATAGAAAGTGCTAAAATGACACCAAAATGACGCTTCCAAACAAGACTTGGTAACCAAGACTTATCGACGCAAGCAAGCAGTTTCTACTTTCCAGAGGCATATAAGTCTATTTCTTAATCTCTAAGCTAGGCAAATAGGACCCCAGGCACCAAGTGCTTCCTTTCTCTTTTTAATCTCCTTCGCTATATAAGATTTCCTCTGTTTTCTTACCAAGGAAAAGGAAGTCCATAATTCCTCAGCACCATATCAATTGCAAACATGGAAGAAACCCAAGTCAAATCAAAGGACGAAGTAGAGGAGGAGGAAGAAGAAGACTACTCAGATGTGACCCTTCGCCTGTATGATCTCGACGACGTCGACGATTTCATGCTTTGGGCTACAGATGAAAATGTCTGCAAATTCTCTTCTTGGAATCCAACTACATATGCCTCTAAAGGAACTATCATTAGCCATTTTCTTGATTATGTCATACCACACCCCTGGTTCAGAGCAATATGCTTAAAAAACCGCGCTATCGGAGAAATCTTGGTGACGCCAAATCGTGGGAATGATGGCTGCAGAGCTGAAGTTGGATATAGTCTGGGATCAAAGTATTGGAACAAAGGTATTATGACAAGGGTTCTGAAAATGGTGGCTTCAACTGTATTCATCGATTGGCCAAGTATCCATAGACTTGAAGCTCTGGTGGACGTTGAAAATCCGGCATCGCAGAGGGTTGTGGAGAAGGCTGGATTTCAGAGAGAAGGTGTTATGAGGAGTTATTATTTGCATAAGGGGAAACCAATTGACATGGTTATGTTTAGTCTTCTACCCAGTGATCCCTCTGTTAAATCTCTTATGTTTGGCTAAATTTCCATATTGGTTAATGTATGATTTGAGTTTTATAAATAGTAATTAGAATGAATTATTATACCTCAAAGTTGGAAAATATTTAAGAGGTTTAATTCACATGAGGTCGATCCCCTTTCGTTGCTGCCGCGAAAAATATTGACCGGAGCTGTGAAACATTTTAGAAACAATTTTTCGAAAAGAAACTTTAGTGGTCGAAAAAAATAGGGGAGTAAAATGTTTAAACCTATGGGCTGGGTGGGTTTGTGACACCTAAGGGCTGCAGGCTTAAAAGCTAAATGAATGCTCAATTGATAATCAAGGCAAATCGAATTTGAATCAACTCCGTACGAGTCGATTTGCGAGTCACAGTAGAGCACCTGGCTTGAATTTTTGAATTTTTGGCTAGCTAATAAAGGAGGCTCGGATAAGCTCACTTAGGGGAGTCAAGTAAAGTCAGGATCGTTCTGATCGAGTCTCCATTCGACTCCTGTCATGCATGTCCAAATAAATCACTAAATTGTTGATGATGAAGCCATTACACAGGGATATGAAAATGCAAAATAAAATTACATAGACAAGCAATTAACCCTTGCAACAAATTACTACAATCACTTAATTACCTTTAAATTAAAGGATTGGATCAGTGGATAAGAGACTAAAAATCAGAAGATCCTTGACTTCACCTTTGTTAATGGTAAACTTCCGCAAAAGAGCCTCCCTATGGAACCCAACTTTCTCCAACACCCTATGTGAAGGCTTATTTACCACTTCAGCATGAGCCTGAAGCCTCACTATATCTGGGAACTCTTTGAAAGCTTCAACAATGGCAATCTTCAAAGCCCATGGTACTATCCCTTGTCCACAGTGTTGGAACAATTACGATCCATTAAACATGAACCGACTCATTACTAGAATAAGAAGAGAAGAAGAAGAAGAAGACGGAAGCGTGTAATTACCTTGTGATTCCATGTTCGTTCTTAATCTTGTTCTTGTTCTTGAGTAAAGAGGATGAAATAAGAAGATAGACTTCAAATTAGGGAGGAGTAGATCTTCTAAATGATGAGTGCCCTTAATCTCTTTATTCTTCAATTACTTAGGAAGAGTTTTGACTGAATGAGAATAATGTAACTAGTAGATTCATAGGCTTGATGGATAAGCCTTTATATATGAATCCAAGGGGCACTTCATTTAGGGACTACACCTATTGATATATAAGATATTACCATTATGCCCATCATTTAATGGTATACTTATATTATGGAATTCTACATATTATGTTGAGTTCTATACTTTATACCATATATTATAATATTGATCATTATATTATTAAGTATTTATATGTTATATTAATCCATGTTCTTACAATCTCCCACTTGGATTATTATAACATATACCTTCACTTAATAAATTTCTTCAATCATATTTATAACACAAATGACAACCCTTATGTGCACTTTGTTATCATTCAAACCAATCCGTCCATTAGTCATATAAGTATAAGGACTAAAGGGGCGTCGTTGTAATTGATTCTTAACTAAACCCACATTAATCACATATATATATCCAACTAAATGACATAGATTAAGTATAGATATGTAGCATGGAATATTAATGAATATATATGAAGAACGTATATATATATATATTCTCAACTAGTCCTACTTTAACCAAATGAGATCAATTTAAATAAAAACAACACAAGAAATAGGAAACATTAAGAACTCCCACCGATTTAAGCATTATCAAAAGTCATTACACCCATATGAGCAACATGCTCGTGAAATACTAAAGGAGATAATGCCTTAATAAATGGATCCGCTAACATGGAGTTTGTACCAATAAGTTCTATTTCTATTTGTTCATTTTGTACTCTTTCTCTCCAACAAGAAACTTAATATCTATATGCTTAGATTTAGATGAACTCTTGTTGTTGTTGGGTACAATACCGCGCCCGATTGTCACAATATAACTTAAGCGGTCTTTCAACACCTTTGACAATCCGCAATCCTTCAATGAATTTACGCAGCCATATAGCTTGATTGGATGCCTCATAGCAAGCAACAAATTCGGCTTCCATGGTGGAAGTAAAGTAACTAATGTTTGCTTGGCAAAGATATCGCTCATCGGCCAAAGAAGTGAAGACATAACCCGATGTCGATTTGCAACTATCTTGGCATCCAAAGAAGTCGGAATCGGAAAAAACCAATGATCTCAAGATGATCAGGCTTTGTATGGCATATGTAGTTCTTCGTGTTTTGTAAGTATCTCTCATCACTTTTGGCTGCGACCCAATGTTCTCTTCGGATTGCTTTGATATCGCCCGAAGCATGCCAACAATAAAGGCAAGATGCAGGCGAAATGGACTTGAGCATACATTAGGCTTCCTGCCCGATGCGTGGG
>CM028384.1:43893073-43940862 GCA_013146195.2 Codonopsis lanceolata | reverse complement strand
CAACATGATCTTTAAAGTGATATCTTATATCTATATATTTGGTTTTAGAATGCATAACAAGATTTTTAGAAACAAAAACAGAAACAATATTATCACAATAAATAGGACATGTTCCCATTTCCATTTCATAGTCCAATAGCTGTTGTTTCATCCGGATTTGTGAACGACAAGCGCGGCTGACAATGTATTCGGTTACGTAGTTGAGGTAGCGCTGCTTTGCATGCCAAGATATCGATGCATTTCAAGCCGACATGTTCCTTGGTGTTTTTTGTTAACTCTACAAGGCTGCAAGGTCGACATCGAATAATATCAATTAAGTTAAAAGATGAATCTCTAGGATACCAAATACCAAAATTTTCAAGATCAATCACGTATCTAATAATTCTTTTTGCAACAATCATATGAGATTCCTTTGGATTAGCTTGAAAACGAGCACATATACACACAACAAACATAATGTCTGGTCTACTAGCAGTTAGATAAAAGAGAGATCCAACTATACCTCTGTACTCAGTTGTATTAACTGGTTTACCTTTTTCATCAGCGACCAAGTGACATTCCACTCCCATTGGAGTGCTTGCTGAATTTGCTTCTTGCAAGTTATATTTATTGATCAGCTCTCTTGTGTATTTTGATTGATGGATAAAGATTCCTTCTTCAGTTTGCTTAATTTGCAAACCTAGGAAGTAAGTGAGTTCTCCCATCATGCTCATTTCAAATTTTCATTTCATAAGATTTTCAAATCTTTTACACAGAACTTCATTAGTAGAGCCAAAAATAATATCATCAACATAAATTTGAACTAGTAAGATATTACCTTTGTGCTTCAAGGAGAAAAGAGTAGTATCAATTTTACCTCTTTGAAACCATTTTTTCATGATGAATTTTGATAGAGTTGCATACCATGCTCTTGGAGCTTGTTTAAGACCATAAGGAGTCTTTCTTAGCTTGTATACATGGTCCTTCTTTTTGATATCGAGAAATCCAGGAGGTTGTTCAACATAGACTTGTTCTTGTAGATCACCATTTAGAAATGCATTTTTTACATCCATTTGATACACTTTTGAAATCCTTGTAAGTTGCATAGGCAAGGAATAATCTGATGGCTTCCAGTCTGGCAACAGGAGCAAATGTTTGATCATAGTCAATACCCTCCTCCTGTCTATAGCCTTGGGCTACCAATCTTGCTTTGTTCCTAGTGACATTTCCATCTTCATCCAACTTGTTCCTAAACACCCATTTAGTTCCAATGACTTGTTGATTTGAGGGTCTTGGAACAAGTTCCCAAACTTGACATCTTTCAAGCTGATTTAATTCTTCTTGCATGGCCTCAATCCATTAGGGATCCTCCAATGCTTCATCAATCTTTTTGGGTTCAATGGAGGAGACAAAAGCATGTGAATCAAGAGTTTCAATTTTGGAACTGCTTTTTGACTTTAGACCAGCAAATAGATCTCCAATGATGTTTGAAACTAGATGATGTCTAGCTTCCCTAATTTCTCTAGGGAGATCTGGAAGAGGATCAGTCGATAAGGGTGAGGAAGAAGGAGTGTCAACTGACTGAGTAGTTTCAGAAGCAAGTATGTCGCCTAACCGTCATTTGTGATAGATTTGGATTATCACCGGCCGAAGTTGTCGACTTGAAGTTCATTATGAATATCTAAGGTTACAACTAGAGGAATGGAAGATGAAGGGTTGTTTTGAGTTGAACTACCATAGTTTCCTGTCTCAAAAATCTCAAAATTGTCAGTAACATCAGGAGTCTCAGCAGACTCAAGTAAATTAAATTCATCAAAAGTAATATGCATAGATTCAACAATTATTTGAGTTTTTCTGTTATAAGCTCTATAGGCTTTACTATGTTTGGCATAACCAACAAAAATACCTTCGTCAGTTTTTTCAATAAATTTACCTATGTGCTCACTACCATTGTAGTGAATGAAGCATTTGCACCCAAATTTTTTAAAGTAAGCGATGTTGGATGTTCTTCCTCTCCATAATTCGCATGGGGTTTTTCCATGAAATTTGTTTTTGAGAGATCTGTTTTGAGTGAAACATGCTGTATTTACAGCTTCTGCCCAAAAATACTTTGGCAGTTTTGCCTGCTTCAATCAATGTCATGTTCTTCCATTCAACTATACCATTTTGCTGAGGTGTTCTTACTGCTGAAAAATTATGATCAATACCATGATCATCACAGTATGTATCCATGCTAAGGTTCTTGAATTCAGTACCCTTATCTGATCTCACACTTATGATTTCACACTCGTTTTGAGTTTGAAGATTTCTGAACAGGGTAGTGAGAATGCCATAACTTTCATCCTTGGATTGCATCATTTCAACCCATGTGTACCTTGAGTAATCATTTACAACCACCAGAGTATATCTATTTTCTCCCAAACTTGCAGTAGTAATGGGACCAAATAAATCCATATGAAATAGTTCAAGAATTCTTTTGGTTGAAAGACAGGGTTTGAGTTTGAAAGAGGTTTTTGATATTTTTCCTAAAATGCAAGCATCACATTTTTTGTTAGAAGGAAAGTATATAGATGGCAAACCTTTCACTAAGTCTCATTTTGAAAGTTTGGAAAGATATTTAAAATTCAAATGTGAAAGTCTTTTGTGCCAAAGCCATGAAGTTTTTGAAGTATTATTTGCTACTAAACATATTTGAGTATTGTAATTTAAAGCAAGTAAATCAATAGCAAAAACATTTCTTTTTCTGGATCCAGTAAGTAAAACTTCATTTGTGATACTATTTTTGATAAAACAATGAGTAGAAGAGAAAGAACCGCTCATACCTTTATCACAGAATTGTGAAATGCTTAGAAGATTATGTTTCAAACCTTGTACCAATGAGACATTTTCAATTTTGATAGATCATCTGATAATGGATCCATAACCTATAGTCTTTCCTTTTGAGTTGTCTCCAAAAATGACAGAAGGTCCTTTGGCTGAGATAATGTTAGTAAGAAGTTCAGCTGACCCAGTCATGTGTTTAGAGCATCCACTGTCTAATATCCAAATGTCAGTTGATTGATCATCTGCCATTAAGCATACCTGAAATATGAATATTTAAAAGCATGGTACCCTTTATGCTTTTGGGTCCAAAGGATTAGTTTTCTTTGGTAGCCAAACTTGCCTAACATTAGGCATCTTGACTTTGTCAGTAGGTTTAAATCTGAACATGCATTCATGAGACTAATGACCAAAAGTAAAACAAATATTGTATTTGTGATAACCAGGTTTATCAGTCATTGAAGATGAATTCTTTGATTCATTTTGACTTAGTTTAGAAAGTCTTAGCAACAACAAAATTGATTGGCTTGAACTTGTAAGTTGCCTTTCTTCTGATTCCTCCTCTTTTGTCTTTCTTATCGATTCACTTATCCTCTTTTTTAGGCTTATAACTTACCGGCCGACAAGCGACACTTTGTTTAGCTTATCCTTTTTGTTAATGGACTTCTTAAGCTGATTAATACTTTTGGGATATTTGAAAGGTACAGTATTATAAGCTAATCCCTTATCCTTTTTTAGCAGAATCTCAGGTCCACCATTTGACTGTCTGATCTCACTGTTTTTTTCATCTTTTGAAAATCCAAAACCATGTTGGTCTTCATGATTTTTCTGTTGATTGATGATGGTTTCAACATCAGCTTTTGACTTTGAGTAAGTATCAACAACATTGGTTAGTCGAAAGATTCCTTTCTACAAGGTCAGCAATCGGGCATTTGATATTTTTGCTTGAATCTCATGTTTTTCATTGATGCTTTTAAATTGCAGCAATTCTTTTTGCTGTACTTTGTAAAGCTCATTGATCTTTTGAAGCTCACAGTTTTCATCAGAAATTCTTTTGAAATCACCAGATAAAGAAACATGAATTCTTTTAAGTGTTTCAAACTTGGAATACATTTCTTGCATTTGTTCCAGTAAATCATCAAAAATTGTGTAAGTAGCCTTCTCCTCCGCCTTTTTGACATATTGGTTGTTTTGATGTCAGCAGTCCTTTGAGAGATTGACTTTTTCTTTTCTGGCTGACTTATGATTCCTTGTCCATAAAAACCATTTCCTATTTTCTTAACCACAAACTGATCAGGTTTGATGACCTTTGTCAGCTTGGGGTTTTTAATAGGTGAGCTTGGAAGCTCATTATCAGACTTATTTGAATATTTTGGCCTAGGAAAATCATTTTCTGAATCATACATAACTGATTCTGCAACAAGACACATATTTGCTTCTTGTACAAACTCAGCTGATTCATCTTCAGAATCTGTCTTAATCCATGTTGCAAGATTTTGATCTTCAGCAACCAAACCCTTTGTTTTTCAAAATTTCTGGGAGCTCTTTTGTAATAATCATTTTTTGTAAAAGGACAGTTTGAGGTAAAGTGACCTAGTTTTCTACAATTAAAGCACAACAACTTTTCTTTTTCATCATTGTCTTCATTTCCCTTGAAGTAAGACTTTTGAAAGTTTGAAGAAGAAGGTCTTTGAGAGCTTGAGGAAGGTTTTTGAAAATTTGAGGAAGAGTTTTGACAACTTGTAGAAGGTTTTTGGAAGTTCCTTTTAAAAGATTTATACGTTCTAAATTGTCTAGCAAATGCAGCAAATTCATCTTCATCAAAGTCATCATCTGACTGAGATGTGGAAGTTTTAGGTATCTCTTCTTCAGCTTGCAAAGAGATACCTTTAAAGTTTTTCTCAATTTCTTGACTTTTGAGAACTTCATTTTCATAAAGTTTTAGACTTGCAACAAGACTACGTATGTGAATTTTGTTCAAATCTCTTGCTTCCTTTATGGTTGTGACCTTGACATGCCATCTACTTCCCAAGCTACTAAGAAAACGTATATTCAAATATTTCATGCTATAAACTTTGCCAAGAGAAGAGCATCTATCACTTACCTTGAGAAATCTATCGTAAGCATTTTTCAATGATTCTTTTGGGTCCTTTTTTCAAGGCATCAAACTCTTGTATTCAGTCATAGAGTTCGTTGTCCTTGGTGTTTTGGTCTCCTTCGACGTATTCAACGAAAAGCATCCCAAATTTCTTTGGCAGTGACACAGTCATATATTTGTTTGTAGTTTTCATCAGCAACAACACTTGATAGAATGTGTACAACTCTAGCATCCAGTCTGTCAGTAATTTTATCTTCCTCAGTCAATTGAACGTACATCCCCCTTGAGATGAAGAAGGGTTTATATAGCCTCATATTTGGATGCCGAGGAGTGGCGCATTAACCGCCTGAGCGAAAAGGGCGAACACGATCAAGGTTACATTCGGAACGTGGGGGCGGCTTTCTCGAGCAGGATTGGCCTGTTCGCTGGGATACCGTCCCGATCGCCGTAGACTTGTCCCCCAACTAGTAATGAAAAAAGTACCTGTTCAATATGCCAGCGTAAAGGCCGGGCGGATATCTCTACTCGTTTGGTAAACCATGCTCATGTAATTCCCCGATTGCATGGGTATGCTTGTTGTACAATACGAACATGTGCCCCGCTCGTGTCAAGGTGGTCATATGTGTAGCGTGCACTATCTGGGTCGCTTGAGCCTGACAGCTCGGTTTGTATTTCTTAAGAACTAGTTTTACACCCGTGCATTATACGTACAGACAAAAATATTTTTAATTAAATAATATCAAGCAAAACGAATAAAAAAATAAATAATACGTACATTATATGTACAGACAAAAATATTTTTAATTAAATAATATTCAAGCAAAACTAATAAAAAAACAAAAATAAAATAAATAAACTAAGAAAAGTAATGTATCAGACAACTACTTAAATATAAATATATCATTTTATTGGTAATATTATAGATTTTGAAAAATTTTCTTATATACAACCTTTATCAAAAAACAACTTAGGTGAGTCATCATTTCACAAAAGTACAGTTGTTAGGAGAGTGGTAAGAATAGTTGTAAGGATAACATTATTCTCAGTATTAATATCTTAAAGGCAGAATGATTTGTTACCCTAGAAACTGCGACATACAACTAAACATAACTGAATATTGGCTTCTTCAATAAGAGTTCTATATGTGAAAGTGATTGACCTTGACTTTCGTTAATTGTCATGAGATACGATACTACCAATGTAAATTATCTTCCCTTGAAACTTGAAAGACAACCTCACATCTAATGGAGATAATGACATTCGTGGTATAAATATTTTGTTTCCAACATTGCTTCCATTATAAAAATTTGCTTCAAGAGCATGATTCTCAAGCATGGTAATGATTAGTTTTGTTCCATTGTACAACTCTACAGTAGGGTCAATGTTTCTCAACAACATCACCGAAACATGAATCTTAAGTGTTAATTCATAGTTAGACAATCCTAAACACTTTATACTATTCAAAAACTATGTAGAATAAATATCTTTAAACAAACTTGTGTTGTTCTCTGCCCTACTGATAGATTTAAATAAGTACAACATTTAATATGGTTTTGCACTTTGATTTTAAAGGAAATGATATACTTTCATGAGTATTTTGCATCCTTGGTGTTCACAGGTCTTAAGGAAGATGGATGGAAGAAAAGAAGAAACAAAGGCAGATTAAGAGAAAAATTCAAATTCCGAATGGGCATTTGCTAATCCAATAAACACTGTAGCAGGAACAATTAGCAGAGTGCGTCATGTTACAAGGCTGAAAAGAGTTAGTGGAGGGTAATTGTGACATTGATCATTTTTGACAGTTTTGTAAATAAGTATATCCCTATAATTATTAATTTCTTTCCTCAAATTCATTCCCTTTTGTAAATATTGGGAAATGATCATGAAGACTTGGTCAGCAATTGCCCTGCTAATGGATGAGGAGAAAATAAGGTCGTGTCCTCTATTTTTTGGGGAAATGGTTGGAGCAGTTAAGAGTCATAGCAATAAATGAAGGATGACGGGATCTCTCAACCACACGCTCACTCACTCTCTCGCTCTCACTCTTTCACTCACTCACACTCTCTTATTCACGTGCTCACTTTCTCTCTCATGCACTGTAACACAAACAGATTAAGGTTTAATTTGGAGGATCGATAGGGCAGTTTAATTTCTTCCTTTCATCACACTTGCAAAGTTGTTGTTTCTTTTCTCAATTGTAAGTAATATTTTAGACATGTTTAGTGGCTAAGAACTTCCTTTCCAGTTAATGAACAAGTAAGTAACAAGTAAGTATTTTCAGAAATTGCTATTGTGAGGTCTTAAGTTGCTATTGTCTCAATTGAGGTCTTAAGTCAAGTATTTAAGTTTTATTCATTCTCCGTTTTTCTTGTTGCAAAGGAATTGCAACTTAGGATTATTATACTTAATCAATTTATAGGGCCCAGATTTTAGTTAAACATTTAAACCCATTGCTAGTTAAGAACCGTTGATCCGTAATTGTCTTCGGGTTCTAATAAAGTAGCAAGTGACACACCGTTTAGGCATCACAAGCATATTCGGTCCGTGTTGCAAGAATGAGTACTCTAGGTTAAATGATATTACTTTAATATTGTCAACCATCAAAAAATTTCATTCAAATTCCAGATAAGTCAGTTTTCTCGCATGGTGTCTTATGCAATGTTTATATATAAAAGTTAGGTTTATCTAATGTATGACTTCTTTTGAAACAACATGTTTATATAGATGTGATGAAAAATAAAATGTTGAAATATCTAAATGCATAAACCTGATGAAAAAAACGAAGGCAAATGCTAGAATCTTAGTCCCAAATAATTATTGGCCACGTACAACACCGTAAACACTATCAATTAAGTGTAGCAGAGACTTTAATTGGTTGCCTTCCACAAAATAAATAAATAAAAATCTACAGATTAATTTATTTAAGGAAATTTAAACAGATCAAGAAAAAAAAAAGGATTGTAAAATCCCAAATCAAAGGCTCAGAAGTTTATGGTTTTCATATCAATAAACTTTCAAGTTTTTCAGAGTTTGATGGTATAATTATAGTTATCAATGACTTGAAAATATTAAACTTCAATGAAAGAAAACTTCAAATATATCCATCAAAGAAACAAACAAAAAAAGAATGGCATAATATGTCAACCAATTTTTGACTTTCTTAATGATGTTTTCACTTTTAGTTAACAATGTTTTAATCAAACCGTCCATATTTGAAATTATTATAATTAAAGAATATATAACTAATAAATGTATAAATAATGTTTAATCTATCTCAAAATGATTGTCTTTTTTTTTTTTAAACTTTGCAGAAGATTGATTGAACATTTACAAAGAACATCCGTATACTTTATATAAATATGATGAAAAATAAAAGGTCAAGAATGATGTTGTGAATTATGCTCAGAATACCAGGAGCTTGTGTATATTCAATGTTCTTAGAAATGCATAAAATATTTATGTCAACTTAATATTAAATGTTTAGTATAAAAACAAAGAAAAAGTAAAAAACAAAGCAAAAACAAAGTGTTTTACCTTCCAATATTTTCATTTATGAACATCAGTTTTAGGTGAGAAAATCACGTTTGTTATATATATATATATATATATATATATATATATATATATATATATATATATATATATATATATATATATATGAGACTAGCTTTACTCCATAAAAGTGATAATCAAAGCAATGATAAAACGGTAAATATAATTTCCATTAAAAGAATTATAAAAAATATCAATTTTTGATAAATGACCTAAAAAATAACGAGGACCTCTTTTTAAAAAAAAAAAAATTGAGTACTTATATTACTCAATTTTTTTTGAGTATCCAAAGGGCCAAAAAATATTCTAATTATTCTAAAATAATTATCCCTTCTTAACTTTACACATATTTTTTCTAAAAAAGTGTTTTGTTTGACTTGACACAAAAACCGAATAAATTAAGTTTTATCATAAATATTAGTATGTTATACAATTTCTTTTGAAGTCCATGTGTAAATAGGATCATAATAAAATCAAGAGTAAAATGGATAAATTCCTAAAAATTAAAAAGTTAGAAAGTTAACACATTTTTTAGAACAAATAAAAAAAGAAATATAATACTCCCTCCGTCCCTAAATTATCGTCCTCCTTTCCTTTTTCGTCCGTCCCAAAATAATTGTCAAGTTTGAAACTTACCTTTTTAAAACATCACTTTTACCATTTTACCCTTACTTTTTCACCCTATTTTAATTATGGGCCACATACACATGTGCTTTAAAGAAAACTACACATTATACCAATATAAATAATCAAGTCAATTGTTTTTTCTTAAACTGTGCGCCGAATCAACCAAGACGATTATTTAGGGACGGAGGGAGTATATTTTTCTATGAGCAAAAGAGAATATTTGATAAGAAAAGAAGTACACACACTACACAAATGATTCGACATCACTTAGGGGTATTAATATAAAATTATATAAAAAGTGAAAAATGTTTGCTCTGTTTCGGTAAAAAAATTTTGTTTGTTAAAATTTTAAAGAAAATATTACTTTTGATAGTTCATTAGTAATAAAATACTCTCTCCGTCCCTAATTTATTGTCCTGATTGAACCGGCACACCGTTTAAGAAAACATATTTGACTGGATTATTAATATTGGTTTAATGTGTAGTTTCCTTTAAAGCCCATGTGTATGTGGTCCATAATTAAAGTATGGTGAAAAAGTAAGGGTAAAGTAATAAAAGTGATGTTCTAAAAAGGTAAGTTTCAAAGTGGACAATTATTTTGGAACGGACGAAAAAGGAAAGGAGGACGATAATTTAGGAACGGAGGGAGTAATATTTTTATATCTTAATTTTTAAAAATTATTTTTTAAAGTTAAACATCTCAAAATAAAATAATAAATTATTTATTCGGAAAGGAAGGATACAAAATTATATAGATACAACTATTCCTATAAAAGTCGTGGAAATCTAACAGTGGACAGTTATCTAATTATCTTATGTTGGATAATGTATTAAATATAATGACCCCTCCGCTTTCGTATTTCGTGGTTTTATTCGTGATTTGGACTTTCTATCTGATCGGTCGCATTATTTTCACTAACTTTTTCTTACTTCGTGTGTTGATCATTAGAAAATTAATGGAATATTTTGGTTGGAAATTAATGTAAAAATAGTATGATCTTGTTACTAACTCAAATCTTTTGTGATTATAGGTTCAAATCCTAAAAGATGAGAACTTTAGGAGAAGAAAATCCCAAAGTTAACCTAGCTTTGCAGCGTTATAAACTTATAATCAAGAAAAAATTACTCTATCTGTTTTGGATAAATAATTCTTTTTTGAAAATTAATTATTTAAGAAAAAAAATAATATTTTTAGTAATTTATTAATAATAACATAGTCCCTTCATTTCAAACAAAGAGTTCATTATTTTTTTTTTTTGATATTTCACTTAAAGAGTCTACTTTTAAAAATTAATGTAAAATAGTGTTATTTTATTACTAATAAAATATTAAAAGTATCATTTTCTTAAAAAGTTTTGATTTTCAAATGATGGACGCTTTGCCCGTAACGGAAGAAGCTATACTTTTATGACTTAATTTTTGAAAATAGACTATCTAAGTGAAACATCTTAAAATAGAATAATAGACTATTTACTCGAAACGGATGGGTAATACCATAATATGTAGTTAATAGTTATGTACATCTTTTGATTGAAACAAAGTTTTTATTTTATTTTAAACGAATTCAATAAAATAAAATTTTAAAATATTGAATTACTATATCATTCTCTTTTTTTCTAAATACTTGTTCAGTTTAACTGGATACACTGAATAAGAAAAAATTAATTGATTATATTATAAATATTGATATAATATGTAATTTACAATAATGATCGTGTGCATGTGGTTCATCATTAAAACATGAAAAAAAAATTAAAGCAAAAATGGTAAAAATATTTTTCTTAAAAAGAATAATTTAAAAACATGATATTTTATTTGAAACAAACAGAAAAAAAAATAGGATAATTATTTAAAAAAGGAATAATTATTTAAAATTTAAGGAAGAAGTAAGTCGGATCACCCGAAAAACGGAATATCCAACATTCAAACCCACCCTAAAGCGATATTAGGCACCTGGACCCTACCCATCCACTCCTCGGGTTATTAAACTCAACTTTAAGTAGAGCTAAAATCCAAGTAAAGTTAGCTAGTACAATAAGCTTACTTGTGGCTCGGCTCTGACCAAAGCAAAATTGCTGGTTCCAGATTAAAATTGACTTCTGTAACTCCCAACGTAGCTTAAGCCAGGGTTGGGTTAATTTCTTGAGGAGTTCCAATATCTTCAAAAGATACCTGCTAAAAATTCTTTGAGCAAAAGTCTCCTTTAAAACCGTTTTACGAATCTTAATTCGTAAAACAGAACTCTATTCTTTTGTAATTTAATTTATCAATATACGACGGGTCGGGTAAATATAATTTATCTTACAAAAAATATCCGTAAAACCATTTTACACAAATTTTTGTCAAATTCTTATTAAAGATTTGTATTGAAGAAATAGGCTTTTATTATAAATATTGGTGTAATGTGTAATTTTTTTAGTACTATTAGCCTTTTGGATATTAGTTATAATCAAAGTAGGTAGAAAAAAAATAAGGATAAAGTAGTAAAAGTGTTTTTTTTTTCAAAATTTAAAAATATGATAATTATTTTGGAACAGATAAAAAAAGAAATGAAAACGATTATATGAAATTGGAGGGAGTAATATATTTGAGAATCTTTATACTCCATTAATTACTATATTAGTACTTTAGTATTTCAATATTATATAATGTATATGGTATGTATTAATATTGAAATACTAAAGTAATAATAGCAATTTAAAATTAGTGCTTCTCTTTATAATATTTTTTGGGACGAAATGGATTTTTTAATTATTAACAAGTATTTCAAAAATATTCTTTCATCTTTTGCATGAACTTAGTTATGTCTCCTTTTTAGTCTTCTATAAGACTATAATGCCCTCGACCTAAGTAAGAGCTGGTCTGACTACTTGATTGGATCGACTACATTGACCAATCAAATGCATGCTTATAACTAGGGGAGTAAGTGGTTTGGTTTGGTTTATGCTAAAACCACAAACCGAACCTCCTCCTAGTGGTTCCAAAAATCTCAAACCAAACCGAACTGAGTAAGACTTGGAACCAAACCGAACCGAACCACTCAGTTTGGTTTAGTTTGGTTCGGTTTTGTGGTTTATATAAATTATGTTTAATGAAATTAACTAACATTAAAAATAAAAATAAAAATAAGATTTTAATTTGGAATAAACATCAAAATTTGGAAATAACCTATTAACAAAATTAGTCAAATTAAAATCGAACCAAACCGACTGATTTGATTTGATTCGGTTCGGTTCGGTGGTTCGGTAGTTCCGATTTACACCCCTACTTATAACTAAGCCTTGAGGACAATTACTATTGTAAAAGTAATAATAAATTTAGCATTTTTGTTTATATAAATATTTATTGTGATACGAAGCATCAGACTTTTGAAAGGTTGGTAGCAACACGATTACTAAAGGGAAAACTTCACAATTGGTACTTGTAATTTTACCGCCATTTGGGATTAGTGCCTATAATGAAATTCAAAAAAAAATCTATGTCGTTGGACTTATCAAATTAAATATAATTGATCCTTCATTCCTTCCGTCCATTTACAGAATTGAATAAATCCCCACAGGTGTCTCTAACATAATTTTGATCAAGGGTGAAATTGTAAATTCACTTGATAATTACAGGAACATTGTGAAGGCGCTCAAGAATGAAGAGAGCTACTCCTATTAGCCGATGGGAGCTGATTTTAGTGAGAGCCAAGCCGGTAGTAGAAGATAAAGAGTATTTTTTTTAAATGATGATTATTATTAGGGTGTGTCGTCAGCCTAAGCCTAGGAGTGTGTGGAGATGTGTTCTTATATTCGAGTCCAGTTTTGCTGAGCAATACTGTACTACAGAAAGAGAGAGAGAGAGAGGGAAACAAATGCCTCAGTAAAATTCCACACTTTGCAGATCACTCTTACAGTAGAGCGAGAAACAAACTCCGATCTTTTCTAGAGAGAGAGAGAGAGAGAAAGCCTGCTGCCAAAAACCGCCATGGAAAAAAACTGCCATTTCAAGGCAGGTAAAGAATAGACTAGCGGTGGTTTCATCAAAACCACTGATTCCAATGCACATCATCATCCCCCTCCACCGTCTTTAAAGATTTCTCCCCCCTACCCAACAACCTACTTTCTCTCTCTAGTCTCTTATCCTCCACTTTCTCTCACTTTCTACATTCCTGCAAAACTCCATTTTTACATTTACAGAACTGGAAAAGGAAACTAGTGTAGTGGGGAAAGCAAGAAAGCAGAGAAAAGGAAACCCACTAAAGAGGTAATTGAAGGGATATAGATAGAGATGGACAGTGAGAGAGAAAAAATATTTAACCTCCTTTTGTTTTCTTGTGGGATTGCTTTAATTTCCATTTTGTAAATCCTTTTTTCAGGCCCTTTTGATTTATGGTTCTTGTCCGTTTGCAGTGGTTTTTGAATCTTTTTGCTGGTTAGAAACCGTTTTTGTTGAAATAATACCCGTTTGGAGACAGAAAGAAAAATGGAAATTAATTTAGCGGAAAGAAAACAAAAAAGAAGGAAAAAGTTGGGAAAACGTTGATAGCTTTTTGTATTTTTGCCCTGCTCTGAATTAATGTATGGTATTAGTCATGTCTCGGTGAGGTCTCTTTGATTGTCGTTTCTCTGAGCTTATTGAGATTCTTGCCTGAGAATATTTTAGCGAGATTGCCGGGGAAGTTTTCTTCTAATCTTAGAGAGAGAGAGAGAGAATCTGTGTATCATGTTTTGATAGAAATGGCTTGTTTGACAAACCCTTTAGTAACTTAGTTTACTTTCCCTAATCCAGCCATAAAGATCAAAGCTTTCCAATCTGGTGGAGCTCAAATCTGCAATCAATGGAGGTTTCTGGTTGAATATCCCAACATCATTTCAGGTATGCGCTGTGTGTGTGTGTGTGTTTTTCCTCCTAGTACCCAGTAGTAGTTATTTGGTTTGTTTTTTTAGGAGTTGTGACAGTGGGAAATTGTGTGTGTGTGTGTGTGTAGTGTGTACCGTGTGTGTAGTGTGTACCGTGTGTGTCTGTGTCTGTGTTCTTCAACTAGTTTTGAGTTATAGTTAATTTGGATTTTCTGATTAATTTACAGTTAGGGAGGAGTTATGCTGAAGAAAAGAACTAGAGCAACCACAAGTAAAATGGCTGATTACAATTCCGTACAGTCTCCAACAGAGAATTACAGTAGACCTTCTTCATCTTTCTTTGGTTCTCCAAGATTGTTTACTGGTTTTACTTCAAAGGGTTTTACTGAGACTGAATCTATTATGAGTCCAACTTCAATTCTTGATAGTAAGCCCTTTTCTGCTTTCAAAACCCCCTTTTGGTCTGACAACACAAACACTGCCAAATCCCCAAAACCTGACACTAAACCCCATTGGGAGAAATTGGATTCAAGGGGAATCGGTCTTGTACTTGTTGATGCTCTCACTGATGAAAAATGGGACTCGAAAGTACCTAGGCCCAGGAGCAGAATGGTTCTGTTTGGATCACAATTGAAGATCCATATTCCTCCCCTGCCGCCCTCTGTTATTTCCCCTGCTGATACCCCTGTTTCTCCTGGTGATTATGGTATAAAGACTAGGAATTCT
Source organism: Codonopsis lanceolata (assembly GCA_013146195.2). NCBI lineage: Eukaryota > Viridiplantae > Streptophyta > Magnoliopsida > Asterales > Campanulaceae > Codonopsis > Codonopsis lanceolata. Next base: position 43,926,216 of record CM028384.1, on the reverse strand, counting down.
CAATTGGGTTGTTTCTCACCGGGGCTATCGCCTTCATCTGGGAAGAAATCCCCGTTTGGGTGCTCAAATTGTGGCCAGGAGAATTTGAATTCTCCGCCGGTTTTTAAGGGTTGTCTCTCTGCTAGTGAGATGGAGCTTTCTGAGGACTATACTTGTGTCATTTCTCGCGGGCCGAATCCAAAAACCACTCATATATTCCATGATTGCATTGTTGAGAGCTGCTGTGGTGTTGTTGAGTTCCTTGGATCGAGAAGAGGAAATGGGTCGACTGCTGCTAATCAGTCAATGAGTTATCCATCGGAGAGCTTTCTCAGTTATTGCTACAGTTGCAAGAAGAATCTTGGGCAAGGAAGAGACATCTACATGTACAGGTTAGCGCAACTGCTTAATTTTTTTTTTTTTATATAAAACTTGTTATTAATTCAAATTACAACATATACATCCAAACTTGATGCATTTTTGCTTGCCATTAAAGATCTTGGGACTCCATTTAAGTTACTTCAATCAATAAGGTCATTTATTTACTTCTAGACATCTGATTTATGGTGGAATTTGTGGGCTTTATAGCTTTATCATTTCTTCCTTCGCAAAAACTTAAATGTCCTAGACTTTTTTTTTTTTTTTTGTAAGATGGATTATTTTTACCCGACTCAACGTGTCTTTGTGTTGGTGGGTTGAGCTGCGAATGAGAGTGAATCTCCGTCTTATGAATTAAGATTCGTGATACCACCTTACTCGTTTTCTTTTTGGTTGGGTTTTCTGTTGGGGTTGTTATTTCTGCTTGTGTGTGTGTGGCTTAAACTGTATGCATTCTGTGCTGCTTCTGCATAGTTCATGTTTGGTCTCAAAAATGATCATTCCTATTTCTAATTTATCAAACCACAAAGGTTAAACCTAATACAGGCTAGTGTACAAACATTACTTGCTTTGACATGACCAAACGTCGAGCAATAGGCCTTGCTTCAATTTCATCAAGTTCTTTCTGCCCCTTGGACTCTGATTTATACTTTTGAAGCTGCTTTTATATTTTTCATTATGAGAAACTGAAGAGATTGTATGGACATTACATTCAACACATTGTATTAGAAGTTAGTATCAAACAGTAGATTCTTCTGTTGATTTTTTGAAATCAAAGATAGAACCAAAGACCAAAACACAGAACAATTGGAAATACAATAATGAATTGGTTTCACTCCAACTCTTCGTATCATCTTTTCAGGGGGGAAAAAGCTTTTTGCAGCAGTGAATGCCGCGTCAAGGAGATCATGGAGGAAGAAGAAACAGAGAAATCAGAGCCTGATGATGGTTACGGGACTTGCTTTTGATACTAAGTTCGGTATGAAGAGTCAGCCAGTAGGGTATAATATCAATCATCCACAATTTCGACACAAGGGTAATCAGAATCATCATTGAATCGAGCAATTTAGAAGTGAGGCTATATAAGAAAAATTGTTAAAGAAAACACTGATGAAGATGGTGGTTTCTTGTATTTTGGATCCTTGGATTTTGTTTTGATCTTTCATTCTCAAATTTCTGCCTTGCTTTTACTGTGTAATACATTCTCTGTAGAACTAAGAAGGATTTTGATCCAAATTGGTAATTAGATGATTGTTGTTTTTGTACACAAGTTTTGTTTTTGAAATTTGAGGGTGATGGTGATGGTGATGATGATGTTATGTTATGTTAAAGCTTCAAAATCAACACCTCTTTGTTAATTATTATCAGTTGCTGATGAAAGCTTGCATAATCTTAGTTTATTATGAGACTAATCACTTTTGTTTAACAAACATCATTATCAATGACCTCATTTGTATAGATTATACTTTTTTTTGTTTATTTTATCATGTCCCCTTCTTCGTCTACTCATTGCTTCTCCATTTCTTTTTTTCTGAATTAGTATAGCTTTCAAATGCGAAATATTTGAAAGGAATATTTTCATTCAACCTAAGCAGTTGTATTAGATAGTAGTATAAATTGAAGTGGGAAGCAGTCACGGCATGGATTCGAGCCTATGCCCTTACCTCGTTCATTGTCTTCTTGCTGGAGTTCCAATCATGAATTTAAGTGAAAATTTAAGTACTGACGGTTTTATAAATAATTCTTATAAGATGGAATTTTCTTATCCGATTTACTATGTGAACAATGGAGAATGAAGCTTCATTTTATGGATCTTAATCAGTAAAACTTCTTATAGAGACTTACTCATTAACAGGGCCGGCCCTAAGCATAGGCTCACTAGAGAGCTGAGGCCCCCGATTTTTTACACCAAAAAAGGGTCCCTTAATCTCACTTTCTACTTAATAAATAAATAATAATTTGATATAAATGATTGTTTTGTTAATTAATCAATAGTTTAAGTTTTTAGATTTTGTTTACTCTCTCCGTCCCAAAATCATTGTCATGTTTTCCTTTTTTGAATGTCCCAATTTTTTGTCTAGTTTAAAAGTTTTTTTTTTTAGGATAACACTTTTATTGTTCGATTTTTTTATTGTTCCTCATACTTTAATTATGAGTCACATGAATATGAACTTTTAAAAAAACTACATATCATACCAATATTAATAATGAAGTCAATTGTTTTTCATTAATTTCTGTGTCGGATCAAACAAGACAACTTTGAGACGGAGGGAGTATTTTTTATTGTGAATAATTTTGTGTTTAAATATTTATTAGTTAGTGTGTCTATGAAAGTGTATTATTTATTTTTCTTTTTAAATGCTTAACGTTTTGTTAGCTTTTAAAAGAAATTAAAAACATGGATGTGAGAAAAACAAAACAAAACAAACAACAATTGATATGGTCTCACTTTTAATATTTTAACATGTATATGGTTGGGGCCCCATTTATTGAATTTGCCTAGGGCCCTCAAAATCTCAAGGTCGGCACTGCTCATTAATTAATCATAGGAATCTCGAAACGGTATTGGAGAGGTTTCTGATTTATCCACGAAAAATTATTTAATTTTATTCAACTATTAAAAATTTAACAACTCAAAGTATCCATATGAAAAAAATATAATTATTAAATAATATATAACTAGCATTAAAATTATTACAAAAATGATTGATAATTAATCAATATTTTAATAGTAAGTGTGAAGGTAAAGTTGAAATGTTATGGACGTGATTAATATATTTTTTTGAAAGTTGACTCTTAAAGTGAAACTTTCCAAAATAATATAATAGACTCTTTATGATTGAGTAATTAATAACAATTAACATTATTAAATACTCAAAAAAAGAAATTTTTCATTGAATATAATATTTAAAAGAAAATTTTCATTGAATATAATATTTAATCAAGTTCAAGAGATTTTATAAATAGACGATATCTCTACAATCTACATACAAACTCATCATAATCAATTTCATGAAAACTAAAGGTCTAAATAAATAATTACTTAGATAGTTGTGTATATTGCAAACAAATCACGAGTTACATGAAATAATAAACATAGAACTATAGAAGTATACCATAAACAATCCTACTTTAAAGTCTAAACGAAAGACACTTTAAATTTTTAAGAAACCTCAAAACCTTAAAGTTAATCATCACTCTTCCAAACTTTGAAATCCAAATAGAAAAATGTATGGTGGATAAATCACACTAACTAATGTATAATTTTGGGAATGCGATGGGTACTAGTAATATCATATTAGAATCATTCACCACTTTCTGAATTAGAGAATTATTCTCCGCTACACACCTCATATTTAATCAGATCAATTAATAACTCTTAAACTCAGATTCAGTTCAATTCAAGTATCCCTAATTAATATTAGGTGACGGTGTTTGAATTGGATCGATGCACCTACGAAACTCTTGGTAGCGGCTTAAGGGATCGTATGAACACGGTCGATTCACCCGTACCCGCTTCGAAGCCTTGTAGTGCATTAGTAGAAAAGTGGAGTACATTTATCAATTACTAGTAGTTACATTATGTAACTTACATGTCCTCACGGGCTTAGCTCAGTTGGTTAAGAGCTAGTAGATTTGGATATATGACTAAGGATCGAGTCCTAGCAACCGCAGTGTGGGAGTTTCATCCTCTTGTGGGGGTGGCTCCTTATAGATCTTGCGCGGTCCTGCTACTTAATCGAGTTAGTGATTTTCCCTTTTATATTTTCATGGGGCTGGGTGTGAGGGCTCTCGGGGAGAGAGTTTCCCCTTTTTTGGATATATTATGTAACTTACATATAGTGATATAGAGTCCATCGGGCCAAAATTACTTTCCTTCTAATCCCCATAATGGTCCAATAAATGTTGCAGCTAAGGAGACAGATATGGGAGACCTGCCTGGTGCAACCGTCTGCATCAAACTGCTGAAAATATATGTGGTAATGTAGATGACAAGAAGCATGGACCTTGCCCTAGCTAGGTTTCCATTTAAGAAGACTCTTTTAACTCATCTATCAGAATTACTCTTCTTAGCTTTACCTATGTCTCTATTGTTACCTATATAGGTTACGGTTAGGTTATTGCCAAGGGATTTTGGCAGCACTATTCTTACCTTTTTTTTTTAATTTTATTGTCCCGCATTTCATCTCTAGGTAATTAGCTATGATTACAATTATCGGTATAATAGTAGGAGCGGACCAAAGTGAATTAATTACGTATGAACATGCATACTTGAGCTCACTTGTCAACTATATCATCATGTTCATCGGATTTAAAAATTTGCATGTAAGCTGTACCAATATGTATTTGTTTGCTTCTATATTTTTATTCTTATTTGAAACTCGGCGATCAAAACAATCTTTTTTCATTATTAATCTACGCTAATTGGTCATCCTCCAGCATCGTAAAAACTCAAGGGCCTTGAAAGCGCGTACAATTAGAAATCATTATAAACCTTGCAGCCAAAACTATGTTGTTTTAACCCTGTAACAAAAAAGTATTAGTGGGTATCCTTTCTCATTTTTGTTATTTCGATGCTTCTTTCACTTTGGACTGAAAACGGGAAAAGATTAATTCATGTTCTTATTGTTTGTTTAATGTCTGGCGCGCTTCTACTACTTATAAGTGATGACAGACCACTATGGCATACTGCGATTGTTTAAGTAGTTATGTTTATAGATTATCAAAGTCTTTGAAAAGCAGAGATCGAGAGAGATTGTTGTTGAAACTCGTAAATCATATACTATCGGGGCATACGGATCATCATAATTTAAGTGTTTAAAGCTTAATTCGCAGGAGTGCATCTGTACGAAGGTTGCACCTCACCTCGACATGTTCAAAGTGTTAATGCACCTCACCGCAAATTTCCCCATGTACTGCATTCTTTGGCATACCACAAGCTCTGTTTGTTGATGAGAGCTTATATATGCAACTGATATATATGTATGTGTGTGTGCTTTTCTCCAAAGTGTTTCTTATAACTCTTAAGAGTATTTTGTCACACTAGTTCTTTCCACGCATGCAGCAATGAGTTAACAACTACGAGACCATTCCAAGAAGAAGATTGAGCCTTTCCAGTTTCCAATTGCACTAGGCAACATTTCTTCCCTCAATCAACAACGCCTTTCCTCGTTTCCCTTGGTAGTAACTACTGATTCACAATTTTCCTACTGAGATGAAATGAGGACTGCAAACACTCCAAATCAAAACACTTGAGTTGTTGCTTAGCATTGACCATTGAGATGGACCTAGATTCGATAACATGTTTACACTTACAAGGGCAAGTACAATGGTTGAGTATTAGGCTCTTAAATTATTAAAGTAAAAGATATCTTATGTGTGATACTAAAGATGATATCAAATTTGATATCTCTTTTAGTATCACACCTAATTTTGATATCCTTTATTTTGACTATATATTTATTTCATGATATGTATTAGTGGTGTAAATCGGAATAATCGAACCATAGAACCGAATCGAACCAAACCAAATCAGTCGTTTGTTTGGTTTTGGTCGAATACGGTTCGGTTTCGGTTTAAAAAATTAGAAACCCACGCGGTTCGGTTCACGTTTTTTTGTATCAAACCAAACCAACATATATATTTTTATTTATTTATTATATAATGTATATTATATTACATTTATTAATTTGAACATTTGATTTATATATATATATATAGACGCATACTAAACCAAACAAAATCTTGATTGTTGGAGAACTATTATTTCTTCAATTGTTTGTGTTTATTTTAGAATTTGTATTGTTTTATTTATGATAATTTGTTATTAGTAGGTTATTTCTTAATTTTATTGTTAATTCCAAATTAAAATCTTGTGTGTATTGTTATTTTTAATGTTGGTTAATTTCATTAAAAATAATTTATATAAACCACAAAACCGAACCAAACCAAACCAAACCGAGTGGTTCGGTTCGGTTCTATTCCAAATCTTACTCGGTTTAGTTCGGTTTTAGATTTTCGGAACCACCAGGGGGTGATTCGGTTTGTGGTTTTGGCATAAACCATACCAAACTGAACCACTTACACCTTATGTATTGGTAAATTATTGTTTATTAGTATTTTAATTTTGTTTTTATATCATGATATTTGTTTGATATAATTTTTTCAATATTATTATTATATCAAATTTTGATACATATGATTGAAATAAGTATCAAAATTTGATTTTGATACTATAGGGTAAGTACCGCAACTAAATTTACCAATAAAGCACCCACAAAACTCTTGTAAGATTTTTTACAGGTAGCGGTAAAGGTTTGTAGGAAGAAGCAGCTATCCTTCCTCAAAGAGCCGCTCTTTGTTCAATAACTGCTTCACCCGTTGAAATCATCCTTCTTTTCGGCTCATGTTTTATTTCTCTCACCCCCCACGCAATGTATATTTATATTATAAAATAGTTAGGTAATTGATTAAGACTATTAAGAGATTAAGATTAAATTATCTTTAAAAATCCAACGGTTATGATTCATCATCACATTCACATGTACGAGTAGTTATCCATTTTTAACTATCTATTTTTTCTTTTCCTATCACAAGTCATCCCCTACCATTAATATTATGAGCAGTCACCTATTTTTCTTCTCCCTATGTTTTATCTTCATATTACAAAGTCACACCCTACGATTAATTTTCTGAACAGTCACCCCTTATAAAACATCAATCCCTTAACTTTCACTTGAAGTAATGTATCTTTCAACTGTAACATTTTTTAAATCGCACCTTTTATTTAGGTACTGTCATTTCAATTGACGAAATCAGATATACTGGTACCGTGCCATAAGCACGAACATAAAGATCTAGTAATATATAAATAAAGTGGTATAGATAAGTGGAATCCATAAAAAAAAATTGTTGGGAAATTTTTATAATGCATAAATGTTTGAGGTTTTTGGTTATTAAAATGGAGATGTGGCACGTGGGAGCCACAAAAAGGCTCTAAAAATCCTCCCACATTGTGGTTACTTTTAATAACTTAATATATACTCATTTCGTTTTCAAATAATCGTCATTTTTTATTCAACACATCATTTAAAAAAAATAATTGACTGTATTATAATAAATATTGATGTAATGTATTGTTTTATTTAATGCACTTGAATATGAGTTCATAATTAAAATCGATCGAAAAAGTAAGAGTAAAGTGGTAAAAATATTTTCTTAAAAAAATAAGGTTTTGAAAGAGAAAATTATTTTCGAACGGATAAAAGAAATAAGGACAATTATTTGAAAATGGAGGGAGTATAAATTATAGGGCGAAATTCGGGCTTATCCCCTTTAGGGGTGAAAGTGGTTCGATAAATCGAACCATTCCCATTGATTTCAAAAAATTTCTCAAATTAAATCGAATCGCACAAAATTGGAACTGAACCGAACCACTCGATTTAGTTAGTTTTTATGATTTCAAATAAAAAATGTAATCAACTTATACAACATAAAAACAACATACCCACACTTCCAATTAAACACATAGTCGTTTTTCCAACAAGGCTAAAAGGATAACACTACTACTGCACTAGCACCAACATACAAATAAACAAAAGATATGTTACATAATTAGTGTTTATCCTCCATGTTTCTCTTACAAATTGAAGTACAAGTTACAAATAAACACAAATAGTGAAAGTTTGGAAGAAGAAAAAAAACCCAGACAAAATGTGTGTGATTTGTGAAGTGTGATATATGAATTATGATTTGGTTACTTTAATCTTAACATTGCTTTGAATAATGTAGAATACTAAAAATTAAATTTACTAAAAAATTATCATAAGTAACTTTATATGTATATGACATACACACACAAACCACAAACCACAAACCGAACCGAACCGATCGAGTTAATATTTTTGCAAACTTAAATCGAACCGTCCTTAACTAAAAACTAAACCAGACTATTCAATTCGTTTTCAGGATTCGATGATTCATGCTTACACACCTATCCATTGATAACTTATTAACCGCTACAATACTCTGTATTTTTTTAATTGGAAAAGGATATTTTTGTAGCAAAAATACTACGATACCCTTTGATGAGCTCGGTCCAAATTCTGGTCACGAGTCAAATATATGAGCCTTCACGCGATAGTCACGTGAAATACAGAGACCAATAAAAGTGTCACCCGAAGGATCATCTAGGTTAAGGATAACTAATCCCCTCCGACCAGGAATCCTTATGCAAGTCTGTTCGAGCAGAGAGTAAGACTGTCCAAATAAATGGATAGTCGCCCTGAACACGACTAACAGATAACGCTCATGCACGAGAATTTAACCATGACTTTGTCAGTTATGTGGTCAAACCACATTTACGACCATGAAGACCTAAGATCTCTCCATAATGATCACCCAGCCTGGATTTTACTCTCAAAGGGCTATATATACCTTATAATGCCCCATTTGAAAGGAACACTTACTTTTACACACGAAAACTTTGTCATTTTGCTTTCTACAAGTTTAAGACTTACTCTCACGTCAAAGGGATTTCGCAAGGCCTTACCTTGCATTCCTACTAAGGTGTCTTTGTTTTGACAGGTTTCCACAGATTCATACGGTCATACCCATTACATAAACTCAGATATCCTACGATCCGTGAAGAGTGGCCTAGTACCAAATTGTGTAGCATCACCCTTAATGAACCGGATGCACGCTAAGGATCACTTACTCCATGCATCGTGATGCATCAATTTGAGCATCACAATGCCTCAATTTGAGCATTGTGATACCTAATTTGAGCATTATGATGCCTAATTTGAGCATTGTTGATGTGAACCCAAATACGGTTACAAAGAAATTAACTAACCTTTGAATTGTGGAAACGATGTAATAACAACAAATTGAAGAAATTGATAGAGAGCTACCCTCAACCCTAGGGTGATAAATTGATCCCTAGAACCTTGGGGTGCAACCTTGACCCGCTAGTCGCATTTAACTTGGAATCAAACGCTACGAAACACCACAAACTTGCAGCTCAATAAACTTGGTAAGTTCAAAGAACAAGAAAATTCCAAACAAGAAATTCTGTTAATTATATGAAGAAATCTCAATTCAATACATATTAATATAACATCTGCTCATAAAACAATGTTTGTGATGCCTTTAAATAAGCTTATAAAATCCTAAAACTTGTAGAAAAAAAAACCTAATTAAAAGAAAACAAAAACCATAAATAATAAAAATTACCAAAACAATAAAATAGGCTTTTATCACATAAAAAAGGAAAAAAAAAAAAAAGGACGCAACTCGCACGCCAACCACGCAAGGAGATGTTGGTGCGTTTCCAACTAAAATTGTTGTCCAACTTTGCAATTTTGACAATTTGACCCCTGATGTTTTGAACAAACTTTCAAAATTTGCATTTTAAACCCTTGTACTTGTAAAACATCTTTTATGGATTCTAGGATCACATCATTCCACTCTTTTTGAAAAATATCTTTCCTTGAATTTACTCGTTCAACCTTATGATCTGCTTTCGAGACGAGGTCCATCCATTCTACCTATTGCGTTGAGAAGAAATAATCATTGATTATTTGCCTGATGAACCAAAAATCAGATTGAGTTGAAATTTTGAAATTAAACGGATCTTCATAAATATACAACAACTTCGTATCTTCTCGAATTACCATTAACTTTCTTTCATCCTCCCCTCTCTCAAGTCTCTCTTGCTCAAGCTTCTCTTTCTCAAGTGTTTCTTTCCTTTCTCTTTCATTTATCTCTTTTTCAACTCTCTCTTTTTTTAGTCTTTTTTCTTCAATTTCCTTCACCAATGCCATCATAGCATTTAGGTCATATTTTTTCGCCTCAAAATATCATTTAGCGCTACTACCCGTTTAAAATGAAATTAAGATAAACTGGTGGATGAATCTCTACCGTTGAATTGTGCAAACTTTAGTAGCTATAGAGAGTTGGAGAGACAGAGGGAGACTGTTATCTCCTTCGTTTGATTTCATATTTCTGGTGGGGAGGCATGGCTTTGAATGGGCTTTTCAGCCACTCTCTCTTCACCCACCAAAAACATACACCAGCGTTATCACTAATTTCAAGAACATCAAGAGGAACAATATCACACCTATTCTACACCATATTTACTTCTCACCCTTCTTCACCTTCACCTTCACCTTCTAATCCTCACAGATCCATTAACCCAAATGATACAATTCGACCCATTGTAGATAGAAAAAAACTGCAAATTCATTTGAGCAAAAGAATGCTCAATTTTTCCATTTTAACACTAATCTTATCCAACCCTTTACCGAAAGCTTTCGCTGCTGAAGAACAACAATTGGAGCTTGAAAGATACATAGATTCCAAGGAAGGCTTCACTTTGCTCAAACCCTCTTCTTGGATTAAGGTCTCTATCTCCCCCCTTCCGTGCGTGTGTGTGTGTTTCTTGAAATTAGAATTGAAATTGGAACGTGGGTTTTAATTAGGTTTTTGGGCTTGATTAGGTTGATAAAGCAGGGGCTACTGCTCTGTTTGAGGAGCCAAGCAAAGGAGCAAACAATATTGGGGTTGTGGTCACCCCTGTTCGTCTTACAAAGCTTGAGGAGTTTGGCAATCCTCAATTTGTTGCGGATAAGCTTATTCAAGCAGAAAAACGCAAGGTAATTATGTTCGTATCCTTTTACTCTAAACGAATTTTCACTTCTAATAATGCTGTTTGTATGGGTTGCATTGTGTAGAAATATACGATTTTTGTGTTTATTCATGAAGTTGCGTACTGAGGTACCCATGAAAACAAGATAGCAATACGAAACAACTATTAGTGTATACAATATATTGAAGGAGATGAAGATGAAGAAGGAGGAGGAGGAGGAGATTATTAACAATGAAAAAGATAGTGAGAAGACCATTAGAATCTGATTATAGTTGGAACTCATGAAAAACCCCAGAGGATAATTTAGCACAGATGGATGTTAAAACTGTTTTTTTGGAAAAAGAGTTTCAGGGCTTATCTATTTTGAATGAAAGTTTAGAGTTGTTTAATGTATTAATGACTTAGCTAATTGTACAGGAAAGTACAAAGGATGCCGAGGTGATTTCAGTTTCAGAGAGGTCAGGCAAGGGAAGTCTACAGGTATACGAGTTTGAGTACAAAGTTGATAGCACTAGGGGAGGGATGAAGAGGATCTTTTCTGCGGCATTTGTGGCCTCTAAGAAGCTTTACCTCCTAAATATTTCTCACTCTGACAAACCTGAGTGTCCCTTGGACACAGAGAGAAGAATAATGTTGGAAGAAGTTCTTCATTCCTTTGATGCTACACCTTCAACATAAATATACATCACGCACAAAATGTTTTTTGGGAAGCCTCTACCTAAAAGAAGGTATGACATTCATCGCCTTTGCAATACATTTTGGATGGTGGGATGCACAATGGCTGTCTCCTAATCGCATGTGGACCATTGAAAGCTCCATTTCCCTGGTTGTGTATTAAACACTAACAATACATTCTTTCACCTTTACAATACAAACAATATTCGTGTAGCGGAATGGGTTAACCTCCCTGTCCTTCAATCTTTCCTATTCATGTGCAGAACTTGCTGCCTCATGTAAAACTTTGGTTCTCTTTGTTAAATTATGTGAAGAGGAAAGAATTCGTCTGAAACTTAGTATATTCTGCATGTAGTACACCTAGGGCTGTCAATTGCGACCCGGAGCCCGCATACCCATTCGATCCGATCCCAATATTTTTTTGGGTTTAAACGGGTTACCCAAAATTACCCAACAAATTTCGTGGGTTAGAATGAGTTACCCGTTGAGTTAGTGTAACATCATTTAAAAAAAAAAAAAAATGGGGAGGAAGAGATTGAGATTCATGCTATTCTATATGAAAGAGAAAGCTATAGGAGTTCCAGGGAAAGCAAGATCGTCTAAACAAGCAATTTGATTTGCATAAGTAGAGATAGGATATTCTAACAGTTCTAATATCATATCTATAATCTCGTATGTAGTATGTAGTATAGAAGCAGATCTAGGGGTGGAAGAAGGGAAGAAAAAATTAAATGTGCATTTCATCGATCTGATGGGGTGGTTTTCCAACTTTTAATTCTCTCTGCCAACTCAAAACCCCCCAAATTGACTCTTCACTACCTTCGACGTCGGATATGTTGGGGGTCATGGATCTAATAGTAGATCTATAGGTGGAGATGATAGATCCACTATATCCGTCGTAGATATCGTGGTGGAGGTTGCAGATCTACTGGTAGAAATCAACGCCGGAGAAGAAAGGGGCAGCGGCAAAGTTGACGAGGAGGTGGTGGGTCGGTGATAAACTGATTATGGGTTGGTAATGGTGGAGGTGGGTCTAGAGACGTGGAGGCGAGGACCGTTGTGAGACACAAAAATTTTATGAGAGAAGTGGTGGGGGGCTGGGGAGCGCAGAGAGAGAGAGAGAGAGAGAGAGAGAGAGAGAGAGAGGAGAGGGAGGGGGAGGGTCTGGAGGGTTTTGTACGTGAGATTGAAGGAGAGAGTAGGCTTCTTTTTGTTTTATTTGGTTTTTATACTTATATTATATATAGTACTCTCCAGTTCTGCATCCGGCAATGCGCACACACGGCAACCCGACTTGATTAAATCCAACCCAATTAACAGTTCTAATTTCGTCATGACCTCATTGCATTTCCAGGTCTAAAGAAACCAATTAATCTTCATCCAGTTGACCAAGTCCTCAATAGATTTTCCAAAGTCAGCTAATGATTATTTGGGGCTGAATCAACTCCACATCTATCCAGGACTGTGTGGATGGGGCTGAATCAGCTCCATGTGACCTCATTGCATTTTTTCATGGGTATAATCATCACATGGTGTTGAAGCTTGCAATGACTTTGGCGATGATTATGTAGTACTGATGCAAGCAATGAGGAGGTGACTAATGCAAGGCTGGTGTGAGAGATGATAGAAATCGCCTGAGAAAATGAAATGGGTAAAAAGTGGACTCGTAGATTGACCAGTCTTGAGGGGGCGTGTGGATGGTCAGTATTTGATGAAGTCAATAGTAGTTTGATTGTTGGTTCATGGGGCCGAAGTAGTTGTCTTTTCGATAAATGACAGACAACTATGCAACTGAGAGTTGCAGAGGAAGGAAAACCAGTTGCTTTACTCGGCATGTGCAGGCTTGTATTGCTTGTATTGTGGTATAGATTCTTGGTTGATATTGTTGGACTCGTCTCAAATTGAAAGTCTTTCTGGTAACCGTTAATTCTTACCTTGATTGGAAAGCTTTTGACTGCAGCTTAAAAGGTCATCAAGTTTTTAACTATCAAAGTTTTGAAACCTTTTAGTGATGAAAGATGATTGTAGCTCCATACCATGTTAAAATATATGAATAAGAAATCGTATGAAACTTAAGATACTTGTATTATGATGTTATATACAGATCCTATTTACTATGTATAAGGGTACGTAATAACATAATAAACAAACACTGTTCAGAAGCACAAGTAAGCATGGGCAAAGGGAAGCTATTTGAGAAAAAGATTGCAGGCTGTTTGCAAAGGCGACAATAAAATATCAAATTTATTTACAGATGTGTTGTAGACAGATTCTTGTACATCATTCAAAAATTGCTTCTGAAGATCTGATTAGTCTTTTTATGTTCTGGGTAAGATCTTATCTGTTGATCCTAGATATGTTGTCTACTTTGGGCCCTGGAGAAGATTTCCATGCCATTGCTCTTTATTGCTTTATGGACTACAGTATCATGCAAGATTCTTGTATTGACTTCATGAGGCCATGCCTACAGCTTCTTTATATATTTGGTCCTGTCTAAAATTATAAGACAGTTTTAATCTTGCCTTGTTTTGGTAGAAGAAATCACCATCAGACCTTGTTTCAGCATGAGATGGGTTCCATATTTTTTCAGCCTCTGATAAACCAAATTCAACAGCACTAACAAAATTATACAAGCCGTGCAGACAAGGTAACTGGATGCAACCTCTCTTTGGAATTGATTTGAAACATTGATCTCCCTGATCATGAATCGTGGTGATAAAAGATCGAATCGAGGTGATGCAGAACGAATGATGCCACGACCAAGGTGGTAGGAGTGTACATGTATACTCCATCCACAGCATTTTCCAAGATAAGTTTTGTTTACCTTTCTCTCTGTTTCTGTAACATAAATGTTCCTCGACATACTTCACACAAGCAATGACACCTTCATTTTAAACTCGACTACACAAACTTGAGGCTAACAGTTTCAAAATAAATACGCAAACTCCTGCATGAACTGCAGTTTCCAGATCTCAGCTAAAGAGATGGGGAAAAAAAAAGACAAAAAAAGAAAGGAAGTAAAATAGATACCAGGATTAGTAGATACCTCTTGTGGCATTACACTAGTGCAAATCAAGAAAAGTGGAAGACACAATGAGCCAACAAGGCCACACTTATTCACTTGCGTAAGGGCACACTTACGCACGGGTGCCAGCAATCACTGCCAAAACGAAGTGTATACCGATTCTAGAGTGTGGCATTGGTGCCTTGAAAGTTAAGCACGGTAAAGATTATGTCTTTGGTGAGAACAGCAATATGCCATCAGTGGGCGCATTCTGAGATCTGCTTGGCTAAATTTGTTAGCCCTAAGACACACCACCTGACATGCCATGGCATCGATAACGGCCAACAACGTGCATAAGACTATGACGCGATCGAGAAGGGATGGATAGAGACACAGTTAGGGCACGACATGAGTATTGGGCAGTGTCATGGCAGTGCCATGGGTTACTATAGTATATAGTGAACTCCCCATTGGTTACTATATAGACATAGTGAACTGCATGCATACTAGTGATGGCAACGGGGCACAAAACTCATCCCGTCCATCCCTAATAAGTGTGTGTAACCTGTTTGTAATTACCAAGTATTTTTTCCCCCTGTATAGTCATTTTTTAAGAGTAGAGGACAAGAACTGGCACTCCCTATGTCCTAAAGCAACAGTCACTTGGTTCTGACTAATTCTACGAATAAATGTAAATCTTTACTTCTATGCCTATTATTACGTTATTAATTTCAACCCCCCTGCCCCACACACACACAGATTTAGGAGATTATTTTTGAGATTCTTAGTTGCAGCCGCTGTTAGAAATTTTGAGATTTTTTGTTTTTCAAATTATTAGAGAGCCTATTATTTGTTTTCCTCTTGAGAATTTAAGGGAAAACGAGATATATATTATCTACAAAACAAAAGAAAGAATCAATACTCCATCCCTTTCATTCAAACCGATTATTTAGATATATATAATTAGTATTAGAGTTGATTACAAATTATAAAATTATTTGAGCATAATCAATAAATATCATCAAATACCGAAGGTAAAATTGAGATATTATGGAGATTATAAACTTAATTTTTAATGGATTCTTCAAATGAAACGTTCCAATTAATATATTTTTGCCTGGAATGGAGGGAGTATAAAACAAAATGAGGTTATCTTCTAAAAAAATATATTGTTTAGTGTACTATCTATATTATAAAAAAGATGAGGAAATATGTATGCAATTGATTTGGGATAAGTATCGACTGCGATTTATTTTTATTACTTTATTACGGTGGTTGGCATCTGTCTTTTAGCCTAACTCAAATTTTCAACTATAATTTACGTGTCTTCAGATTATAGAAAACTTGATTCAGATCTCATATTGACAAAATGTCATATGCACGAGCACAAAAATCTGGTAATATAATAAAAAATATTATTCTCTTAATTTTTAAATTATTGTCATCCTTTATTTCCTTTTTCGTCCGTTATAGAATAATTGCTCTTTCAAAACATTCTTTTTTAGAAAAATATTTTTACTACTTTATCCTTATTTTTTCTACTTACTTTAATTATGGTCACATGCTCAAGTGTATTAAAGAAAATCACACATTTTACCAATATTTATAATACAGTCAAAAACTTTTTCATAAACGATGTATCGGGTCATATAAGACATTAATTTGAAAACAAATAAGTCTCTTGTAAAACGGTTTTATGAGTCTTAATTCGTAGGACGGAACCTCATTCTCTCTCAACTCAACCCATCAACATACAATGGATCGGATAAAGGGAATTCGTCTTGTTGTGATTTTATATAACGCTGCCCGGAACGAACCGGTACAGAAACGGGGCTTTTGAATTAATCAAAAATACAACCTCCTATTTAACTAGCCTATTAATACAAATAGTCTAATCAATGGAACTCCAAGGTATCAATATGAAGGACTCTTAGAACCTGCGCACAAACTATTAGATTAAATAGTTATAAAGAAAAAAGGCTACGAGAAGGAACAAAAAAAATAAACGAAACAAAAAGCTTCGCAATTACGCCGAGACCCAAGCACGACTCGCCGTCATCGACCACAAAGATCTAAGCTACAAGCTTTTCGGCTCAGATTCCTTTCACCGACCAAAGTCCACCAAAGAGTTCACAGTAAACCCAACAACTATCCACCAAGATTAGAACCATAAATTCGATTGGACAAAACCTTTTCGGCAACACAACGTGGAAGAAACTGAAGAACCACCCGAAGCACATAGCAATCGGGAAGAGGACCTTACTCACACTAAATCACTGGTTGAAGGACGAATCTTCAATCACAGAAATTAGAAAAAGAAGAAGAAAAAGGAGGCGGCTGTTTATAGGCTGCTATACTCAATTTTTCATTTCTAGCAATTGTCCTACAATTGTTTCTTTGCCAAGATGCCGAATGGAGGGAGTATATATATAAAAAACGTAGTCAATCAATCAATTGATTGATTGACCCAAAATTAAGGAAGCTAATTGATTGACCAAAAACATGGAAACAAAATGTACAAATCGGTTGTACAAGAAATCATGGAAGGGGAATGGGCCAATCAACAAATTTTGGGCTCTTGGAATAGTTAAAAGGAATAATTACAAGCCGGTACATTTTTTAAAACATATTTTCAAATCAATCCAGTCATTTTTTAAACATATCTTTTAGATACATTTTTGAAGTAAAAATACTTCAATGCCCCCGATTGACATCCGGATCTTCTTCCCCCCATTTAACATACCGAGTGTTTATATGTCTGTCAAATCACCGCCCCTTTTCCTTTTCGTGAAACCTCTCTCTGATGTCGATGCCCCTCTCTCACCTTCATCTCCTAAAGCAACCACGCCCGCCGGCCTTGCCAACTCAAGTTCCTTTGTCTTCATCAAAGCCTCCAACCCCATTGTCAGTCCAGCCTCCTACACCCTCCTTCTTCATCTTCATTTTCAGTCAAAGAGGCAACACCCAACAGCCTAAAGATCCGGCCTTCATCCTCAGTCCTACCGCTCCATCTTAAATTGCGCTTTTTTTTAAAGTGAGACTAGAAATGACCGAGTATTTGCGTAACGCGCCTCGACCTTCCCTCCCCTAATCCCATAATCAAAAAGAAGCTGCGATTTTGTCGAGAAAATTCAATTCGGTCGCCAGGCGTTTCTTACCTCTACGCAAGGTATGGAGGCGATTGCTTCTAACAACTGTAACAAATACCGAGCATTCCATCTCCATGGGACTTCATTTGGTCGGTCTCTATCTCTCTCTTCGTTTATATGATATTTACACACACACGTACGTATGTTTTATGCTTAAATAAAAAAGACAACCCTTTAGTGTGTGTTTAATCATTAGGGTTTAATTGGGTTCCTAATATCTTGTTACTCTAATACGGGATTTCTCTGATTCTTGACTAAGACTTTGATTTGGTTGAGAGTTAAGCTGTTTATGGGCATGTTTGTATTCATAAATTATACTAGATTTCATTTCTTCAATCTCTTTTTCCTTTTAAGTTTAAATTATACAAGTACATACTTCTGTTATGTATCATTCATTTTATATGAGGGTTATCTCGCACTAAATTTTTTGGCAGTTTAGTTAAGCCAAATTCCTTCTTTGCATCTTCAAATTAATATTTCGGACCCTGCGGAGTCGATTTGACTCTTTTTTTCTACATAAAGATTCGACATATATTCACTCGCTTTTTCAGAACTATCAATTTTGTTGTTTATAGTTTTGGGTTATTTTGTTTTTGTTTAAAATGTAAAGAAAAGAAAGGGGGTGGGCAGAGTGGTTGGTAAAATTTGTTGTGTTGTGCAATGAAGATGAAGAGAGATTGCATAATGCTGTGAAATTCATCTGATGCCAAGGCCTGGCATCAGAGTTTTTGGCATCAGCAATAATGGTGGGCATCAGCATTTTGGCATCAGCAATCTGATGCCAAAACTTGGCATCAGAGTTTTTGGCATCAGCAATAACGGTGGGCATCAGCATTTTGGCATCAGCAATATTTTTGGCATCAGCAACAATTGTAGGCATCAGCATTTCACCTGATGCCAAGATTTGGCATCAGCATTTCACCTGATGCCAAGATTTGGCATCAGCATTTTTGGCATCAGAATTAATCATCCTGATGCCAAGGCTTGGCATCAGAGTTTTCATTAATGGCATTTTTGTCATTTGGCAAACAATTTGTAGTTATATGAAATGTCCAAAAAATTGATGGTCCTAGATGAAAAGATGTTTTCAAAATTGTACCCACTTGAAATTCCCCCTAGTTAAAAAGCTGTCACTAAATTGGGCCTCCAATTTTAACATTATCCACCTTGGAACAAGTGCTGGTTCACAAACAAGGACTCACTAGAACATATATTAAGAAAAGCATCATCATCGCCTATTCCTGCACTTGATCCAACACAAAGTAAGAACAAAACAGGGAAAAACACTTAACTAATTAAACACAAAGCAGAATCAGTTAAGCCACCATGACTGTTCACAAAGAACTGCCCATGGATTGCAAGGAAATCACCACCGCCAACACAAAGTAAGCAAATATAACTTATTCTAACACCACAGTAAGAGCAAGAAAGATACCACGACACACACCAAGTATGTCGAGGATTTTCGGGTAACTAAAACAAAGCATCAATCACAAGAATCAAAATCAAACATTTTAAAACAAGATTGAATTTTAGTTATTACCAAATGTTTTACTTTCCAATCGAATTGGGCAACTAGAGCAAGCTTAATCACAACCCCTTGTTTTCGAAAAAACTCTTTTACAACCAACCTATCTTTAAAAGAAACAGATTCAGCCACACGAAAGGGCACCAAAATTCAAGAATGGTTCACATGCAACACATAAATATTATCCATTAAAGCATTTAACAAATCATTAGGATTTTCACATTTTAAAGCATCATTGTTGTAAATTTTGGGTTCATGCAAATTGTTAAAAGAATCAAACATACAAAACACAAATGAGGAAATGTGAAAATTATTATCAAAGCTAGACGGCCTCCTAACAAAAGGTCTAGACCAACCCCTAGCAAGTTGATACTCACCTAAATTTTCAATCACATTTTCTTCCTCCCCATTTTGTTCAAATTCTTTATCAACAATTTCAGGATTAGCAAGCATTGTTTCAAGATTTTCCACAATTTCAGTTTGCAGACAAGGGCTAACATCGAGAGACCTCAACACATAGGGTTACTCCACCGCATTGGGCAGGGAGGGGTGCATCAATAACAATTAAAGGTTGAGCATGAAGCAAGTAAGGAAATTCTGTTTTGTCAAACACTACATCCTTACAAATGATAAGTCTCTCATCATTTTCATCTCTCAACCATAATCTATACTCTCTCACCCTCTCTGAGTACCCTAAGAAAACACAACGAACCGACCGAGGTTCAAGTTTGTTATTTTCTCGATGAACGTAAGCAGCACAACCGAAAACATGTAAGTTTGAAAAATCAATTTCACTACCAGAAAACACAACTTCAGGACATCTACCATTAATCGGGATAAAAAGGGACCTATTGATCACATAGGCGGCGGTAACAACCGCCTCTCCCCAAAAGCCTATCAGAAGACCTGACAAAGTAAGCATGACCCTCACTCGTTCTAACAGAGTAAGCATGACCCTCACTCGTTCTAACATGTAAGTTTGAAAAATCAATTTCACTACCAGAAAACACAACTTTTGGACATCTACCATTAAGCGGGATAGAAGGGGACCTATTAATCACATAGGCGGCGGTAACAATCGCCTCTCCTCAAAAGCCTATCGGAAGACCCGACAAAGTAAGCATGACCCTCACTCGTTCTAACAAAGTTCTATTCATGCGCTCGACCAAATTGCAAGGGAAAGATTTTTCATGATCAATCTCACTCTCAACGCAGAATCTCTCAAACTCACCGTTACAGAATTCTAACCCACTATCCGTCCTAAGTTTCTTGATTTTTCTTACCGGTTTGATTTTCGATCAAAAGTTTCCAAGTTTTAAACTTTTCAAAAACATCAAACTTTTCTTGCATAGAAAAACCCAGACTTTCCTTGAAAAGTCATCAACAATAGATAAACAATATCTATTCCCACAATGTGAGGGCACACACATAGGACTCCACACATCCGCATGAATTAACTCAAGATGGTTTTTGAAAGAGAATTTTTCAAGAGAGGGAGGTGAAAAACTAACCTTTTGGTGTTTACAATTCACACAAGTATCACATAAAGACACATAAGAAATCATATCATCACCAAAAGAATCATTTTTGTAAAAAATTTCTAAGACTTTACTACTCAAATGTCCAAGTCTTTTAGTCAACAAATCTGAATTTTCATTCTTAAAATCATTTGTTTGATTTTCAATAAAAGACACCGGGACAGCATTGCAAACATACAAACTCTTTTGTTTTTCAGCTTTGAAAATCACCAAATTGCCCTTTGTAATTTTCATCATATTCTTACCCCATTTTCCCTCTAAACCATCATCTTCTAAACATGCACAAGACATCAAATTGGTATTTAAATAAGGAACATGTCTTACATTTTTCAAAGTCAAAATATTTCCACATTCAAATTTCAAGCAAATATCGCCAATTCCAACAACTTGACACGTTTCCTTATTAGCTAAAGAAACCTTTCTAGTTTTAATCTCTTTGTATGACGAAAACATGTTTTTATAAGGTGTCATGTAAGACATACATACAGAATCAATTAGCCACTCATTTTCACATGCAACAATAGAAGGCACAAAATTATTCAAAGTATCACACATGTCCTTTACCATAAAAACATCACAAGGATCCTCACCCGAAGAGGCCAAATTACAGTCACTTTGCTCATTCGAATTCCAATTTTGACTTTTCTTTTTCGGATTAGTACAATCTCTTTTAAAATGCCCAGTTTCACCACAATTGTAACAAGTTCTATGTCGTTGTCTAGAAACTGATCTACCCTTGCTTTCATTTTCAAAATTCTGTTTTTCCCTTGGTTTTTATTTTGATAATGTTTTTGTCCATCGTTTCTCTCAAGCGTCCTACCCCTCACCATATGAACCTCACCGGTGTTTGATTTACCCTTATTAGCTTTCAAATCCAATTCTTTGCCTTTTAAACTAGATATCACCGTATCAAGTGTGATCTTATCCCTACCATACTTAATATCAAATTTCACGTCAGCATAAGAATCATGGTATAGCATTTAAAAGCACAATCGGAGAATAATCATCAATGTGTTTATCACCAGTTTGTTTTATGTCTTCAACCAATTTGGTAAAAACATCAATATTATCTTCCATGTCTTTGCTAAGATCTAATTTAAAAATCAAAATTTTTTCTAGGAGATACATTTTACTTGGCAATGTTTTTCCAAAATAAATTTGTTCCAATTTTTCCCAAAGACTCTTAGCATGCGCATGTTCACCACATTTCCGAATAACCGATTCAGACAGGTTTAAGATAATTGAGGAGTAGGCAGATTCATCCATTTCAATCATGGCATCTTCCGAATTGTCTTTAGCATATTTTAAAGTTATGACTTTGAAAACTTTTTCTTTAATTAAAATACTTTTCATCTTTTTTTGCCACATAGAAAAATCAGTTTTCCCATTGAAAGATTCCAAACTATAATTAGATGAAGAACTCATTTAGAGAAACAACAAAAAACCAACAAATCAAACCAAATCAGAATTTATAAGAAATTAAGAATTTTTTTTAATCACCCAAAAAAAAAATTCAAGCAAGCAAATTCCAATAAAACAATAGCAGTTTAAATAGAGCAACAATCAAACAAATAAATTACGAGACATTTTTTTAAAAAGATTAAACAAAAAAAAACGTAATTATTTCGAGATGAAAGAAGCTCACCAAATAAACCTTTTGGAGTTACCAAATTTTTGGATTGAAGGAGGCTCTACCGTTTCACGGTACGGAACACGGGCTCTGATACCACTGTTGTGATTTTATATAACGCTGCTCGAACGAACCCGCATGTAAACGGCTTTTGAATTAATAAAAAATACAACCTCCTATTTAACTAGCCTATTAATACAAATAGTCTAATCAATGGAACTCCAAGGTACCAATATGAAGGACTCTTAGAACCTGCGCACAAACTATTAGATTAAATAGTTATAAAGAAAAAAGGCTACGAGAAGGAACAAAAAAATAAACGAAACGAAAAGCTTCGCAATTATGCCGTGACCCAAGCACGACTCGCCATCATCGACCACAAAGATCTAGGCTACAAGCTTTTCGGCTCAGATTCCTTTCACCGACCAAAGTCCACCAAAGAGTCCACGGTAAACCCAACAACTATCCACCAAGATTAGAGCCACAAATTCGATTGGACAAAACCTTTCCGGCAACACAACGTGGAGAAACTGAAGAACCACTAGAAGCACAGAGCAATCGGAAAAGGACCTTGCTCACACTAAATCAATGATTGAAGGACAAACCTTCAATCACAGAAATTAGAAAAAGAAGAAGAAAAAGGAGGTAGCTGTTTATAGGCTGCTACACTCAATTTTTCGTTTCTAGCAATTGTCCTACAATTGTTTCTCTGCCAAGATGCCAAAGGGAGGGAGTATATATATCAAAAAGGTAGTCAGTCAATCAATTGATTGACCCAAAATTAAGGAAACTAATTGATTGACCAAAAACATGGAAACAAAATGTACAAACTGACTGTACAAGAAACCATGGAAGGGGAATGGGCCAATCAACAAAATTTGGGCTCTTGAATAATTAAAAGGCTGTCACCAAATTGGGCCTCCAATTTTAACACGTCTTATAAAAAATATGCGTAAAATCGTCAATCATGAGTTTTTATCTTTGAAAACTGAAAGAGTATAATAAGGAAAACAAAAAGGATGTTAAGTCCAAAGGAAAACATCTTCTTTTTGTTTTGCACACAAACACCATATCTACCCCATCTTAACTTGTATATCTATGTCCACCCCGCCCTTCCGTTAATCTACAATTTCTCCTGTCACCATCCTAAAGCTATCTTACTGTCACCTCTATAACCTCTTCCCCCCACCCCTAAATTCTTTTTTTTTTTTTAAAGTAAATAATAATCCCATTCAGGTTCAGGTTATTCCTACATTGAGAATGTTCTTAATACTGCATTATTAATCTTTATTTCCAATACAAGTCACCTCTATAACCTCAACTCACCTCTTTTTTCCTATAATAATTGTTTCTCTCTCAATTCTTTTAGTGATCAAAATCCCATTTGAAAATTTCCACAATCACATAAATTAAGTTTCTTCAATTTCCCATGAACTCGTTTTATGAAACTTAATTTGTAAACATGGTCGGTCCAATACTTGTGGAGGCCTAAAACGAATTTTAAAGTAAGGCATTTTTAAAATAAATAATGTAAAATTGTATTGAAATTGTTATATTTTTATTTAAGTTTTATCTTTCTTACTTTTTGGGATGCACAATCATTTAATAAATTATTGTAATCAATTGAATTTAATAATTCCTTTTCAATCAACAATAAAGATAGTCCACTTGATCTTTGTTGAAATATTGTCGATCTTAAATATGATTTTAATAATTTTAGTTTTGAAAAAAAAATCTTTCTGCCAAAGCACAATTACATTATTTTATATGTGATTTATGCATTTAGAAAAGAATCAAACGTTGTTATATAATTGAGTATGTCAAAAATAATAGTAATTTTACTTTTGTTAGGCCTTTTTTTTAAAGCCTAAAGCCATTGTTTTTCCCCTTGGGCCTCACTTTAGAATTCACTTTAGCCTCCACAAGTGTTGGGCCGACCTGCTAAGAATCATATTCTCTTTACTTTAGGCTACAAATACACGACGGATCGGATAATAAAACCGAATATCTTGTTTTTGCTTCTCTTGCGGTACAACTTACCTCTTACACCATTAATCAACACCACCTAAAATAATCTGTCTTTGCGAAGAAATATTGCCTACAGACCAAATTTAGTAACGTTCATTTCGAGCATCCAAATAATCACAACATTAGCATTATATATTTCCTTTTGAAAATGTAAGCGATTATACCAATGCAGTTTTAACATATATCAATATTTTTTTCAAAATCATAAAATATGTAATTAACAGTGTTATTTTATTTGTTCTTAAATAATTTTCCCGTTTTAACTTTTTGTTTATTTCAAAACAATTTTCGTACGTATTTCTAAATATTACTTTTTAGGTAAACACTATTTACACACTTACACTACCAATCTACCTTACTTTTTTGTGTTTTAATCATGATCATATGTATAAGAGTTTTCAAAGAAACTACGTTTCATACCATTATTTATATTATGATCAATTTTTTTTTTTAACTTTTATGTTCAATTAAATAGAACAATTATTTAAGAATAGAGGGAGCATGGTTTAAAAATAAATAAAAAAATATATGTAAAAAACTACATTAGAGAAACATCGTGTTTGACTATAAAAGTCAAACAAGACCAAAAAATTAGGAATGGATGGAATACTTTTTTTTTTGGCTTGATTAAAGAATTATGTTAAACTTAAATATATTTATGTATATTAAGATAGTGAACTCATTGTTTAAAAAGATTAGGAATATTTTGAAACTATGATTAAAACTGGAAAAAATTAATCCGTCTTTCTTTATTAGTTTATTGAATTTATTAATTTTTCTATGTAAAATTAATATGGTAAATATGAGGTCAAGTGTTTAGAAACAAGTTGTTAGTAGCTAATGCAACAAAATCTATACTGATTCTGATTACCTTAATGCTATTCCTAGCACCCCTACCCCACCCCCACCCCCACCCCCACCCCCACCCGACCACCACTGCTATATAATCTGTTAGGGCCTATCGAGCAGCTTTGTCTTCGTTCTGTATGGTTAGCCAGCCGCCATAATCAGTTCATACCTTTTTTTAATTTATACTTTTTGATTAAAATTATGATTTCAATAGAATAATTTTTTAAAAGATTGGGAATATTCAAACTAAGATAAAAAAAATCCATTTTCCTGTTTAGTTTTTTATGTAAAATTAAATTAAAATGAAGTAAGTAATAAGCTTTAGAACAAGAAATTAATACATAGAATGATTCTGGTTACCATAATTGAATCCTAAACTTATTTGGTTTTCATCCTTCCCCACCCACCCCCACCGCTATATAATCTCTTTATATGGTTTCGGATATGGTTAAAAGAAGAAGAAAACCATTTTTGGTTTCGGGGTTAAATTTCGCCCCACCGACGTTGAATGTGTGCTGTACTTGATGAGTAAGATCGTTGGTGATCCACTACCACGTGAAGGCGTCGTTCTCGATTCTGTCAACCCCTACGACGAAACTCAACTTCCTGCTCTTTTCACCGCCGCCCAAAACAGAGATTTATTCTTTTTCACCACCTTGAAGAAGAAGGGTTCTAGAGCCGGTAATTCTAAGAACGCAGATCGTACCGTCGGCAACAACAAGGCTACTTGGCATGGTGATCAAAGTTGGGACGTTACTTATAGCCGTTTTGGAGTTATTGGGACAGCCCATACCTTCTCTTACCGGGAAAATGGTTCCAGCAATGATCGTCGTTTTCTCATCACCGAATACCATCTTCCCCTTAATACTACCCTCCGTTACGACCCTCTCAAGCACCAAGTTCTTTGTCGTCTGCGAGTTAACAATCCCAACAGATCAAAACGCAGGTGTTCTCATCAGCCCCAAGTCGGTACTCCGTCAACGAAAAAGCTCAAGTCTTGTGATCATGTTACTCCTACTAATCAACCTCCTAGTCCTTCATCATCTACTTCATCAGATACTCTTGCAAATATATCTTCTAGGAGGGACTATTTCGGCATCACATTTGAAGAAATTGAAAAGATAATAGCGGAAGACATGCCTGCCAATCAATCGCAAGTGCAGCCCATTTCTGCTGCTTTAACTACTAATCAAGCTGCTTCATCGTCTACTTTTCACCATCAATTACCGACTACGACTACGATGACAACAACGACTCCTGCGGGGACATGGGGTATTCCCGCTTTCTCCACCCCGGACATTGCAGACAATGACACATTCTCATTGGGCAATGTCGAGGATGAATCTTTAGTCTTCACGCGTGAAGAAATGGAAATGCTATTCTCCACCCCGGACATTGCAGACAATGACACATTCTCAGTGGGCAATGTCGAGGATGAACCTTTAGGCTTAACGCTTGAAGAAATGGAAAAGATATTAGCGGAAGACGACATATCTGCCAATCAATCTGCAGCCACTCCTGCAAATTCATTTTCTTGGATCACTGCCTCAGAATTTCCCTCTTCGTCCGTCACCACATCCGGTGCCTTTAATTCATGTGAATCTCAAGTGCAACCCATTTCTGCTGCTTCGAGCAAGGATATGTATTATGACAGAAGATTTCAATTGAGCGCAGATGACTCCCTCCCTCAATCTCAGGAGTGAAGAACTGAAGATGGTTACAATGATAGATGGCGTGCCATTTTAATTGTTGTGAAAGTTCATACTCTAGCTTTATCAGAGCAATGTGCAACACTCTTAACTTGAATAGCCTAGTTTCATTAACTCCTGTAGTTGGATTGTTTTGTGTATAGTTTATAGAGAAATTGCAAAAGGCCTTCCTTAAATTGTTTCTGGAGATCTGATTATATATTCTTTATACGTTCTGGGTGAGATCTTATTTGTTGATCTGATTATTATTCCTGGCGAAGATGTCCATGCTATTGCTCTTTCTTGCTTTATGGACTACGGTAGCATGCAAGATTCTTGTATTGACTGCATGAGTTCATGCCTACAGCTTCTTCATATATTTGGTCCTAGCTTCATGAGGTATGTCATTGGACGATCTCGAGGATGAATCTTTAGCATTCACGCTTGAAGAAATTGAAAAGAGAAATGTGCTACACTCTTAACTTGAATAGCCTAGTTTCATTAACTTCTTTACTTGGATTATTTTGTGTATAGTTTTTAGAGAAATTGCAAAAGGCATTCATCTTTAAATTGTTTTTGGAGATTTGATTATTCTTTATATGTTCTGGGTAAGATCTTCTCTGTTGATCATAGGATATGTTGTCCACTTTGGGCCCTGGAGAAGATTTCCATGCTATTGCTCTTTCTTGCTTTATTTGAAAGTTTAATATAAATATAAACAAGTAATTATAAAAATTGTTGATTATTATGAACTTATTTATTATTTTGTTTTGGATTATTTATAATTATAATGAATTTAAGTATTTAAATTTTAATTTTAATTGTATTTTGTGAAAATTGCACCTAAATTGCATCAATTTATTGTACCACAAACACTTCATTTACTTGTTTTGTTAAATTAGCAGTTGGCTCCATTTCATTTATTTAGCTTAATATTTGTTGCTCCATTTCATTTGGTTTAAAAAATATTTAGCTAAAAATTAAAAGTTAGCAAGACAAAAAAGAAAACAAAGTCTACACAAGTTTAATATACATTTTTTAATAATAAAAATTCATACCACAAATTATGACATTTTTTAACAAACAATATGCAATTTTTAATATTTGATTATCTATTTCATTTTATTAACTTTTAGTATCTCATTAGTAATAAAATGACACTTTTATACCTCAATTTTTTTAAAGTAGACTATTTAAGTGAAACATCCCGAAATGAAATAGTTGACTTTTTGCCCGAAACGAAGAGATTATTTTGGTCTGATAGTTTTGGGTGTTTGTTAGTATAGTTGGAATGATTGGCTATTCACTACTTGTTGTTTTTTTTAATCTTTGCATCTGTTACTTTTTTTGTTTCTACTATAATTTCTCTAATTTATTTGTAAGAACAAATATATTTTATAGCTAACATGTGTTGAGACAACTGAAGCATGAGACAACTGAAGCATTTTGTAATATAGAGTTTCCTAGAAAGGTCCCCAAGCTGTGATTGTTTTGCTTGCCAATTGCTATTAACACAAGTTATGATTGTATTATTATTTGAAAATGTGTTGTGTGAGTGCTTGCACACACACACACACACACACACACACACACACTATATATATATATATATATATATATATATATATATATATATATATATATATATATATATATATATATATATATATATATCTTTGTGTGTGTGTGTGTGTGTGTTTGTCTAGTTTTGTCTTTTTTTTTTTTATGTGTTGTGATTAGTGAATAACAATATATGTAGGAAAGTAATACTCAAAAACAAATTAAAATATAATGTTATTTATTAGGTATTATCCGGATAATATCCATTTATTAATGGATATAATTGGATATTATCCAATAACACCCATTGAGCTTAGTGAGTGTTATTAGATAATTATATTGAGTAGATAATGGTTTTATCCAAATTATCTTGTAACACCCAATTACCACCCCTATTATCAACAAAACAAAGGAAAGAATCAATACTCCATCTGTTTCATTCAAACCGATTATATATATATATATATATATATATATATATATATAAATGGTATTAGACTTGATCGCAATTATAAAATTACCAGTGATGCACCCGTGATTTGCACGATTTCTACTTGGGTGTAAAATTATATACTCAATCAAAGTTGAATAATATACAATTAAAAAGTTTAATCTGAACAAAATAAATAAAAATTAATAAACAATATAATCAAAGAAAATCACATAAATTTTTTAAAAAGTTATTATAAATTTTAAAATACTTCTTTATATACAACATTTTTCGTTGAAGATGTACGATTATTACAACTATTATTATCACATAAAAAATTCAAAGACCATTAAAATTAGTAACTCTAGACAAAGCGACATACTGACCATGACTAAAAATAGAGGTTTTCAAAAGAAGTTTGACGCTAGACACTTTTATTTATAGACATTTCATAAGACATTGTCAGCGTAAACTGCCTTCTTTGAAATTTGGATATAATTCAATGATCAGATGGTGTTAGTGATATTTTTGAAATAAAATAGTACCACCAGAATGACCATTTGAAAGAACTCAACCTTCTAAAACATGGTTTCTTAATCTTGTAATAATTAATTGTGTGCTAATACATAACTCAAGGAAATGATCAATGTTACGATGTAACATTAATGAAGTTCCAACCTTCTAATTCAACTCATGATTTAGGATTCCAGAACATAAAATTTCATTTAAAATTTTAGGAATATCTATATCGTTCAAAAAATCAACGTTTCTATCAAAATGACACGAACAATCTGAGCTCAAAAACAATCTTTCTTTTGAATTGTTCTTTAATACCATGCAATCATTTGTTGAATTAACCACATCAAGAGTCAGATCTAAAATAACTTTCTTTTCAAAAAACGATGAATCATCGGGACTGCTTCCAAATGAAGGATATGTGCTTTGCACAATTGGAACGATTGGATCATTGCATTCCTTAAGCATCAGTTGATTGAGAATATCAACATAAGCACAATTATCATTTGATTCACCAATTTTACCATCATCAATCTTCGCAATCAAATCGACAAAAAGTTTCAATTATTCGGAACTCTCGTTGGACTCATACTTTGTATCTCATATTCGTTGTTAATCTTAATACATGTGAATCTCTCCACATATTTGAATTTATAGTTTTTATATATAATACTTATCATTAAAAATGTACGATTATTACTTTTAATTCTTTAAGGGGTGGTTTTAAAGTATGAAGTTGTATTTATCCTTGCATACGAAAGCAAGGAGATAATCATTACTAATATTAAAACAACGAGATAATCATTCTTGCTATCAAATGAAAGCACCACAAAAAATTATATATATAAATAAATATTAAATAGTCAAATATCAAACTGTTTGTTATATCTAATAAAAAAAGAATTAACGTCGAAATAATAGACTCTAAACAAAACCTCCAACACTAAAATGTTAGTAATAACATATTATGCAATATAATTTTTATACAACTATTGAAATAACAAAAGTTATTGAGTCTAGATTTTTAGTGAACCTTGGGAGAAGTCCTATAACAGATAATTGATATTTCGCTAGGTCCCTTCTCTTTTTCGAAATATGTAGCCACATCATCCCCAATAAACTCTAACATTGAATACCTTCAAACCATTTCGAGCTTTCTTAGATTTCTTTTATTTTTTTAAATAAAATTTTGAGAGAAATTTGTATGATACAAATTTGAATTTCGAATATTATTAAAAAAAATTGAGAGTTTAATTTAACTAAGTATGAAAAATATACAGATCTTATAGTTAATTAATTATATCAAAGTGCATATTAATATGCATCTCTACTTAGTTTATAAAAATAGAAACTTAGATCTATCATATCTGAAAAAAAATTAAGCATATGATTTTTTTTCCAATTTGTTTTTCAAAATGGATAAAAAAAAATTATGATTCCAACCTTTTATGTTGGACATTTTTTTTATAAATTTAATTTTGACAAAAATGGAAAAATAAGCATCAGTTATGCACTTTTTGGCTTCGGATCTAATGAAAATGAAGAAAAACATCATAGATCTGTATATTTTGGCAAATATTTGTAAAATTAAATTTCAAATTAACCTTGGCCTATTACCGATTATGTTGAATAAATATATATATTTTGTAAACTAACTTTAATAGGTTAAAGTTTTTGCAAATAGACCTGAATTTTTAACCATGTAGGTGGACAAATATTGTTGGTCCCAAATAGACTCAATCTATAGAAGGGGGTTGAATAGCCTAGATATAGATTTAAATTTTCTTTGAAAATCTTTTCAAGTCGTTTTTCCTTTTTAGAAATTGAGTTGGGGCAGCGGAGATTTATCAAAAGGAACCGACCAAGAGCTCGAGATTTGGTCTAGCTTATGAACGAAATAGCAATAGTAGTTATGAGATGATGAGAAACAGTTTAGACAATACACAATGATTTAGAAATGTGCACTTTGTTTATCCACTATGTGAGAGAGATAGATCTCTAATGGATCGTGTAAAAAATTGTTTTTCAACCAAGTGTTTAAAGATGAGAGAAACAATTAGTGAATAATTGTTTTTCTCAAGTAAAGAACAATTTAACAAACTAAAAGAAGTCGAAAGCAAGTAATAAGTAGTAGATCCGCACTTCAAAAGTTTGATGAAGTGTTAGTTCTTGTCCTTTTGATCTCTTGAATAATTGAGTGTTGAATATGAAGCTTGAGTATTGAAATGCACAAGAGATATATATCTTCGTATCTTCAAAACTTGAATATATAACTCGAGGAGATCTTCAAGACCGTGGGACGAGATAAGAGAGATTTGAGTCCAAC
Organism: Codonopsis lanceolata; assembly: GCA_013146195.2. NCBI lineage: Eukaryota > Viridiplantae > Streptophyta > Magnoliopsida > Asterales > Campanulaceae > Codonopsis > Codonopsis lanceolata. Next base: position 43,894,290 of record CM028384.1, on the reverse strand, counting down.
GTTATAATGCATGCGACGCTTTATGAAATGACTGCATCATCGAAATCGAGTTGCGGTGATGTGAGACGCACATTTCCAAACAGTAAGTTTGCAAATTTAAAGCAGCCTTGAAAGTCTTCTTAGCTAAAAAGGAAATGTCTTCAATTTTCATGATTCATTGGACAGACTGGACATCTGTTTGTGCCGTTCGTTTGAAGTCGAATAAAGACATAATTGACTTCTTTTGAGAGGGAAACTGATGAGGATAATTGAATATTATTTGACTAGATATTTAAAATATTTAGATCAAATAATAAGTGACCTAATTCTTCGTATTTAGCTGAGTCGCCTTGAACCCGAAAGCAGACTTCAAAAGTCTCCCCGTGAACCGTGCTTTCAAAGTCAGCTGGTCCACGCCTTGGAGAAACTAACACTGAACTCTTCTATTACACCCTTGATTCTAAGACAGTTGACACACTAATTGGTACGCAGACCTATTAGCCACTGTGCAATAGAATCCAAAGATGATTCAGCCAAATCTAGAACCTGTGAGGGCCAACAAATATACTAAGATTTTTATTTTTATTAATTTAGGTTACTTTTTTTTTTTTTTTTTTGCATATATTAGACCTGGATTTTTAAACATGTAGGCTAGACAAATATATTAAGAATTTTATTTTTTCGTTTCGATTTGATTAAAATGGAGTAGAAAAATCTCATATTATATATATATATATATATATATATATATATATATATTTGTGGTGTGTGTGTGTGTGTGTGTGTAAACCCCATGTGCGGTGTGTGTGTACATATATTTATTTATTTATATATTTTTATAGGTGTTGTGGCTAATTAATCTTGCTATCATTTCTCAATTGTCAGATATATATATATATATATATATATATATATATATATATATATATATATATATATATATATATATATTTATAGATTTGTCAATTATTTGTTTAATCTAACCTTAGCCTATGTCCGATCTATAGATTTTACATATAAAGTCACTTGAATTTTTATAGTATTCGAATGTTAAATGTAAAATATTTTGAATGACAATAGAGTAAAGGCATATGTTGATACTTTATACAATAATTTCATTTTTTCAACTATTACCATTATCTGCGGCAAGTAAATGTTAAAAGTAAATTTATTGTAGATATTCGCATTAATTTGTTTTTCTTATTTACTAATTTATATGAAATTGTTTATAAATTGTC
>CM028384.1:43856173-43892973 GCA_013146195.2 Codonopsis lanceolata | reverse complement strand
TATTTATGCTCGTGGCGGAGGAACCAAAAATTCAAAACACACTTCCCTCGAATAATCTTGGAGCCAAAAAACGAAGAGGCGGCAAATCATGAGGCGTTTAAAGAAGCGTTTCTTGAAAGTGTGAAAGCGTTAGCCGCCCGGCCGCCGATCTGGCAGGCCCAATTCCTTATGCCCCATTAAATCTTTGCCTCGTTCACGCATCTCGTGCTTCGAGCCCAATGATTCGAACCCTCAGCCGGCGGTTTTCTTGAGTATAAAAGGCGGAATTCTCCTCTTTTTACAACTTTTCGCTTCATACAATTCACAAACTCTTGAAAGAAAAGAAGAACAAACGAGCGATTACAGATTCTCACCAAGAGCCGATTCACGATTCAATCCCTCTCAAGGTTTTCGAAGATAAAATCGAGATTCTCCAAAACTTCCGGTATTTCACGTTTCCTTCCTCATTTTTCCTTTGCATTTCCTCTTTTAAGTGAATTAGGGTTTATGCTATTTAAGCCTTTTACGCTTTTCTGAAGCTGTTCATCCGTTGATGTAGTAGACCAAATCCAATCCCTTTTGCTCTTCCTGGCTATCGGCCACTTTTGATCGGGCCAGGGGTAAATACGTGATCGGTACCTGTTTCTTGATCTGACCTGTTGCCACATTCAATTTCTCTTTTGTCGTACCTCACCCGAGTCAACGTCTAACACTGCACTTCTCGATTCCTCTTTGTAGGATGTCTAAAGGCCGAGGCTACGACCATGGAGCTCGGAAGAAATGCCTACGTCACCGGCCTCATCTTACGAAGGGAGCGAGCAAGATGTGATTCCACTAATTACTCGCCCGGCAACCAATCAGCGAGCAACAAGTGATCCGTAGCCCCAAGGCCGTGCGGAGATAATCCTCCTCGTTTAAGCGACCCGACCACGGGACCAAGTCAAACTTTGTTCGTTCACCTCTTCGTATTCCTCCCCTCAATCGGTGGGAAGATTTGAACTTTCAGGAAGGAGGTCGGCACACAGGTTCTACTCTTTAGGAATGGACCCAAGCTTTAGGGTTCGCTTTTAACTTAGACATAGGCAGCGAAGGTCACAACTTTCAAGGAGACAAAATGGTGTTTTATTTTGACTTCTTTCAAGTCGAACTCGTCTCCCTCTCGACCCGTTTATTGTCGAGTTAATGAATCATCCAATACTCTCCCTGACTTAACTTTAACCAGCATTGGGTTCTAGTGTCATTCACTTATAGCTTGCCGGTCACTCGGATTTGAACCCGATATGACTTTATTCCAAAAATTCTTCCTTCTCCCTTGACAAGAAAAGCGGTGAGTCGCATCAATAGCCGTTCAAACCACGGGTTCTTCAAGCTTCTTCTTGATGGTCCCAACAAAGTCGATGGTTGGGACTCGAAGGCTTTGCTCGTTGAATCGAGCATCGGTACCGGTGGCCCTACATCGCGCCTACATCGGCGACTACGGACTTCCCGAGCAACGCGACAAAGGCGCCTCTGCAGCATTTGGGAACCTCGAATAGTTAAAGCTTTGAGGAATCTCTGGGAGCAAGAAAGGCAAGCGGGGCGAGGATTTTGTGCTTGAGGCCGAGGCGAGTTCTTACTTCCGACCTTGGTCTTCTACGATCCGCTAGGATTTCCTACCTACCCATTGAAGGAATTGAACCCTGAGTTGTTCTCGATCCGAAACTCCTCATCCATCTTGGGGCTCTTGCCATGGGAAGAAATTCCTAGTGAGTGCGAGGAATGTGTTCGTAGCCAGGAGCTCTCTGCCGACCCTCTTTCTCATTGGCCGTTACATCTCAAGCGCATCTTACTTCATCATCCTTTTTGATTACTTTACAAATCTATGCTTTTCCACTGGTTAACATTCACTTTATCTTACACAGATATGAGGCAGTGCTTAACGAGATGTTACCAAGTTTATGCAAAGCTGCGAAGAAGAGCTCAACAAGCGAGCTAAACATTTGTCAACCCGGCCGGTATTAATCTTAAGCAAGCGGTCGGCCCAACACTTCAGCCGAGGAACAAAACGCCCGTCAACCGAGCCCGGTCAGCCAACTGCTGTGCGACCTCATCCCGATTCTGCCGCCGTGTGCGTGAAGGCGTAGCGTCTCCCCTCCTATCATCAATATCGAGGCCAAGTGAAAGCAGGAGGACCGGACATCGGGCGGAACAAGGCTATAGTCGAAGAAAGTTCTCCCCAACTTCCTTCTTGGCAAAGGGAAAATTTCGTCATGCCCAGGCGACCAACAAAGCTGCTGCGCCCTTATTAGGGAACTTGCCAATGTACCCGATCTCCACAACATCGGCATAAACAAGCGAAGTGGTTTCGAACCCTTCTTGGACTTGGTTTGATGAAAGGCTTGCTGCATCACGGTGGGGTCGAGAAAAATGCGCCGACCAAAGCGAGCTCCGTCTTGATCGGCGAGATGGGAATGTGCATGACCAGAGGTAACACTTTCTTCTTACCACTTATTTTCCTTGCATTTTCTCGTTTGATCGACTTCTTTTACGGTAGATTGCCAACAAGTCAATCGATGTATGAGCGCGATAACCAACCTCAACAACAACAACACACTCACTGGCTGAGAAAGAATACTCTTACCACAGAGAAAAATGCATTAGAGGAAAAAATAAACTCAATTTGAATTTGAGCTCAAAAGCACGAGGAAACCCTTATGAGCAAAGTAACCGAGCTCTTTCCAAGGTAGAAGTGAGAAAAAATCCTTGGAATCGGTGAGCCTTTCGAAATCCGAGGAAACTACCTTAAACAACATAGGCTGAGTGCGTAGGGAACTTCGTGCTTGCCAAAATGATTTAGAAGGCGCTAACAACATGATCACCGATCTCGAGCAAAGTTAATGGAGTCGGCTCTTTGGCAAGCGAAGAGTTAATGAAGCGAGAAGATTATCGAAGATTACAAGAGCTCGGCGACTTCTCGAGCTGCGTTGAAGGTGAGGCTTACCCATTCTTTGTGCGGGGCATGAATCACGTCTTGAGGCGACTTCAACTGCGGTGGGCTAGAAATCCGCCCGAGCAGCTTCGTTGAGTGGGGTGCCAATCCGTTGTTCATCTCTTACGCGCCCGGCCATGCCCTAGTGCCTTTCAACGAGGGCAGCTGGAATCATTGGCGAGGCCGATGTCGAAAGGGCTTATCCCATGGAATCCACCTCTGTCACCGGCCCCGATGTTATCGATCTAATGACCAAGATGGGGGTCTCAAGCTCCCCTTCCACAGGCGAGAATGCTACGGTCAAACCGATGATGAAGTCACAATCCTCGAGAGAGCAACCCGAAGGAACAGGAACTGCCCGAGCGACAACAATCTTTGCCCATGTGCACGAAATCACAATTATGGCTGCGTGCCTCAGCGGCCTCAGTGCCTTGTATCACAAACAATTTATTTTTCATGTACTATTCACGCTACTTCACTTTTCTTTTTGAATATTTGCTTTTATATAAGTTTTCACAAGTTTTTCGGGCAAAAGTATCTGGAAAAACGTATCCTTTACTCGGACAGCGACCACTATTAGCCATTTTCCTTTCGAACACCAACTCCTTTCCGAGCATAAAGCCCTCATGCTCGTAAAAAGAGAATAATCGAGAACAGGAAACCTCTCCTCAAACCTTTTCGAACATAAAGCCCTTTATGCTCGAAAAGACAAAATGAGGAGACATTTAACTCGAACACCAACTCTTTAAGCGAGCAAGAAAAAACTCATGCTCGATAAAGAGAATAATCGAAAAACAACAAAAACCAACTCGAAGACCAACTTTCCAAACATAAAGTTGAAAAAGACAATCGAGTTTCACCATTATTAATTGCCATAAGAAAAAGGATCAAAAGAATTACATATTGCAAATCAATTACCAATAGTATTTCTTCAAATGATCCGCATGCCATGGATGTTTTAACTTCGTCACCAACCTCTTCGCAACATGTAAGTGCCTTCCTTAATGATCCTTGAAATGCGAAAAGGACCTTCCCAATTTGGTGACGGCTTTCCCCACTCATTTCGATGACCCGTTGCCTCAATTTCACGAAGGACCCAATCCCCCGACAAGCGATCGACCACGAACCCTTTTATCGTGGTGAGCTTTTGCTTTCATTGCTTATAATTTGCCATTCTCATCTTGGCTTCTAGTTTTTCCTCCAGGATCCAAATCGGTGCTTTCGAGTTGTGTTATTAGACTTCAACATTATAGTTTAAAACCACATGAGTGGGCAAGTACATCTCTCTTGGAGCCATAGCATCGGACCCGTAAGCTAAAGAGAAATTTGTTTCACTGTTGGACCCACTTCTTGTCGTTCTAACAGCCCTTGAGAAGGTGAAGGCGGCTCGTCACCCATCTTCTGCTTTTTCTTCAGATTCCTCTTCAAGACATGCAAGATTTGTTTATTTCTTTGCTTGACTGACGCCCGTTGCCTTGTGGATCGCCACGATGATTGCCGATGCTTCACCCTCATTTGCTCGCATGCCTTAGTAAACTTTTAAGCGAGTCCCATGATCGGAAACAATTGCTCGCGGGACTCCAAGCCAGGCACCATATGTGCTCATGAACAAAGTCGATAACATTTACCTCACTTATGGTTGCCAAAGGTTTCGCCTCCACCCATTTAGTAAAATAATCGACAGCTACCACTGCATACTTGAATTTCGAGCGAGCTACGGGAAAAGGACCAATCAAGTCTATTCCCCACATATCAAACGGCCACGAGGCTATAACAGGGGTTTGCTCGGTAGATGGTAAGCGCGGATATATCGGCATACTTGGCCGACACTTGTCACATCGGCGAACATACATCTCGGCATCCGTCGCGGTGTTATCGATAGAATCCATTGCTAACACTTTCTCGACTAATGGTTGACGGGATGACCTCCACACTTGCCTTCGTGCACTTCGCCCAAAATTCCTTCCGTCATCTCACGGTCGCACACACCTCAGGAGGTCGGGTGTAAGATCTCGTCTGCAGAATGTTGTCCAAAACAAGATAACGACATGACCGTTTTGGATGGTTCTAGCTTCCTTTTTGTCTTCGAGGTAACACCCCACTTTCGATGTAGGCCGAAGGTCATCTATCCAACATTTTGTAGCGGCTCAATATCCATAACCACCTCCTTCTCAATAGCGGGGAACCTCCAAATGCTCGATCATGACTCCGGGATGTAAAGATTGAATTTCATCCTCAGCCATCTTCGACAGGTAATCTGCTCGCATGTTCTCTTCCCGGGCAATTCTCACTAATTCCCAGTAATCAAAGTCCTTTAAAATTTCCTTTACCATTGCACAATAACGAACCAAGATCGGATGATGTACTGCATAATCGCCCTTGACTTGATTCACCACCAATTGGGAGTCACAATATACAACCACTGCACGCACTCCAATATCTTGTGCGAGCTCGAGCCCGGCAATCAAAGCTTCATACTCGGCCTGATTGTTGGAAGCTGGAAATTTGAAGCGCACTGCCTTCTCAAATTCTACATCTTGTTCTGGTGGGACTAACACCAAACCGACACCACTCCCAAATCGGCTAGGTGAACCATCAACATGAAGTTCCCAACAATATTCTGGCCTCGGCTTTGGACTTGCATTGCTCGTCGTTGCTGTCTTACCCGCTACTTCTTTCTCGCCAGACTCCTTGAAGCTTGTTTCAGCCACAAAATCTGCCAAAGCTTGAGCCTTGATTGCTCGTCGAGGCTGATAGTCAATATCAAATTCGGTTAGCTCAATCGACCAAGTGAGTAAACGACCAGAAGTGTCTGGCTTGTGCAAAATCTTTCTCAAAGGCAAATCAGTGTACACAACAATCGAGTGTGCAGAAAAATAAGCTCGAAGTTTCCGAGCAGCAACAACAAGCGAGTAAGCCAACTTCTCTGCATTAAAATATCTTCCCTCTACATCGGTGAGGGCTTTTGGCTTATAATAGACAGGCTTTTGTACATTGCATTCCTCCACAACAAAACAAAAGCGGCGGCTACACGCTCGGTAGCTAGATAAACAAACAACTTTTCACCAAAACCGGCAAAAAGGCGGACTTCCCAAATACTTCACCAAGTCTTGAAAGCTTTCGGCACTCGGAGTCCATTCAACCCTTTGTTACCCTTTGTTAAGAACTTTGAAGAAAGGCAAGCATCGCTCGAGCCTTGAGATGAACCTTCCTAGAGCAATCACCTGGTTAAGCCTCTGCACATCCTTAGCATAGCGAGGAAGTTTCATAGTGACCAATGCCTTTATTTTCTCGAGGATTGGCCTCGATTCCCCTCTCGGTCACCATGAACCCGAGGAACTTGCCGGCCTTTACCCGAACACACATTTGCTCGGGTTGACTTCATCTTGTTTTTCTGAGATTAGCAAAGGTCTCGCCCGAGTCTTATATGCTCGCGCCCTTTAGTCTTGACTACCATGTCATCAATATAGGCTTCAACATTTCTCCCGAGCCCGAACACCTTATTCACCATCCTACGGTAGGTAGCTCGGCGGCATTTTCAAGCCAAAGGCATCATCTTGTAACGATCTGACCCCCTGCTTTGCTCGGAAAGCTAGAGCCTTGTCCTTCTCATTCATCTTCACTGGTGATACCCGAGTAGGCATCTATAAAACTAAGAAGCTCGAACCACTGCAATGGCATCCACCCGGCTTGTCAATTCTCGGCGAGAGGATAGCAATCCCGGGCAAGCTTTATTCAAATCCGTGAAATCAACACACATCGCCACTTTCCATTTGACTTCTTCACCATAACCACATTAGCCAACCGGGTTGGATAATGTATCTCCTCAATAATATCCGCCTTAGCGACTTCTCGACCTCTTCCTTAATGGCTTGATCCTTTTCAACCGAATAAACTTCGAGGTCGTTCTTTGGATTGGTCGCGGGATCAACATTTAAATGATGCAAGGCCACGCTCGCTTACCCCTTGCATAATCCTCTCTTGTAATTGCTTGAAAAACATCAAGCTTGCTCTTGTAATTGCTTGATCAAGCTTGCTCGGGATAAGCAGAATTAATGATAACCTCTTCAAGCTCGTCTTGAGCCGTAAATTCTGGCTCGTCTCGCATTTGGAGCGTGTCACACTCCACCTTCTCATCCTTCTCAGCTCGATCTTCAACTTTGTCAAGGCGATCTACCTCCATAACATCAGCTTCAGACTCTCCTGATATCAATGTTGGCAAAGGTTCATCCACAAGCTCAACGTCCTCATTCGGTTTCTTTGACCCCCCCGACGTCAATGTCGGCAAAGGATCACTAATGGCTTGCTCGGCCACCTCTCCTTGTTCAACTCGCTCACTTGCAATGTCGGCAAAGATGGACTAGTCTCAACACTAGCACGGCTCACAATCAGCCGTATCGCTTTCGGCTTGACTCGCTCCCCGACTTCAATGTCGGCATAGAGCTGCAACCATCTCCAAATCCTCTTGTACCATCGCCACCAGCGATGGTCCTCTGATCACATCACTGAAGTTTCCTTTGTCTTGGCGTAATCTTACGCTCGCCATCCTCCAAGGTCAACTTACGCTTCTTCCTTTGAGTATCTCGCACATATTCGAAACCTGGCTTCGCGACCCCAACTCCTTGGTCGGTATAGAACTTAGCTCGGCGATGCGGGATTGATGCCACCATTTGAAATTTGGCCATACTTGGTACTCCCAAAATTATGTTGTAAGGAGATTTCAAGTCTATTACCATAAAGGTAATCTTCTCAGCTCGGGTCTTGCTTCCCTCACCGATGAACACTTCTAGCTCGACGGTGCCTTTGACCGGGACCTTATGATTTGTAAAACCTTCTAATGCCCCAACATACGGCTTCAAGCGATCATCACTCAATTCCGGCCCACAGGAAGCAAGAATAGTACATCACGTCGGCATGCTCTGTATCTACCAAAATTACGTGCACAACCCGACCATCAACTAACGCCGAGACAATCAAGGATTGCTACTTTGCCACATTACTCGCCCGGCTCGCTAGAGTAAAGCGAATAACTTTGTTCACCATCTGCAAAGTCGCGGTCGATCCACCACTTTGGACAAGGAATAAATCGCTTCCCAAGGCGTGCCGAGTGAGCTCCTCATCCATTATAACATTTATTACCCCACGATCGGTGGGGCTTCTCGCTAGGAGCATTCCTCTATTGCCTCCATCTCGCTTGAGCGATCTAGCCGCCCTCATTAATCAACTACGGATGGCCTTCTTCAACATTCCTCTGTAGTATGCCCATAGTCATCATGATAAGCACACCTCTTAGTCTGATCCCTCTCGCCGGCAGTCGCTGGATTCATGCGAGGTGGGTTAGGAAGCTCGTTCCTTATCTCATACATAATGTCTTCACGCAGCGTGTTTGCGGGGTCAAATCGATTCACGGAGAAAATCCTTCGGCCGATCATAACGAGACTTGCTTTTATTGTAGCCTCCACTTCCTGCCTGACCATTTCCCTTGGCATTTCCCACAGCTTCGCTATTCTCCTTTTTCTTCTCCTTTTTCGCCGTCTCCCCGGCACACCATTTTTGTGCTCGCATGAGCATCTCGGCTTGTGTCTTCGGTTCACGCATGCTCAACTCTGATCGCAAACCACCTTCACCCTCAAGCAACCCAGTTTCAAAACATAGGGTCACCTCCTGCTCGGTCAACCCAGGAACTTGCTCTAACACCTTCGTGAACCTCTCAAGGTAACTTCATTTGTTGACTCATGCGCCCTTGCTTAACTTTTGGCAATTCGGCCCTTGTCTTCGCCAATGTTCCTGCCGTTCCAAAATCAGCCAAGAACTTTGCTCGCAAGTCTGCCCAATTGTTGATCGAGCGTCGTGGCAATGCCCCCATCCAAGCTAGAGCTTTGCCTTGCGAGCTTTGCCTTGCGCCCACAAAAGCCACTAATCTTCAACGCCTCATCCGAGGTCACCAAACCGATTTGCGACTCGAAAGACATTAGCCAATCCACGGCCTTAGTCTTGCCCGTATACTCCTTAATATTTGGAAATATCGGCCCTTGGTGGAGCATTCTCGATCCATGGAGCTAAGTGGCGGAGATGTACCCGAAATTGCCATCTAAAGCCTTGCCTTGCTCCCGGGCTTCCATCCGGCGCTTCAATTCCTCAAAATCATGCATGTTTATGGTTGTAGGCAAACCACCCAGTGAGCGTACCACGGAGCATAGGGGGGCACGTGGGGAGTCCCATAACCGGCGGCTTGAGGAACCCGACGGCTGCGCCACGAGCTTGAGGCGTCAGGCGGCATTGATGCACGTCCCTTTTCCCTTGAGAGCAATGAGAATGATGAGTTCGCTTAGGTGAGGGAGTTCTACGGCGACGAACATAGGAGCCCCTTGGTGATCGCGAACGACGACTATGAGCACGAGATCGCCGCGGTGAAGGTGAACGAAATCGGCGAACATTTGATCTGAAGGCGGTGAAGCGAGCGTCGTCGGCCGAGGCGAGCCGAATCTTCTCTTCGTGGTCCCGGCCTTGAATGAACAGGAACAACCTTGTGGCTCGGCCTTGCTACCCTCAGTTGCTCGTGGCGCTTAGAACCACAATGCGGCGTGGTTGAGAATGAACAACCGGGGATTCATCGATTACCCCGGTGCGAGAAATTGGAAGCGATCCGACACCCCTCAATGGGCAATGGTGGCTTGCCCATTGCGATCAACAAATTAAGGGATGCATTTGGCCCAAGTAAATAGCTTCATTCGTAAAGCCTCCTCACGCTCATGTGCTAAACCAGCTCGCCCAAGTTCTAGCCAACGAATCTAAACCAACCGCGCTTCATTAAGGCGTAGCGGAGGGACATTGTTTCCGCTAACGATTGAGGGATTCGGGTGACCTCCTCTCCTAACGATACCACGATTGCATCATGCGGAGCATTGTTTCCAATACTTGATTGAGGTCTTATTGGGTGCACCTCCTCTACGCCGCACAAAAACTCGTTTCCACAGAATGAACCATTGAAAGAAATCGATGCATCAATAAGCAATCTTAATGCCGCAAAACTCGAACACCGGCTTTCAGCGTTTCGGATGCCTTGAATAAGCAAGTCCAACTCGCAATGCAAATGAACAAGCGTGAATGCACTCCTGCAAGGCCCTGTAAATCGTGTAAATCGAATAAAAGAGTAAGCAATTTGGCGAGTAGTTTTGCTAGAATTAGATTGCGCATACCTCTCTCCATCATTTTGCCAAGCTTTTATATGCGCCGGAAGGCATAACCATCAATAACCATAAATAACCGTCCATCATTGACATTAACTGCCCATGATCTCCATTAACCGCCCATAAATGTCATTAACTACACTACAAACGGTCATGGCCTTTAATGGAAATGCATTAACTAGCCCACTAATGACAACGGATTAGCTAAAGAACTTCCCGGTCATTGTCACTGGCTAGAATTATTGCTCGGATGTGACCACCCTCGGCTAACACCTTGATCTTTCCCGGACATGAATGTCCTCAACTGATGTCGGTTCTCGTTCACGAGTACGAGTAACCATGCTCGTGTATCGGTTTTGCTCGCCAGCTGAGCCCCCATCTCGCGAGTAACTTACATGATAAAAACTATAGTTTTGCCCACTTGCTCGCATAAAGCCTTTGCTCGCTTGCTCGGAGGAGACACATGCTTGACACGTGGCTCGTGGCTTGGGCCTATTGGGCCAAGCAGCTCAAATTCATACCACAAATTATGACATTTTTTAACAAAAAATATGCAATTTTTAATATTTGATTATCTATTTCATTTTATTAACTTTTAGTATCTCATTAGTAATAAAATGACACTTTTATACCTCAATTTTTTTAAAGTGGACTATTTAAGTGAAACATTCCGAAATGAAATAGTTGATTTTTTGCCCGAAACGAAGAGATTATTTTGGTCTGATAGTTTTGGGTGTTTGTTAGTATAGTCGGAATGATTGGCTATTCACTAATTGTTGTTTTTTTTAATCTTTGCATCTGTTACTTTTTTTGTTTCTACTATAATTTCTCTAATTTATTTGTAAGAACAAATATATTTTATAGCTAACATGTGCCGAGACAACTGAAACATGAGACAACTGAGGCATTTTGTGATATAGAGTTTCCTAGAAAGGTCCCCAAGTTGTGATTGTTTTGCTTGCCAATTGCAATTAACACAAGTTATGGTTGTATTATTATTTGAAAATGTGTTGTGTGAGTGCTTGCATATATATATATATATATATATATATATATATATATATATATATATATATATATATATCCTTAGAGCTAGTGTGTGTGTGTGTCTTTGTTTAGTTTTGGGCGTGTAAGTGTGTGTGTGTGTGTTTGTCTAGTTTTGTCTTTTTTTTTTATGTGTTGTGATTAGTGAATAACAATATATGTAGGAAAGTAATACTCAAAAACAAATTAAAATATGATGTTATTTATTGGGTATTATCCGGATAATATCCATTTATTAATGGATATAATTGGATATTATCCAATAACACCCAATTACCACCCCTATTATCAACAAAACAAAGGAAAGAATCAATACTCCATCCGTTTCATTCAAACCGATTATTTATATATATAATAACTGGTATTAGACTTGATCACAATTATAAAATTACCAGTGATGCACCCGTGATTTGCACGATTTCTACTTGGGTGTAAAATTATATACTCAATCAAAGTTGAATAATATACAATTAAAAAGTTTAATCTGAACAAAATAAATAAAAATTAATAAACAGTATAATCAAAGAAAATCACATAAATTTTTTAAAAAGTTATTATAAATTTTAAAATACTTCTTTATATACAACATTTTTCGTTGAAGATGTACGATTATTACAACTATTATTATCACATAAAAAATTCAAAGACCATTAAAATTAGTAACTCTAGACAAAGCGACATACTGACCATGACTAAAAATAGAGTTTTTCAAAAGAAGTTTGACGCTAGACACTTTTATTTATAGACATTTCATAAGACATTGTCATCGTAAACTGCCTTCTTTGAAATTTGGATAGAATTCAATGATCAAATGGTGTTAGTGATATTTTTGAAATAAAATAGTACCACCAGAATGACCATTTGAAAGAACTCAATCTTCTAAAACATGGTTTCTTAATCTTGTAATAATTAATTGTGTGCTAATACATAACTCAAGGAAATGATCAATGTTACGATGTAACATTAATGAAGTTCCAACCTTCGAATTCAACTCATGATTTAGGATTCCAGAACATAAAATTTCATTTAAAATTTTAGGAATATCTATATCGTTCAAAAGATCAACGTTTCTATCAAAATGACACAAACAATATGAGCTCAAAAACAATCTTCCTTTTGAATTGTTCTTTAATACCATGCAATCATTTATTGAATTAACCACATCAAGAGTCAGATCTAAAATAACTTCTTTTCAAAAAACGATGAATCATCGGGACTGCTTCCAAATGAAGGATATGTGCTTTGCACAATTGGAACGATTGGATCATTGCATTCCTTAAGCAGCAGTTGATTGAGAATATCAACATAAGCACAATTATCATTTGATTCACCAATTTTACCATCACCAATCTTCGCAATCAAATCGACAAAAAGTTTCAATTATTCGGAACTCTCGTTGGACTCATACTTTGTATCTCATATTCGTTGTTAATCTTAATACATGTGAATCTCTCCACAAATACAATGAATTTATAGTTTGATGAACTATATCTTGTGTACTTCTTTTTGGAATCACAATATTTGTCAAAAATCTCCACCAAACACATATTTGAAAAAAAATATTATAAATTTTAGAATACTGCTTTATATATAATACTTATCATTAAAAATGTACGATTATTACTTTTAATTCTATAAGGGGTGGTTTTAAAGTATGAAGTTGTATTTATTCTTGCATACGACACTGTACTTTGAATTTCTAATATTAAAACAACGAGATAATCATTCTTGCTACCAAATGAAAGCACCACAAAAAATTACATTTAAATGTTGAATTGGTAATTTTCAAATAACCTTAAAAAGCACAAATGTTTATGTTATATATATAAATAAATATTAAATAGTCAAATATCAAACTGTTTGTTATATCTAATAAAAAAAGAATTAAAGTCGAAATAATAGACTCTAAACAGAACCTCCAACACTAAAATGTTAGGAATAACATATTATGCAATATAATTTTTATACAACTATTGAAATAACAAAAGTTATTGAGTCTAGATTTTTAGTGTACCTTGGGAGAAGTCCTATAACAGATAATTGATATTTCGCTAGGTCCCTTCTCTTTTTCGAAATATGTAGCCACATCATCCCCCAATAAACTCTAACATTGAATATCTTCAAACCATTTCAGAGCTAGGTTTCTTAGATTTCTTTTTATTTTTTTAAATAAAATTTTGAGAGAAATTTGTATGATACAAATTTGAATTTTGAATATTATTAAAAAAATTGAGAGTTTAATTTAACTAAGTATGAAAAATATACATATCTTATAGTTAATTAATTATATCAAAGTGCATATCAATATGCATCTCTACTTAGTTTATAAAAATAGAAACTTAGATCTATCATATCTGAAAAAAATTTAAGCATATGATTTTTTTTTCCAATTTGTTTTTCAAAATGGATAAAAAAAATTATGATTCCAACCTTTTATGTTGGACATTTTTTTTATAAATTTAATTTTGACAAAAATGGAAAAATTAACATAAGTTATGCACTTTTTGGCTTCGGATCTAATGAAAATGAAGAAAAACATCATAGATCTGTATATTTTGGCAAATATTTGTAAAATTAAATTTCAAATTAACCTTGGCCTATTACCGATTATGTTGAATAAATATATATCTTTTGTAAACTAACTTTAATAGGTTAAAGTTTTTTGCAAATATTAGACCTGAATTTTTAACCATGTAGGCTGGACAAATATTGTTGGTCCCAAATAGACTCAATCTAGGCTAGAAGGGGGGGGGTTGAATAGCCTAGATATATATTTAAATTTTCTTTGAAAATCTTTTCAAGCTGTTCTTTCCTTTTTAGAAATTGAGTTGGGGCAGCGGAGATTTATCAAAAAGGAACTGACCAAGAGCTGCAGATTTGGCTGCAGTTTATGAACGAAATAGCAATAGTAGTTATGAGATGATGAGAAACAGTTTAGACAATACACAATGATTTAGAAATGTGCACTTTGTTTATCCACTATGTGAGAGAGATAGATCTCTAATGGATCGTGTACAAAAATTGTTTTTCAACCAAGTGTTTAAAGATGAGAGAAACAATTAGTGAATAATTGTTTTTCTCAAGTGTTAAAGTAAAAGAAGCTGAAAGCAAGTAATAAGTAGTAGATCTGCAGCTTCAAAAAGTTTGATGAAGTGTTAGTTCTTGTCCTTTTGATCTCTTGAATAATTGAGTGTTGAATATGAAGCTTGAGTATTGAAATGCACAAGAGATATATATCTTCAGATCTTCAAAACTTGAATATATAACTGAGGAGATCTTCAAGACCGTTGGACAGAGATAAGAGAGATTTGAGTCCAACGTTATAATGCATTCGACGCTTAGTGAAATGACTGCATCATCAGAAATCAGAGTTGCAGTGATGTAAAGACAGACATTTCCAAACAGAGTAAGTTTGCAGCTTGCAGGCGTTACAGCTTGAAAGTCTTCTTAGCTAAAAAAGGAAATGTCTTCAATTTTCATGATTCATTGGACAGACTGGACATCTGTTTGTGCCGTTCGTTTGAAGTCGAATAAAGACATAATTGACTTCTTTTGAGAGGGAAAACTGATGAGGATAAATTGAATATTATTTGACTAGATATTTAAAATATTTAGATCAAATAATAAGTGACCTAATTCTTCGTATTTAGCTGAGCTTCGCCTTGAACCTGAGCAGACTTCAAAAGTCTCCTGGTGAACCGTGCTTTCAAAGTTGCTGTTGAAGCCTGCTGGTCCACGCCTTGGAAAAACTAACACTGAACTCTTCTATTACACCCTTGATTCTAAGACAGTTGACACACTAATTGGTATGCAGACCTATTAGCCACTATGCAATAGAATCCAAAGATGATTCAGCCAAATCTAGAACCTGTGAGGGCCAACAAATATACTAAGATTTTTATTTTTATTAATTTAGGTTACTTGTTTTTTTTTGTTTGTTTTTTTTTTTTTGCATATATTAGACCTGGATTTTTAAACATGTAGGCTAGACAAATATATTAAGAATTTTATTTTTTCGTTTCAGATTTGATTAAATGGAGTAGAAAAAATCTCATATAGATATATATATATATATATATATATATATATTATATATATATATATATATATCTATATGTGTGTGTGTGTGTGTGTACATATATTTATTTATTTATCTATTTTTTGATAGGTAAGTGTATATATATATATATATTATAGATTTGTCAATTATTTGTTTAATCTAACCTTAGCCTATGTCCGATCTATAGATTTTACATATAAAGTCACTTGAATTTTTATAAGTATTCGACGGTTAAACAGAAAATATTTGAATGACAATAGGAGTAGTGCATATGTTGATACTTTATACAATAATTATTTATCTGAACTATTACCATTATCGGTGGCAAGTAAATGTTAAAAGTAAATTTATTGTAAATATTCAGTTACTAATTTGTCTTTTCTATTTACTAATTTATATGAAATTGTTTATAAATTTCATAATATGTCATAATTATGTATGTTTATATTACTGTTGAATGTAGTAAATTATTTGAAATCTGGATGTTATATAATTTATTAATATTATTGATATATAAACTTGTTATAAATTATAGAAAACAATTTTTTAGAATAACGAAAATACCTAAGCACCACGAACAACAAAACTGGTTCTAAAAAAATCTTTAAATTTTAGAACTATAAGAATCTAAAATTTATAAGAGTGAAGAAAAATTAAACTTTTCATAAAACTACTCATATTACTCATAAATTAAGGCTCCGTTTGTTTCACGGAAAATGACTTCCAGAAAACGTTTTCCTCATTTTCCAGTGTTTGGTAACCTTAAGAAAATGCAGTCAACGTAAAAGGTTTTCCGAGTCAACGGAAAATAAAGGCTTCTTTTCCGGAAAATGACTTACGGATTCATTTTCCGTAAGTCATTTTCCAAATGTTCGGGCACCCTCCGCCCCCTTTCACAATTGCACATATTTACTTACACACACAATATTTCACTCAACAAATAAATTGTTTAGAAATATAAATAAAGTTTGTGCATCCTATTTATAAATTATAATTTTAATAAATATTTACTACGTTAATTCTAAAATTAGTGTCACCTATATTATTTAGGGACATCCTAACCATTGTCAATTTTCTATTTTAAAACGTTTTTTCATATCAATTATTAAAAAAATTATTTGTAATTGTGAGATTGAAAAAAAGATAGACATTGATTTGACACCACTAATGATAAATTGAGGGTTACTAAAGAAAAATTACTTAAAGTTCAACGCTATTTTACATTCAATATGTGTATTAATATTAGAATATATTTATTTATTTATTTATATATAGTTTTCCGTAACATTTTCTAGGGACATCCTAAACATTGTCTATTTTCTATTTTAAAATGTTTTTTTTTCATATCAATTATCAAAAAAATTATTTGTAATTGTGAGATTAAAAAAAGATTGACCTTATTAAAAAAATATGGTCCTTATTGATTTTCTAGAGACATCCTAAACATTGTTTATTTTCTATTTTTATTTTTGTATTTATTCATATTTTGTTTTCCGTGACATTTTCCGTGTGAAATCGGATATAGAATAAATTATTTTGTTTGCCAAACACCCGTAAATGTTTTCTGACATATTTTCAAAAGATTTACCAAACATCTGAAAATGAAATCTTTTGATTTTCTAGAAATCATTTTCTGGAAATGATTTTCCGTGAAACAAACGGAACCTAAGCTTCAAAACATCTAAACAAAATGATTTGTTTCAAAATATTTATTGCATTTAGTTTTTACACTTTATACGGTTGCAAATAACTATGGTTGATAATCATTTTATATACTCTTTGGAGAAACATTAATTTAATGCATGTGTTCATTTACTAATTTGTCTTTGTCAATTAACAAATGTATCTGAAATCCATCTTTTATATTTCTTATTACATTGATGAATAACTTTTAAATAAATTTAGTAAAAATATTAAAGCTTTCATGAGGTAATGATAATATTCTATGTCGAACAATACATTATTTAGTAAGCCTGTTATTAATGTAATTCGTTTTTTACTAAACGAAACAAATATTATCATTATTTTGAATGTTTACTAAATATATTGCTTTAGTAAACCATTAACTAATTCATTAGTGATGGGAAGTAACTATGTTACTTTGATTTATGATTTTAAACTGGTTTAAATAATACTACATTGTAATTATTTGTCAAGACTATTATTAATAATGGTCACAAATAATTTATATTGAATCAATTGTTTCATCATTTAGTCTTATTTTTGGGAGTTTATATTAGCGTGGTGAAGATTTAGAAGTCAATATGCCAATTACAAATGCAAAAAAATATTAAATTAAAAAAATAAATGTGAAATCGGATATAGAATAAATTATTCAGTATCTGATATTATTTTGATATTGTATTTCTTGTCATTTCGTAAATTATATTGAACTATATTAAATGCTATACAATTTGTTTATATTAAATGCACTAAAGATAATTGTAAAATCATTTGAATATGAAGAGTTGTTGTCAACTTCATTAATTAATTTTCATTTCAATTTCCAAAAAAATATATGACAAATATACAAATTATAAATGTTTCTAAATTTGAAAAGTCACTTTTGGCGAGATATTTCCATTATTTTCTCCTCTCCTTTTATATATGTATAGATTTGAGCATAATCAATTAATATAATCAAATACCAAAGGTAAAATTGAGATGTTATGGAAATTATAAACTTAATTTTTAATGGATTCTTCAAATCAAAAGTTCCAATTAGTATATTTTCGCTGGGAATGGTGGGAGTATAAAACAAAAAGAGGCTATTTTCTTTAAAAAAATATTGTTTAGTTTACTATCTATATTATAAAAAAGATGGGGAAATACGTATGCAATTGACTAGGGATAAGTACCCATTGCGATTTTTTTAACTGCTTACGGTGGTTGGTAGCTGTCTTTAGCCTAACTCAATTTATGGATGTAACTCAAATTTTTAACTATAATTAACGTGTCTTTAGATTGTAGAAAACTTGATTCAGATCTCATATTGACATCGTGTCATATGCATGAGCAAAAAAATCTGGTAATATGATAAAGAAAGTATTACTCCCTCCGTCTTCAAATTATCGTCCTCCTTTATTTCCTTTTTTCGTTCGTTATAAAATACTTACTCTCTTTCAAAACATTCCTTTTTAGGAAAATACTTTTACCACTTTACCCTTACTTTTTATACATATTTTAATTATGACCACATACTCAAGGGCATTAAAGAAAACTACACATTTCACCAATATTTATAATACAATCAATTACTTTTTTATAAACGGTGTATCGGGTCAAAGAAGACAATAATTTGAAAACAAGTCTCTTATAAGATGGTCTTATGGATCTTAATTCGTAGGACCGAACCCCACTCTCTCTTAACTCAATCCACCAATATAATGAGTCGGGTAAGGATAATCCATCTTATAAAAAAATATGCCTAAAGTCGTCTTACCTAAATTTTTGTCTTTGAAATCTGAAAGAGTATAATAAGGAAAACAAAAAGGATGATAATAAGTCCAAACGAAATCCAATGACTGAACTAATTTTAGAAAGCAATCCATGACTCAAAACTGGAAACTTATGGTTGTATTGATGTTTTTAAGAATCTTTCTTTAATTAGAATTATAATATTAAGCTTATAAGGAAAAAAAAGTTAAAAATGATTAATTTTGTGATTGTACTTTGACCAATCATTACATTTTGCCAGTGTATTATTTTTCGAGAAAATTATTCATTGTACTTGAAAAAAAGATGCAATTTTGTCATTATCACTAATTGTTATCTAATTTTTAACCAAATTAATTTAAGTTGTCTCCCCTAAGATTTTTAAAAATATATGAAGATACTTAATGATAATTGAGGTTAAAAATTAAATAATTTTATGGTTCTTAAATTATCGGTTTTTTTTTGTTTCTTTTAGAGGTTAAAAAATATATTTTATGAACAAAAAAAAGAGGAAAGAAATTAATGAAACATAAAAATACAAATAAGAAGGAAACATATATTGTAAAAATAAAAATTTAAGAGAAGAACATCAATAATACAATAACACTCAATAGCGCATTTAAAATTGATAAAAACTATTTACCGACAGAGATTAAATATTTTTAAAAACATTTACCGATTGAGATTCATCACATGCGTGGAGGTGGTTATCCTTTTAATTAATAGATTATTTACTAAAATATTAAATAATTACTTAATAATTTTAAAAATAAATTAATAAAAAAATTATTAAATAAAGTATTTGATCAAATTTTAATAAAATATTAAATTATTAAAAAATAATCATCTTTTAAATAAAATTTAAAAAATATTTAATAAATTAATGACTATTATTAAATAAAATATATTAGACACAAATCATTAAATGACATTAAAATTTGTAAAAAAAATTCATATCGAAGAGGGTATTATTCATAAAAAAATCTAACACATCACAATTTTCATGGTGTCTATTATAGGTTGAATTAAATGTGTTTTTTTTAATAATCTTATATTTATAACTCTTAGCTATAACAGATTTTGAAAAACGTTAATACAAAAATAAGGGGTTAATTGCATAAAAAACACTGACCTATTTTAGTTTTTTTCGTTTTGAACCATGTGTTGTTTTTTTTTAAATGTAAAACCTCAACCCAATTTTTTTTTTTCAAATTAAAACTTTTCGTCAAAAACTGGTTAGCTTTTATAACGAGAAATGTAACTGGACATTCCAGTGGCAGCCTACGAGGACTAGGTGGGTGAGCTCATGTCCAAGTCATTCTTCCCACCAAAACATTTGAAATTTCAAAAACAATTCAATCTTTGACCAAATTTTCACAAATTTGAATGCAATACAAACCTTATACAATTGTTAAAATTTCAAAATGAACCCTGACAGTTTGCAAACCATGAATATTTTAACTGAGCTCTCCCGTCCAGTTCACGTAGACTGCCACTGGGATGTCCAGTCACCTTCACGTTACAAAAACTAGTTTTTTACGGAAGGTTTTAATTAGAAAAAAAATGGGTTAAGGTTTTACATGCAATAAAAAATAACACATGGTTCAAAACGAAAAAAACTAAAATAAGTCCAGAGTTTTTTTATCCAATTAACCCCAAAAATAAGTTATACTTTTAGTCAATTCTCTTTACGAATTAAATTATATTTAATGAATGAGTGTTATTAACTAGATTTAATGAATTAAAATTTTCAAAATTTATTTACTATTAGTTTTCTTTTAAAATTGTTTTGTTTTATTATTATTATATTATTCATTAAGATAAAATGTATATATTAATTAATTTAAATAATTTCTCTAATTTTTTTATTCAAGCTATATAATTTTTTCTTCATATTTGTATTTTTATATTTGATTGATTCTTTCTTCTCTTTTTTTGTTTATAAAATAGTACTGTATATTTTTTTACCCTTAAAACTTAAAAGCCAAAAAAAGGGACCCCCTTATTATTTTAAAACCAAAAAACCATATATATTTAACATCAACAATCATCAAGTATCTTTGAACATTTTAAAAACCTTTAGGGGAGGCAATTGAAATTAACTCCGTTAAAATTGGATGACAGTTAAAAATAGTGGTGAAATTGCATCTATCTTTAAAAGTATGATGACAATTTTACTCAAAAAATAATACAGTGGCAAAATGTAAAGATTCGTCAAAGTACAGTTGCAAAATTAACTATTTTTTCGGGAAAAAATGTTTTATTTCAGTAGCCAATATATTTTTCATGAATAATAATCTTTGTTTTAAGAATTTATTTTGAATAGTAATTTATTTTTAACTTCTTACTTATTAACTCATGTGGGTATTAAACTAAATTAAAATGACAAATACTTGTGTAGGACGATCTTACATATCCTAAATTCGTAAGACGGAACCCCGTTTAGGTATTTGCGGGTTAATAACTAAAAATGTTAATACAAGTCAAAATAACAAGTTAGTCGAGATGGTCAGAGTGGACGCCTTAAGGTTTTTAATACTCATTAATGAGAAGCTCCAACCACATTATTAAGTTTTAATGCTCATTAATGAGAAGTTCATTTATTTGCTCTGGGTCCCTGCACTTTTAATGTTTGTCGGCGAAATTCTTATGTTTCCTACGCCTTGTAGTTTAATCCTTTGTCAGCTCCGTTAGCCTTCCGTTAGCATTAATTGCCTTGAGATACTTGATGGACTCTAACGGATTTTGACAAAATACTAAATGACACATTTAAAGCCAAACGTGACACATTGAAAAGACAAAAGTGACACATAGAAAGACAAAAGTGACATTATACAGGGAAATTTATTATAATTCTTATTAAAATACAAAGTAACACTCTTAATACTAAAAAGTGACACATTTATTTAATACTAAAAAGTGTCACTTAAAAACTAACGGTGACTTTCAAAAGTGACACATTTAATACTAAAACGCGACACTTTCAATGCTAAAAAGTGACACTTTTAAGATCAATAACGACGATTTTTAGTTATAATGTAAAATGACACTTGTAGGGTCAAAAGTAACACATTTAATGCTAAAAAATGACACTTTTAATGTTATAAAGTAACACTTTAATGTCAAACGTAATGATTTTCATTTATAAAAAACAAGATACTTTTCAAAGTGAAAGTAACACATTTAAGACTAAAAGTCACACATTTAAGCCCAAAAGGCAACACTTTTTTAGGGGAAAAATTATCATTTTCATTAAAAATGCAAAGTGACACTTCTAAGGCCAAAAGTGACACATTTTGTACTATAAAGTGACACTGCTGTCTGTTAATAGTAAAAAGTGACACTCTACATATATAAACATGAGGGGTGACGCTGTAATTTTCAAAAACTAAAGGGTTGCATTAAAATTTCTGAATTTTACCCCATTTAATCTGGATATATCTTACAGATAAGGATCTGTAACACCATATAGGTCTCTTGAGTAATTTTTGGTAACAAAATTAGCGTCAAACTTGAAAACCTTTAAGGTGATTAAAATTTATTTTGTCAAGAATAAGATAACAGTTAGAAATTTTGGGATAATTGCAATTCCTACCGAACCGAATTTTAATTTATACATTTTTTGATTAAAATTAAGATTTCTCAGAAAATAGAATCCACATTGTTTTAAAAGATTGGGAATATTCTGAAACTAAGATTTAAAAAAAAATCCATTTTCCTGTATTAGTTTTTTTATGTAAAATTAAAATGGTAAGTAAGTAATAAGCTTTAGTAACAAGTTAGTAATTAATACATAGAATGATTCTGGTTACCATAATTGTAATCCTAAACTTATTTGGTTTTCGAACTTCACCCCATCATCCCCACTCCCACCGCTATATAATCTAGCGGTAATGCTATTCCTAGTTACCTTATTAGTCTTAATCTTTCTTGAAGGAACTTCAACCCTACGCCACCCCACCCTCACCCTCACCCTCACCCGACCACCACTGCTATATAATCTGTTAGGGCCTATCGAGCAGCTTTGTCTTCGTTCTGTATGGTTAGCCAGCCGCCATAATCAGTTCATACCTTTTTCTTCAATATAATTTCAGAAATGTTGATGTTGAACGAAGAAGAAGAAAACCATCCTTTTGGTTTCGGGGTTAAATTTCGCCCCACCGACGTTGAATGTGTGCTGTACTTGATGAGTAAGATCGTTGGTGATCCACTACCACGTGAAGGCGTCGTTCTCGATTCTGTCAACCCCTACGACGAAACTCAACTTCCTGCTCTTTTCACCGCCGCCCAGAACAGAGATTTGTTCTTTTTCACCACCTTGAAGAAGAAGGGTTCTAGAGCCGGTAATTCTAAGAACGCAGATCGTACCGTCGGCAACAACAAGGCTACTTGGCATGGTGATCAAAGTTGGGACGTTACTTATAGCCGTTTTGGAGTTATTGGGACAGCCCATACCTTCTCTTACCGGGAAAATGGTTCCAGCAATGATCGTCGTTTTCTCATCACCGAATACCATCTTCCCCTTAATACTACCCTCCGTTACGACCCTCTCAAGCACCAAGTTCTTTGTCGTCTGCGAGTTAACAATCCCAACAGATCAAAACGCAGGTGTTCTCATCAGCCCCAAGTCGGTACTCCGTCAACGAAAAAGCCCAAGTCTTGTGATCATGTTACTCCTACTAATCAACCTCCTAGTCCTTCATCATCTACTTCATCAGATACTTTTGCAAATATATTTTCTAGGAGGGAAAAATTCGGCATCACATTTGAAGAAATTGAAAAGATAATAGCGGAAGACATGCCTGCCAATCAATCGCAAGTGCAGCCCATTTCTGCTGCTTTACCTACTAATCAAGCTGCGGCTGCGGATGAGAATTCAAATTCTTGGACATGGGGAATTCCCTCTTTCTCCACCCCGGACATTGCAGACAATGACACATTCTCATTGGGCAATGTCGAGGATGAATCTTTAGTCTTCACGCGTGAAGAAATGGAAATGATATTCTCCACCCCGGACATTGCAGACAATGACACATTCTCAGTGGGCAATGTCGAGGATGAACCTTTAGGCTTAACGCTTGAAGAAATGGAAAAGATATTAGCGGAAGACGACATACCTGCCAATCAATCTGCAGCCACTCCTGCAAATTCATTTTCTTGGATCACTGCCTCAGAATTTCCCTCTTCGTCCGTCACCCCATCCGGTGCCTTTAATTCATGTGATTCTCAAGTGCAACCCATTTCTGCTGCTTCGAGCAAGGATATGTATTATGACAGAAGATTTCAATTGAGCGCAGATGACTCCCTCCCTCAATCTCAGGAGTGAGGAACTGAAGATGGTTACAATGGTAGATGGTGTATGTGCCATTTTAATTGTTGCGAGAGTTCATACTCTAGTTTTATGAGAGAAATGTGCTCTATACACTCTTAACTTGAATAGCCTAGTTTCATTAACTTCTTTACTTGGATTGTTTTGTGTATAGTTTTTAGAGAAATTGCAAAAAGCATTCATCTTTAAATTGTTTTTGGAGATTTGATTATTCTTTATACGTTCTGGGTAAGATCTTCTCTGTTGATCATGGATATGTTGTCCACTTTGGGCCCTGGAGAAGATTTCCATGCTATTGCTCTTTCTTGCTTTATGGACTATGGTAGCATGCATGCAAGATTCTTGTATTGACTTCATGAGGTCATGCCTACAGCTTCTTTATATATTTGGAGTCTAATATTATAAGACAGTTTGAATCTTGATACCGTGTGCCTCCTTTCGTAGGGAAGAAAAATATAATCATGACCATAGTTTTGGTAGAAGAAATCATCATCAGACCTTGTTTCAGCATGAGATGGGTTCCATAATTTTTCAGCCGCTGATAAACCAAATTCAACAGCACTAACAAAATTATACAAGCTGTGCGACATAAACTGAATGCAACCACTCTTTGGAATTTATTTGAAACATTGATCTCCCTGATAACAAATCGTGGTGATAAAAGACCGAATCGAGGTGATGCAGAAAGAATGATGCCACACGACCAAGGTGGTAGGAGTGTACATGTATAATCCATCCACAGCATTTTCCAAGATAAGTTTTGTTTACCTCTCTCTGTTTCTGTAACATAAATGTTCCTCGACATACTTCACACAAGCAATGACACCTTCATTTTAAACTCGACTACACAAACTTGAGGCTAACAGTTTCAAAATAAATACGCAAACTACTGCATGAACTGCAGTTTCCAGATCTCAGCTAAAGAGATGGGAAAAAAAAAAGACAAAAAAAGAAAGGAAGTAAAATAGATACCAGGATTAGTAGATACCTCTTGTGGCATCACACTGGTGCAAATCAAGAACAGTGGAAGACCACAATGAGCCAACAAGGCCACACTTATTCACTTGCGTAAGGGCACACTTACGCACGGGTGCCAGCAATCACTGCCAAAACGAAGTGTATACCGATTCTAGAGTGTGGCATTGGTGGCTTGAAAGTTGAGCACGGTAAAGATTATGTCTTTGGTGAGAACAGCAATGTGCCATCAGTGGGCACATTCTGAGATCTGCTTGGCTGAATTTGTTAGCCCTAAGACACACCACCTGACATGCCATGACATCGATAACGGCCAACAACGTGCATAAGACTATGACGCGATCGAGAAGGGACGGATATAGAGACACAGTTAGGGCGCGACATGAGTATTGGGCAGTGTCATGGCAGTGCCATGGTTACTATAGTATAGTAAAGACACCACCAACGAAGACTAAATTTGTCCACCAAACGATGTCCAATGTCATCTTATCCTAAGATTTTACGCCCAATTATATAGTACATAGTGAACTGCATGCATACTAGTGATGGCAACGGGGCACAAAACTCATCCCGTCCATCCCTAATAAGTGTGTGTGTGTAACATGTTTTTATAATTATGAAGTTTTTTTTTCCTTCTGTATAGTCGTACCTATATCAAATTAGTAAAGAATGTTATGGGGAAGGAGTGAAAATGGCAAACAGAACACATAAACGTAACACCTAAAACCCTAAACACAACACCATTTAAAGAATAAAATGACCTAACTACCCCTAACTACAATTACACAATAAACCCCCTCATTTAATTCCCTTAACCAACACCCCACCCCCCACTCTCACCCGTCTCCCTCTCTCTCTCCTCCCCATCTCCTCTCTCTCGCAGAAGAAGCTCTCCCCAACAACCCATCCTCCCCCATTACTTTCTAAATGCATCCTCCCTCCGATCTCTATCTTTTCCTTTTTCTCTCTCTAGAAATTCTAGGGTTTCTTCCTCCATGTCTTGTACGACCACCGCAACCGAGCCAACACGATGGGTTCACTTCCCGATCCGGGACGACGGCGAAGTTCACTCCGCCAACGAAGCTTCGATGAGTTTAGAGCCTCCGATCACTTCACTTCTCGAGTCAAAAGGTGGAGCGCACTAGGTAAGACTATGGCATTTGAAAGTTGGAACCCACCTTCAGAATTTAAATAAAACAATCGCTAGTGAACGGCGGTTGTTTAGTAGTACAGCCGCTAATGTTCAGCGATTATTGACAAAAACATCCGCAAATTAGTAGCGGATGTTTCATATAAGTACCTCAGGTTGGTAGCGGATGTATTTAACAACAACCGCTATTTTGTAGCGACTGTTGTAATTTATTTTTAAAAAACATTTAAAAAAAAATCTAATGTAATATGTTTGTTGTTATTTTCGATTTGTTGTTTTTCAATTTGTAGCGCCTGTTTTGTCAATTTGTAGTGCCTGTTTTTTCAATTGGGGTAGTTCGTTAGGGAACTGTTAGGGAGATCAATTTGTTTTTTGTGTTTGTTAGGAATGTTAGTTAGTTACTCAATTGGAAGTAATTGGAGGGGGTGGTTGGTTGGGGGAGTAAATGAAGGGTTGGTTTAATATTAAATGTGTAGAGGGGTAGAGGGGTAATTTCATTCATTAAATGGTGTTGCGTTTAGGGAAAATGGTGTTACGTTTAGGGTGTCTCAATGGCAAATAGGGTAGAGGAGAGAACTAGTAGTCTAGTACTCCCTATGTAAAGCAACATTCACTTCGCTCTCACTAATTTTACGAAGAAAGGTGATATCTTTACTTCTATGCCTATTAGCGTGATCGTTAACAAAATTAATTTCAGTCCTCCCCCCCCAACCCAAGATTTAGGAGATGATTTTTGAGATTCTTAATTGCAACTAGTGTTAGAAATTATGAGATTTTTTGTTTTTCAAATTATTAGAAAGGGAAAAATTGTTAATTTTACTATTGTACTTTGATCAATCGTTAGATTTTGCCACAATACTATTTTGCCATTATACTTAAAAAGAGATATGTAATTTCATCATTATCACTAATTGTCATCTAATTTTTAAAAAATCTTTTAGAGGTTAAAAATATATATTTTATGAACACAAAAAGGAAAGAGTGAATGAAAATATAAAAAATGCAAATAAGAAGGAAACATATATTGCCAAAATAAAAAATTAAGAGAAGCATATCAATAACATAATAGCGGTCAATAGCTCACGTACAATTGACAAAAAAAATATTTACCGACTGAGATTAATTTTTTTAATATTTAATGGTTGGGATTCATCACACGTGTGAAGGTGGATATCCTTTTTATTAATAAATTATTTACTAAAATATTAAAGAATTACTTAATAATTATTAAAAATAAATTAATAAAAAATAAAAATTAATTATTAAATTATTAAAAAATAAATTTAAAAAATCATTAAATAATATTTAAATAATTAATAACTATTAAATAAAACATATTTGACATAAATCATTAAATAACATTACAAAATTGTAAAAAAAATGTTCTTATAAAAAGAGTATTATTCATTAATTTTTTTAACACATCACAAGTTTCATGGTGGCTATTATAGGTTGAATTAAATGTTTTGTTTTTTTATAATCTTATATTTATAATTCTTAATTATAACGGATTTAAAAAAACGTTTATACAAAAATAAGTTATACTTTTAATCAAAAAAAATTACGGAATGAGTGTAAGCAACTAGACTTAATGAATTAATATTTTTCAAAATTTATTAACGATTAGGTTTCTCTTAAAACTATTATGTTTTATTATTATTATTATATTTTTATTATATTATCCCTTAAGATAAAATGTATATGTTAATTAATTTCAATATTTTCTCTTATTTTTTTTCAAGCAATATTTCTTTTTTTTCTTATTTGTATTTTTATATTTCATTGATACTTTCTTTCTTTCTTTTTTTGTTTATAAAATAGTATCTTTTTTTAACCCTTAAAAGCCACACACAAAAAAGGCCCCCTTATAATTTTAAAATCCTCTACCTTTAACATCAACAATTATTAATTATCTTTCAACATTTTAAAAACCTTTAGGGAAGACAACTGAAATTAATCCAGTTACAAGTTTGATGATAGTTAATGATAGTGGAAAAATTACATCTATCTTTTAAAGTACAATGACAATTTCGCTAGAAAAATAGTGCAGTGGCAAAATGTAATGATTCGTCAAAGTACAATGATAAAATTAATCATTTTTCCTATTAGAAAGTCTATTATTTGTTTTTCCACTTGAGAGTTTAAGGGAAAACAAGATCTATATTATCAACAAAACAAAGGAAAGAATCATTACTTCAACTGTTCCATTCAACAAAACAAAGGAAAGAATCATTCGACTTCATTTCTTACACCCGCATTATCATATCCCATGAACCTATATATTTTTGTTGTCGCCCTTCAAGAGAGCTTGATTTGAAATAAATTATTTTATTTTTGTATTCTTGTTAGGAAGTGTATGCTTCATGAAGGTTTGATGTTCATTGTTGTTGATGTTGGAGATTTGAATTGTTATTGAATGGTGGTGAAAAAATGAAAAGAAAAGAAAAGAAAAGAGCCCCCTTAGAAAGCAATGAAAAAAAGAAAAATCAAAAGAAAAGAAAAGAAAAATAAAGGGTGGCCACAAAAGAAACAAAACAAAAAAATGTCGTTGTTCTTCAATTTTCTCAAGGAGATATAAGGGTGGAGCTTAATTGTGGTGGTAGTTGAGACACTTTCTTCAACCCAAAGTTTTACATTTAAGGGGTTGTTGAAGTGATCTTATGGTTATTTGAAGAGTTGTGTTTTCATGAAGCTAGTCATTATGTGAAGATTTCAACTCTTTGCTCTCTTGACTTACTATCATATCCTTCATTTGTAGCCCAAACCTTGGCCGAACATTACAAGCTTTGTAAAGCTCTATTGATATTGTCGTACCATGTGTTCTTGCCTTGCCTTGTAAAAAAAATTAGTTGATGACTCTTTCGGTTTGACTTGCATTTTGGTATCTCGATTGACCATTTAATCTAAGCTAGAGCATTGCTACTTTTGGGTAAAGAAAAAAATGTTGTATGAGTTGAATAATTGTTTGAGGATTGTTTGCTAGCATATGAATCAATTCATACATCTATTATACATGTTTATAATCTTGGGTTGATATCTTAAATGGTAATGCTTGTGGAATCTTAATTGAGCGCCGCCTTCATTTTAAATTGTTCTCGAGATTTTTCATAATTCATTTTCTTTGCTCGGGACGATTAAAGCTTAAGTTTGGGGGTGCGATGAGCTTAAGATTTCCACGAATTTTCCTAGGAATTTTCTTCTATTTTGTGCTATTTTTGAGTTAATTATGCTTTGGAAATATTATTATTTGTATTTTTGTGCTTAATGTAGGTTTCCATGCATAATCGAGCTTTTATATGGTGCTTAGCACGAAGTTCGAGACAATTCTAGGCTTGAAAGTTAAATTGGAAATTATTTGATCAACGTCCGTTAAGTCTATTAAGAGATTCAAGGCAAATTCAAGCTAACAGAGGCTAACTGGGCTAACTTTGAACCAAACTGAAGAGCTGGCAGAGGGAAGGAATCCAAAGTATGCCCGCCTTTCCAGCCCACCTCCTCTCTTAACCGCGACCCGTTTCATCCATGGGTGACCCGCGAATATTAGTTTGGGCTGCCCTGACCTAGCCGTGCCCCATTGCCTTTTTTCCTCCCTTTTTTGCCCCCAATCTTCTCCTATGCTGCCTAAAATACCCATGGTAGCCCCTGCCCTCTTTGTGCCTTCTCCATTTTATCTCCCAGCCTTTATCATTTGCAGAAAATTAACTAAGCCCCCATTTCGGGTGTGAGTCCTAAATGGGGCACCGGCCCCATTTTCCACCAAAATTTCTTCCTCTTCTCCATTGATTGTCCACCATTGAAGGTTTAGAGCTTCAAATCAAGAGTCAACGAAACAACTACAAATGATTTCAACTCGGGATTCGTTCTTCATTTGGTTTAATTATTTCAACCTATCTTTTGAGATAATTGTTATAATTTCTTGAGGTTGATTAATTTTGTATTGAATTGGTTTGTGCTTACATTATTTATAGAATGCAATTATTTTTCTATGTTAAATGTAGTGATTTAATTTAATCTATCTCTTTATTTAGTACACATTCATGTTGGTTATTATTTTGTGAACTTAATGCCTTTAATTAATTGACCATTAATTAAATGATTTTAGAAATATTTAGGATCCACAACTCAAGAGCTACTTTTATATTTCGAACCAATCAATTTCATAGTTGATGTTTTGTGACACACACTGATAGCCATTGTGAGACTCAGTTTGACACGTGATCGAACCACCTTAGTCATTTCACGAGGTCGGGAAGATTATGGTTGACTATAAGATGCGAGAGCCCGTAGTTAACTAATTTTGTTGTCTCGACTACCAACATGACTTGTAGAAAAATATAGAGAGTTTCTTTTTGCGAAGTATTTGTGTATTACCCATGCGCTTGGTTATTATTGTGTGTTCTTCATGCTTTTAATGGCGTAGCGAACCATTAGATGATCACTAGAATTGTAGGATAAGATGCGAGAGCCCGTCCTATTAATTCCGAAAATCACAATAATTGTTTGCGTTACATGAGACCGAGAGGAGATCGTGCGTATATAGTCATTGGGTGCTTGGTTTGACATGCGGCTATTTTCTCCTATGTTATAAGAAGCGAGAGCCCATAGCTAGGAGTTGTAGATAGATTTGCTATACGTTGCGAGAGGCCGTAGCGAATATTATAGTGCGCCCGACTACTAAGACTTGCGTTAAAGAAAAGTAAAAAGATGATTAAATTAAACACCGGCTAGACTAGAAATAATGCACTTGATGTAGCAAAAATATCGGTCATACCGGGGGTGCCGAAAGTCGTCGAAGTACGTGAGTCGTTCGTTGACCGAATTGGTGATGAAATCGTCATTTGAGTCAGATATCTGGCTTTATGTGGATCTCTGCAAAATAAGCACCGTAAGTGGTGGGGGATGTCCCCCAAAATCCTCCGGCGTGAGAATCAGTATAGTGTAAAAATATAGGAGAGCGCGTAGCCCCCGTGTGTGGAGTGAGAACTGTCGAATGAGAGGGAGACCCCCTACTATGTGATAGTAGGGTTTATTTATACCGAGGGGTTTGGGTTGGCTTGTCATGCATGTGCCAGGCCCATGGTGTTCAGTAGTCATGTAATGAATAGTGGGCTAGTGTAGTGGAAAGCCCCCTTGCCCAAGCGAGGCCCAAAAGCCTTTGAAGGCAGATTAAATATAGGCACTTCAGTAGCCCTCTGGTCCTTATTCCTTGGGATTTATCTCAAGGGTAAGGAGTATAATTTATGCCAAGCATAACATCTACTCAACCGCGAGATACTCGGGAGGATAACTCGGCCACCGAGATGCTTTCAGCGGGAGGATTATCTCGAGGCCTTTCGGCGGGGATAAGGTGAAACTCATCCGTGAGATGCTCGGCGGGAGGATAATGTGAAGCTCATTCGCGAGATGCTTGGCGGGATGATAATCTACCAACCGCGAGATGCTCGAGCGGGAGGATGTAAAACTGTCGCGAGTAAACTCGCTTCAGCGAGGCGTAAAGATGTATAATCTACTCGGCCAAGTAAACTCAAGCGAAGATAATATATGGCTCGGTCGTGAGTAGACTTCGAGCAGGGGAGCTTAAGCGCAGATAAGCGCGGTGTACTACTCAGCGCAAGTAACACTCGGCGGGAGGACAATGTAAAGCTCACCCGTAGACTTCGGCGGGGAGGCGTAAGTCAGGCGTGGTGTCTTACTACTCAACCGCGAGTAACATTATAGCGGGACGACAATGTAAAAACTTCGGTCAGCAGTACACTCGAGCGAGGCGTAATGAAGCGTGATGTACTACTTGCGCCAGTAACAATCAGCGGGAGGACAATATAATGCTCGGCCGCGAGTAGAATCGGCGAGGAGCGTAAGCGCAGATAGGCGCGGTGTACTACTCAACTGCGAGTAACACTTGAGTAGGAGGACAATGTAAAGCTTCAGCCAGGAGTGAGCGGGGAGCATAAGCGCGAGTAAGCGCGGTGTACTACTCAACCCAAGTACCAGCGAGAGGGAAAATATAAAAGCTCGACCGCGAGATGCTCAAGCGGGAGGATAAGATAAAGCTCGACCGCGAGATGCACGAGCGAGAGGGTCAATAAGGTCGACTTCGAGATGCTCAAGCGGGAGGATAAGACAAAGCTCGACCGCGAGATGCTCGAGCGGGGGGTAAAGAACCTCAACGTAGTAAGGGTCTTCAAGAATCCGAGATGTCTTACCAAGGTGATGGTCTTCAAGAACCCAAGCAGCCTCACCGTGGTGAGAGTCCTCAAGAAATCCATATGCTCAATCAAGAAGCTCAACCGTGGGATGCCCAAACGGGGAGCGTAAGCGCATAAAGAAATCCGAAGCCTCACAGTGGTGAGGTTCTTGAAATCGGCGGCCTCGGCTGTGTGAGAGTCTTCGGAAATCAGCATGTGCTCAAGCGAAGCTCAATCGTGGGATGCCCAAAGCGGGAGGCGTAAGCGCATAAAATAAATCAAGAAGCCTCAGGTGGTGAGGCCAATCAGCGACCTGACATGGTGAAGGTCTTCAAAAATCGGCGACCTCACGTCGTGAGAATCCTCTAGAAATCCATATGCTCAATCGAGAAGCTCAGGTGGGATGCCCAAGCGGGGGCGTAAGCGCATAAAGGAAATCCGAAACCTCACGCGTGGCGGGGTCTTGAAATCGCGGCCTGACATGGTGAGGGTCTCGGAGTGATAATAAGAAACTTCGGGCTCTGGCGAGTGTAATCTAAAAACTTGACTGTGTGCGAGTGTATTATGAAACTTCGAGGCGTGGTACAAGCATAGAATGCAGCGACGCGAGAATAAAACCATGAAGCTTATGTTATGTCATGAGTAAGACGTGCACGGGCACGGAGCAATAATGATCTAAGACTCAGGCTGTGGTGCGAGCAAGACGTCTGCGAAGCGAGAATAATAATCTGGCTTCGGGTAGTAGCACAGCGTGGCGTCTTATGCACGAAATAATGATCTGAAGCTTCGAGGCGTGGCGCAAAAGCATCTGGCATGATGATAATAACATGAGGCTTGGGTTGTGGCGCGAGCATAGCGTGCAGGCATGAAATAATGATCTGAAGCTTCGGGTTATGCCTGGCGTGGCGTCTGCCCAGCACGAGAATAATGATCTCGCTTCGAGATGTGGAGCGGCAAGTAGCGTGCAGGCACGATAATAATAACATGAGGCTCGAGGCGTAAGCGCGAGTAAGGCGTCTGCGAACACGAGAATAATGAGCTTCGAGGCGTAGCATGAGTGTAGCGTGCCGGACCGCGAAATAATAGTATGAAGCTTCGATCGCTAGCACGAGTGTGCGTGCTGAACACGAAAAATAACATGGAAGCTCGAATTAGGTAGTGGCGTAGCGTGTATAGGCACGATAATAATGAGGCTCGGGCGTAGCAGTGCAGGCACGAAATAATGAGAAGCTCGAGGCATGAAATGGCGTGGCGTGCAGCACGAAATAATGATCTGCTCGGGTTGTGGCGCGTGGCGTATATACGAGCACGATAATAATAACATAAGGCTGGGCGTAAGCGCGAAGCAAGGACCACGAAATAATGATCTGAGCTCAAGCTGCGATGGCGTACGTGCCGAGCAAATAATAGTATAAGCTTAGAAGGCGCCGCGTGGCACGTAGCGTGCCGAGGCACGAAATAATAACATGCAAGCTCGAGCATTAAGCGCGGAAGCATAACGTCTACGGACACGTGAATAATGATCCCCGCTTGAGGCATGCCTGGCGTGGAGTCTGTAACACGAAATAATGATTTAAGCTTCGGTAAGCGCGGCGTAGCGTCACGAACACGATAATAATAACATGAAGAGGCTTAGGGCGTAGCGCGAGCTCGCGTACGAACCGCGAAATAATCACTTAGGCTATAGCCGCTTGGCGTAATAGCGTGCAGCGAAATAATAACATGGCTTCGGGCGGAGTAAGCGCTGAGTGTACCTGCGCACGATAATAATGCATGAGCTCGGCGCATGCGCGTCTATGTGCACGAGCAGAGGAATAAGCTCGGGCTATAGAGCAGCGTGGCGTGCTATAAGGCCGGGAGAATAATGATCTGGCTTCGAGGCGTGGCGCGGCGTAGCGTCTGCGAAAACGATGCTAATAATAAACTTCGGTACGTAACAAGCACCAGCGTACGAACACGATAATAATAACTTTACACTCGGTTGTAAGCGCGAACTCGTGCAGAGCACGAAATAATGATCTGGCTTCGAGGCGTAACACGGCGATGCGGCACGTAAAATAATAGTATGGCTTCGGGTTGTAGCCTTGGCGTAGTGTGCCGAACACGAGAATAATAACATGAAGCTTAGGTCGTGGCGCAAAGCGTAGCGTCTGAACGTGATAATAATAATATGAGGCTCGGGCTGTGCGCAGCGCGCATGCGTCACGAACGAGAAATGATCTGGCTTCGGTAGCACGGCGTGGCGTCTGAAACGAAATAATAATCTGGCTTCGGGCGTGGCGCGCTGGCGTAGACGATAATAATAGCATGAGGCTCGAGGCGTGGCGAAACACAAAAGCTGCGAACACGAAATAATGATCTGGCTTCGAGTTATAACATGGCGTAAGCGTGCGAAATAGAAAGCCAGTGCGAGGGCGAGCATAAACACAAGAATAATAACATGAAGCTTCGGGATTAGTGGCATGGCGTGCACAGGTTGAACACGATAATAATAACCAAGGCTCGGGTTGTGGCACAAGCATGGCGTGCTTGGCGAGAATAATGAGGCTCGGGCAGCAGCGTGGTGTCGAACCTTGAGAATAATGATCTAAGCTCGGGCGTGGCGCGGCGTACCGTCTGAGCACGATAACAATAACATGAAACTTCGAGGCGTAAGCGCCAAAGCATAACATCGCGAAGACGCGATAATAATAATAACATGAGAGTTCGAGGCGTAAAAGCGCGGCGTAGCGTGCGGGAAATGCGATAAACATGAAACTCGAGGTTGTGGCCTTGGCGTAGCTGCACCGCACGATAATAACAATACTGAGTCTCGGGCCGGGCGTGAGCATGGCGGCGCCGGCACGAGAATAACAATATGAAGCTTCCATCAGCAAGACGAAACGCACGGGCACGGGTAACAACATAAAGCTCAGCCGGGCGCGAGCGTAGCGCTAGCACAGCACGTCACTAGACTAAGTTGTTTGGTTCTCGCCAAGGCTTGAAGCGGGCATGGCCCTATCGCCCCCGGGCGAGCATCCTCAAGATCGCTTAGCGGGCATGGCCCAACTCGAACGGCGACTAGCTAACGTAAGTGCCCTCGCTCGACGCTTGTATGTCGAAGCTGCCTAGTATATCAACCGCAGATATAGCATAGTGTTGCTCTGGCCACTACAGAACTGGAGGTAGTTAACCGCATTCAGAGGCATG
The DNA here is from genome assembly GCA_013146195.2 of Codonopsis lanceolata. Lineage (NCBI taxonomy): Eukaryota > Viridiplantae > Streptophyta > Magnoliopsida > Asterales > Campanulaceae > Codonopsis > Codonopsis lanceolata. Next base: position 43,857,469 of record CM028384.1, on the reverse strand, counting down.
GCCCTATCGCCTCGGGCGAGCACCCAAGCACGCTTAGTAGGTATGGCCCAACTCGAACGGCGACTAGCTAACGGGCTTATTCCCCGTTTCACGCCAGACGGGTTGGCTAGTATATCAACCGGGCATAGATATACGACTAACAAGCTGTTGCTCGGTCACTATAGAAACCGAGGTAGTTAGCCGCCATTACGGGTGGTCCCTAGCACCGGCGGACAGTACGTGAACCCAGCATGGCCCTATCTTCCGTGCGAGGATGATAAGATATGTCCACAAATACTCTGTATGAAGGTTGATCGGGCATGGCCCTATCTGCTCGATTGGCGAACAGATATTGTCAAGCAATCCGAAAGCAATTTGTATAAATAGACATATTAACAATTTAATGAAAGAACTTGCCTTTCTATTGATAAGATGATCATAGTAGCCCCAACATAATGTGGTCTTCGCTCAAGGCATTAGGCCGTCCGAATAGTTGTAAAGATATTTGGACTTTTCCATTTATGGGCAGTTCTACTTTCCGATCGTAGTGTTTACCTGAGGTCGGAAGTAATTATGGTCTCTGCGCTTTCTTCGAGAAGTTCGCTGGCACCAAGAAGTGCCTAAGCGCGCCAAATAAAAGTTTAATCAACTGGTGTCATGTTTCTCACGATTACCAAGGCTTCGTTAACTTGGTTTGAGCACCTGAAAGTTTAGTGCATCATTTGCAACGCAAATATAGTCCCATTTTAAATAAAATTGTGGTATGTATCATGCATTTAATCTTATGATAATAAGACGGTGTACATGCTAACGATTTATGTAACTGACAATAAATAAATATTGTTATTTAGCATGATTGGAGAAAATACCATCAATATCGATATTATGTGTCACATGCGATCAAAACATGATTTGTATAGAGAGTTCACGCGCGAATTTAGGCGTAGTGGTGAATAAAACAGTTTCATTATCATTTGTCATGTGTGGGTAAATAAATAATAAAATAGAGTTCAATTAACTCCATTGATATGTCAATTTTGATAAGTGAGTGAGTATGCACTTTCTTTTTTCATGCGCCGATCGATTAGTAAATCATAAGGCGCGTAAAGGCGGTGTCATACATATGGTCGCATATGCAAAATATATTTAATTGCATGCATTGGTGTAGTATAGCATAACATGTATCATCATGGTTGACAATTTGATGTAAATATAGTATAGTTACGAGCATAAATGTATTATAATTACTCTGATTTATGTCGTATGACAATTGTCACAATTAAATGTCATGCATTAATCACCAATTAATAATAATAT
>CM028384.1:43769511-43856073 GCA_013146195.2 Codonopsis lanceolata | reverse complement strand
CATAGTTTTAGCTTACACAAACATGAATAATAATGTTAGTAAGATCTTAGAGTTCGTCGAAAATTGTATATTTAATAGAATTAGTAATGATTAATGACTAAAAACTCATTGTTAGTAACTTATATATATATAATAATAATATTAATATATTTTTTATATCGAATTGGATTGGGTTGTTAACGGATCAAAACACTTTAATCCATATTTGATTTGTTAAGCTTTTAGATTTTCGGATTCGGATCAAAATCATGTAATCTGATTTAAAAACTAAATATATATCCTAAAAATAACATTGGATTCTGATCAAAATCCGATCCATTTAATGTTATCTAGACTAGGGCCTCCATTGAATAGCTGGATCAACTTTTTTAGGGTTGAAGTGAAATTACCATTCTAATAATTGGTGTTGGGTTTGACTAAGAGGTTAGACTATTAGGCAAATACTTGTGCAAAACGGTCTTACAGATCTTAAATCCGTAAGATGGAGTCTCATTTAGGAATTCGCTGGTTAATCCTTTGTCAGCTCCGTTAACCACCCGTTAGCATCAATTACCTTGAGATACTTGAGGGATTCCAACGGACTTTGACGAAATGTTAAATGACACATTTAAAGTCAAACGTGGCACATTGAAAACACAAAAGTGGCATGTTTTAATATTAAAAGTGACACTATAAAGAGAAATTTACTATAATTCTCATTAAAATACAAAGTAACACTCTTAATACTAAAAAGTAACACTCTTAATACTAAAAAGTGACACATTTAATTAATACTAAAAAGTGACACTTTTAATACTAAAAAGTGACACTTTTAATACTAAAAAGTGACATATTTAATACTAAAAAGTGACACTCTTAATACTAAAAAGCAACACATTTAATACTAAAAAGTGTCACTTTAAAACTAACGTTGACTACCAAAAGTGATACATTTAATACTAAAACGTGACATTTTTAATGCTAAAAAGTGACACTTTTAATGTCAATAACGATGCTTTTTATTTATAAGGCAAAATAACACTTGTACAGTCAAAAGTAACACATTTAATTATAAAAAAGTGACACTTTTAATGTTATAAAGTGACACTTCAATGTCAAACGTAATGATTTTTATTTATAAAAAAAATGAGACGCTTTTCAAAGTGAAAGTAATTAACACATTTAAGACTAAAAGTGACACATTTAAACCCAAAAAATAACACTTTTTTAGGAGAAAATTATAATTTTCATTAAAAATGCAAAGTGACATTTTTAAAGCCAAAAGTGACACATTTTATACTATAAAGTGACACTGTTAATAGTAAAAAGTGACACTCTGTATATAAAAACATAAGGGGTGGCACTGTAATTTTCAAAAACTTAGGGGTTATATTGAGATTTCTGAATTTTATCCATTTACTTGCGGATAGATCCGTCTTCTGAATAAGAATCAGTAAGGCAGATCTTCTGAGGAAGCGCGTCAGCTATTAATACACTATTACTCTATTACATTTCATTTCTATACGTATCGAATGGAGTGGCCTGGTCCACTCAATATTATGTTGGGATGGGCTTTAGTTTTCATAAGCACGATGAAATTGTGGGCTGGCCCAACCCAACCCAACTTCAATGCATGGCCTAAAGGGCTTTAGCATAGGCTAGAAAAATAGGTAAAATCGGCCCACTTCATGGGCTGGCCCAATTGGGCCAATGTTTTTGGTGCGGTGGGGTGGGCTTTAATTTTTGGTAGCAATGAAATCTCAGCCAACCCAACCCAACCCATTGCCACCTCTAATGAGGAAGGACATTTGAAAAGAAAATAGGGTGTATGGAGTATATATCGAGGGTGTTAATAGCCACACCGTTAAGTAAGACATATATTTACATATTTAACTATTCAACTCAATTTTCTTTTTATTATTTAGGGTCGGCTACATAAACATTTTTGGACAAATTCGGGTCGGTTTACTTTGTAAAATTTTCAACTGTTTTACATCTCAATATTTAATTCGGCATCAAAATTGAATTTTTCCAATTTTTTTTTAACCGTTTGATTTTGTCCAAAGCAGTAGTATCATACACACCACACTAATTTATATATTTCCTTATTATGGATGTAATTTTACACATTTATATAAGGATTTTTTTAAGGTAAATTGTACTAGTAATACATTAACAAGTGTTTGTTTGGTAGAGCGTTTTGACTAAAACCAGCGTTTTCTCTTTAAAATGTTTGATCACGGTATTTTTAAGCAACGGCGTTTAAAAATGTGCGCATTTAAACTCAATTTAGAAGCGTTTTAAAAATATGAATGCTTATACCAATTATTATGTTTATGAAAATAACGTTTTGAAATAGTTTCTATGAAGGATTTACAAAGAAAAAATTGTGTTTTGAAAAAATGTGTTTTTCAAAATACACGCAAGCGACGTCCAGCTTTTTCAAAAGTTCAAAAAAAAAAAACAAAACAAAACTTTACATTATCGTTGGGCTTTGAATGGTTTTGGACCGAATCAGAAGAAAGTACATAATAGTGAAACATAACTATTTTTTTTTAATTTTTATGTTTTTAGCTTTTTGATTGTCTGTATTTTCTTTCTTTTTTAAAAGCGAAAGAAACTAGGCCTATGAATTATTTTCCTTTTATATTTTCTTGTACATTATTTGGAAAGACGAAAAAAAAGTTATAAAGGGAAACAAAATAATTGGTGATTATTTTGATTTTCAATAAATAGAATTTGGATGACAATTTTGTAGAAGTTAACTAAATTTAATAAATGTTAGCAAATATTATAGGTGAAATAGTTTATTATTTTAATACTTTAGTTGAAATCACAAATACTATATAGTGATTCCAAATCGATGTATCGCGATTAAAATTAGATGCATTTTTGTTCGAGTGACACTCATCACGATGAACAAATTAATGCATCACGATTCACTACCCACAATTTCTTCAAATTATAAAACCTTATCTAAGCGTGTAAAACATTAACTAAGGAATACATTATATAGTAAAATGTGTACTTTTCATGTCAGACTATTACTTGACGTATTGAAATTTATAATTTTCATAACGGAAAATGTCACTTTCTTAAAGAAACATATACCCCTCAAAACCGAAATGATTGTTGTTGTTGTTTTTTTTTTTTTTTTTTTTGCACTTTGTTAGATTAAGAAAATAAGAAAAAGGAAGCAAAATGCTAATGCTTGGAGATGCTATACGAAATCCAGGGCCGGCCCAATGGGTGAAGCAAGGAAGCCCTTGCTTTAGGCCTCAAAAATCTTTAGGCCTCCAAAAAAAATTACTACCTTTTAAAAAAAAAAATTAAGTGACTCCTAGTTTTTCTCATTAGATTACTTAATGAGAAATTAATGTCATTGGATAATAAAAATTTAAAAGACATTAGATTACTTAATGAGAAATTAAGGTCATTGGATAATAAAAATTTAAAAGCCAATTTTTTTAACCTTGAACATTCTTTAAAACATAATGACAACTCTGATATTGATGAATTAGGTCTATTTACAAAACTATTTGTAAAAGAAATTATACAAATGAAAAACGATACACAAATTGTCATACTTAATTATATAATAAGGCTTGATTCTTTTCCAAATGCGTATATCGCTTATAGAATAATGTTTCTCGTAACTGTTGCATCGCCAAAAAAAAGTTTTTTTTAAAACTAAAATTAATAAAATTTCATCTAAGACCAACAATGTCTCAACAAAGATTAAGTGGACTAGCTTTATTCGATTGAAAAAGAATTATTAAATGAAATTGATTACAATAATTTAAAAATGATTTTGCATCCTAAAAAGCACAAAAGATGTTCTTTAAATAAAAAATGTAATAATTAAAAATATATTATTTGATTTTAAAAGCGCCTCACTTTAGAGTTTTTTAGCCCATGTAAGTTGGCCGACCCTAACGAAATCAGTGTTGTGAATCCGTGATGAAGTATTAGCAATCTCATCTTTCAAATAGGAAAGCTTTCACATCAAATAAAAATAAACTTTTCATTAAATCAAATGATCCAATTCAACTTATTGAATAGCTCTCTCTCTCTCTTTTATCTCACAATTCAACCCTTAGAATTAATTCACATCTCCAATGACAAGGGTGTTGTTTACACGAGTTGGGTCGAACCGGCGGTTCAAATGAGCAATGGCCGGTGGTTTTGGACATGCCGGTGGTCCCGAGGGTGGACACGGGGCACCATTTTTAAACTCACAGTTACAAATCCAATAGGGAATTCCTCCTCCGGGGCCAAAACAAGATGTGGTAATGTGTCCAATGCCGCGGTAGCAAGGTCTACATGTTTCTAGGCATGCATTTCTATCGGGGCAACCACCTCCTATCGTCTGTAAACGGCAACCCTCCACCATTGTTCTCACTGCACACAAATTTTGGTACCATCGTGAGTTGGAATTGAAGCCATTAATTTTACATCTTATGGCTATAAATTTGAATATAGTGAATGTCTAAATGAGTTTCATACTTTTATAGGATTACAACGGTAGTTAAGTTCTCCCTATAAAATTTTGTTAATAAATCTGAAGGATTATGCATTTGAATATGTGCAACAACAACAACAACAAAAGTAGTCCACAAATTTTAAATATATATAAGGTCATATCTCATGATAAAATACCTGAAAGAGATAACAAAAACAGAAGAACCATTAAAGCTTGAAATTTGGCCATTTTAATTTCCAGCAGATCTATAGATAAAATAGTGAATTCGAAGAAGACGTATAGCCTATATATAATATAATATAGGTAAATGTTTGTGTCATGATTCATGAACATCCTTTTATATTGTACTTAACTTTCTTTTTTTTTTTAAATGTGTTTTTGTGTATCTTTCAATCATTATGGATGAACTTTTTAACTTTTAACTTTTGGGAAAAAATAATTCGGATCCTAAAAAAAACTATTATAAGAACGCTCTTTCAAACTAAATTGTTTTTTACAGCTTTCCTTTTACAATTAAATACCACCTCCTCTCTCTCACTCTCTTCGGTTACCAATTTACCAATTTACCATCATCCTCTTCATATTCTTTATACTATGGATTTTACTGTTTTTTTCTGTTCTTTTCTCTCTCTCTCACAGTAGAAAACCTCCATTTGCTGGTTTTCGATGATTCTTTCTCATTGAAAAATTTCTCTGGTAATCACTCTCTTTCTCTCTCTCTCCTTTACTTTTTTCCTCCATCCTTTATTTGTTGTGGTTTTTTTTAACAAAAAAATAAATAAAAATATTTAATTTTCAAACTTTTTTTATTATCAAAATTCACGTGCATAGCACATAGGTACGGCTAGCTAGTACTCCATTCGTTTTCAAATTATTGTCCTCTTTTTCGGCACACAATTAAATAATAATAATTAAATGTATTATAAATATTAATAAAATGTGTGATTTCCTTTAATGCCCTTGAGCATGTGGCTATAGTTAAAATATGTAGAAAAAGTAAGGGTAAAGGGGTAAAAATGTTTTCCAAAAAGAAAAAAATTTTAAAGATAACAATTATTTTAAAACGAACGAAAAAAGAAATGAGGACGATAATTTGAAAACGGATGGAGTATAATTAATATATTAGGCTGAGGGAGAACATTTTGCTTGTTAATGTGCCCCTGTCCAAAAAGAAGAGGGAGACTTCTATTTCATAAAAAAATATTTATATACTCCCTCAGTCTCAAAATTATTGTCTAGCTTTTTTTTTTTCATCCATCTCAAAATAATTATCTTTTTTAAAAGTTTCCTTTTTATGACATTACTTTTACTAATTTACTCTTACTTTTTCTTCTTACTTTAATTTTAGGCAACATATTCATAAACTTTAAAAAAAACCACACAATATTATAATATGAATAATCAATTCAATTGTTTTTTCTTAATACGTGTGCCAAATCAAACAGTATAATAATTTTGGGACGGAGGGAGTAGTAAAATTTTAGATAATTTGTGAAACGTCATTACTATTAAAGAGATTAATTTAACTTATATGTAAATAAATTCAAGGGTGAAATTCGGGTCGGTCCCTTTTTAAAAGTTTATAACCGCTAAATTACATCCTCTCTTTTTTTAATCGGAAAAAATCACTTTTGGACTCAAAAAGACTACGATACCCTTAATAAGCAAGAGACGCACTAGGAATAACTATGGAATGCACCGTGGTCCGCTTTTCACAAATTTATATATCGCAGTGCAAACTATCAATTTTATTTATTTACAATAATTTTAAAAAAAAAGATATATCGCAGTGCTCTTTATATACACATTTTAAATATGTGTAGGGGCGAGCTAAGATCAACCATATTATGATTAGTGCTAGAAGCCATGGACGGAGAGTTATCGGAGTGGGCAGCAGACGATGTGTATGAATCCAAGAGCAGTTCATATGGTGGGAACCAAGAGACACAAGTGTAGGTATCAGTGCAAAATAGGATGAGTGGTCAATGTGGACATGGGGAAGACAAACTCGACAAACCTGACATGACGTGAAATGAACAGCTTGGGGGTGCTCGGAGCACTCTGAGTGAGTGAGTAACCGAAGAAGAAACGGGGAGTGGAGCGGGCAGCAAGTTTGTGAGCAATGTAAAGACGGAGCCAAGAGTAGCAAAGACACCCAAAGGCACGGAGCTTAGAGTAGTTGGGCGGAAAACCCATCAGTTTTTGGTAGGGAGAGAGCTGGTCTAGAATGGGTGTTGGTAGGCGATTAATTAGGTAGGTCGCTGTCTGGAAGGCAAACGATCAGAAGGGCAGCGGAAGGGCAACTTTAGAGAGAAGAGAGAGACCGGTCTCAGCTATGTGGCGATGATGACACTCCGAGATCCCATTGTACTCTAGAGTGTGAGGTGGTGAGGTGAGGTGAGAGATGCCATTAGCAGATAGGTAGGCGACCAAGCCTGTATCGCGGGCTAGACCCGTGTACTCGCCACCATTGTCAGATTAAAGAGTGACAATGGTAATTTTGAAAAAGTTTTCGACAAGGGCTTTGAAGCGAGGAAAGATGATGGCAACATCGGATTTTCGCTTGAGCGGGTAGAGCAATATGTAGTGAGTGTAATGATCGACAAAAATAACATAGTATTTAAATCAATTAACAGAATGAATAAGGGAGGTCCAGTCATCAGAAAAAATAAGTTGTACCGGGGAGGAAGACACAATAGTAGATTGCAAAAAAGGAAGTTTGTGACTTTTATTGCATAAACAGTCGTTACAATGTTCTTGTTTGATGCTAGTATACACCTAAACTAGATAGAATCTGACGCTGGATGGGTTCAGAATGATGGCTGCCAAGACAGTGATGCCAGTCATGATGAGAGACTTTGGAACCGACACAAGCAGAGGGGTGAGCAGAAGAAGCTGTGGTCAGCCATTCATATACACCATCATTAGATTGCCCCGTCAGCAGAATGCTCCATATCCGTAGATCCTTCACATGAAAATAATTTGGTAAGAACTCAATAGAAGTATTATTAGAGATGCAAAATTGAGATATGGAAATAAGATTCTTTTTCATGTCAGGTACAAAGAGAACATTATGCAAGACAAAACTGTATGATGGTGTAGAATCAAAGGGGAACTAGTTTTGGAGATAGATAACCATGTACCATCACCAATGACCATGTCGTCTGTGCCCGTGTAGGGGGTGTGTAGAGATAGGTTGCCAAGGTCGCTAGTGACATGGTGAGAAGCACCACTGTCAAGCAGCCAGCTCGGTGTCCCTAGGTCTGTTGTGGTTACGAGGTGTGCCCGTGATTGCCATTTGGGGCCATTTTCCATATTAGGTGTAGCGGGTGAAGATGTTGTGGTGACCAGCTGAAAGTTGGGTCAACGAGCAACCGTGTGGCCCTGCTGGCGACATCCTTGACATTTGCCCAAATATGGTCGCTGTTGGCAAGGAGCAGATGCCAAGGACTGGGAAGACGGTCGAGTTTGGGACTGTTGTCGGGCTTGCGAGGACGACTGTTGGGCAGACAAGCTATTGAACCTCTGGGCAACAGGATTCACCGAGATAGGATGCGAGGACACGACCTGTGCCTATTTAAGAAGAAGCTCGCGGTTTATGAGTTTTTCGTGAAGCTCATCGAACGAGATAGGTGTGTCTCGGCCTTCGACCACATCAACAACGTGGCGATAGTCATCATCCAAACCCCCTAGGATGATCTCAACAAGATCCTCGTGATCAAGAGGTTTTCCAAGAGAAACAAGTTCATCAGCTCGCCCTTTGACGGACTGCATGTAGTCAGAGATTGACTGAGTGCCCTTGGAAGCACGTTTGAGATAATCCTTAATCTGTTTGATGTGACCACGAGTTGGGCGATCATAAGTGTGGGCAAGGGTTTGCCAGGCATCACGAGTAGTGGCAGCCTGTTGGATCAAGGGGACCAAGAGAGCAGACAGGAAGCTGACAAGAGCACCAAACAGAAATTTATCTTGCCAGATCCAAGGTTGGTAGTGCAGGTTGGGTGTGGGAACGTCCTTAGATGTTTGAGCATCCTTGGCAAGGACAGTGGGAAGCAGACATGGATGTGAGTCATCTACAAACTTGTAGAGCTCATAGCTAATAAGGGTTGCCTCGACTTAGAGTTTCCAAGCTATATAGTTAGTAGAGGTGAGTTTGGTGATGTTGTGGTAGGAGATATTTATGAGATCGAAGGTTTGGGTTGGATCAACGTGGTTTTTGATGGTGAGGGTTTGATTACCGTTAGCCATGGAGGCGAGATGGTTATGGGAGGCGGCGACGACAAGGGAAGAGGGTTTTAGGAGCAGAGCTCTTAAAGTTTAGGAATAATGGTATAACATTTCCATTGATTGAATCACATGTTTATAGGGTGAGTTACCATTAGGATTACACTTAGAGTATGGTACATAATTTTAAGAGCTCATACTAAAACATGTGCAATTAACTAAAGTTATTTATAGGTTGAGATTAAATTATCTTTTAAGATTTAATTTAACGGTTGAGATTCACCCTCACATTCACATGTGTGAGAGTAGTTATCCACTTTTAACTCCATATTTGTTATCTCCTTATTACAAAGTTACCCCCTACAATTAATTCATCATTTTTTCTTCTCCCTATGTTTTCTCTCCACATTACAAAGTCACACCTTGCGATTATTAATCTTTTGAATAATCACCCCTTATAAAACATTAATCTTAGTTGATTCACTGAAGCTGTCTGGCGGAAGGGATTGATTTCAATCACAAGATCCAACGATCATGAGTTAGTTACATATAATTCCTTACAAATAATCTCTTTCAACTATGAGTCGAGTTCGATAGCACCCCTCAACTGTAATATTTTTTAAAATCAGATATAGGCACGAACACGAAGATTTAAGCACCTTCTATTAAGGCACTGTCGTTTCAATTAAAATACAGTACCACAGACACATACATGAAGATCTAGTCTTCAACAAATTAAATAGTGAAGTGATCAGTGATGATGCATGTGTGATTTGTAGCTTTATTATCATCATAATTCATAAATGATCAACAAAGTAGAGGCAGCCCCCTTAACCAATAACTTGGCCACTTCCATATGTCCACATACTCATACTTTGTCACGGACGGTTGAGAATTTGAGATGAATGACGGCCGTTTTTTGGTTTGTAGGGTTTGCCGACTTTTCCCTCTTTCAGGCATTATTAGGCAAATAAACAAGTTCTCTCTTTGCTTAAAATAAACTAGATTTTAGTTTTTTTTTTTTAATTTTACAAAATTTAGTTATTTTAATTTTTAAACTCTTTCCTAGAAACATGATATTTTTATTGCAATTATCACTTATTCACCACACTATTAATTATTACTTTTAAAAATCAATTCAACCATAGCAATATGGTAAGTATTGAATTGATTACTAATTTTAATTAATTCAAAATTTAGAACCTTAATCAATTCAATTGTTACCAAATAGGCAAATGATAATGGAGCCTTATGATACTATATCACATAATGATCTTACTAGTAGATCAATTTTTTACAATTATACCCTTTTAATCTAATTGTGAATCTCCTATTTCAATAAACAAATATCACATACTTTGCAAAAGTTTGGTAGACAAGACATGTTATCATGATATTAATGATATCTTTAAGACGGTCTTAGAGCATCTCAATGCTAATGTAGATGTGAAAAAAAATTAGATGTCACCTAAGATTTATATCATTTTATAAAGAAAAAATCTCTCTAATGCAAATGTGGATAATGAATGTGTCACCCAAATTTGTTTATATTACGAATAACAATGTCAATTAATCACATTATACTTAAGGGTGTGGATAGATCATAGTCATCATTATTCTCTTTAAAAACTTTATTTTCTATTGATTGTTCTCTTTTTTTTTCCAAATATTATTTTAGTGATATGATGCATGTCACATAAGATTAAGTCCCTATTTGTATTAGATAGATCAATTTTAATTGAATGTGAATAAAGAGAGAAAAATTAATACATGATTAAAGGTGTTAATTACCCACAGTTACGTAGGATCAAATCTACACTTACATTCATGATACTCTTGCATGAGACTTACTCATTGATTAAATGTTTTTAAAAGATGAAAATAGAAAGAAAAAAAATAATTGTATTATTTTTCTTCTTCTTTTTTTGAACTAAAAAATATTCTTAAAATGCAATAAGAAAAGTAACTTTATTAGTCAAATTAATATAAATGAGCGAATAAGGGATAATTTGTATTTAATATAATAATTAATAATATAATTGATGAGAAAAAAGTGTCGCGAGACTAACATATCATTTAATATAATGTGCATATTAATATGCGTGTGTATGCGCGCGCGTCCTTATATAGCATTCATAATTTCATATTATAAAATTGTAAATACAATCTAGCACATGATTAATGTAAGAATGAATTCACTAAAATTTTAAAAATGCTTATAGTAATATTAAAGAATTAATTTTTAAAAATATTTAAAATTAGACAAATAGATTTTAATCGGTAAATTAAGCATTTAATTAGCTAAACATTAATAGACAAAAAAAACTTTTCTTACAAATATCATCAAACATGTATTGAAAATTTGAATTCAAGTATTGAAAAGTACTTAAGAATGGAACATATTAGTTATATAATAAACTTATAAATAATTAAACAACTTTTGGTTTGGTTTGTTCTTTTGTTCGACTTCGATCTTTCTCACGCGAAGTTCGGTTTGGTTCGATCAATTGGATTGACACTATCCTGTTCCCTTTTGGCTCTTTCTTTCTCAGCGAAATTTGGATTGACACTATCCTAGTTTGTTTGTCTTTGAACTAATTTTTTGGAATAATAATGGCCGGTCCTATTTCATAAAATTATAACAGCTTCACTCTCTTATTTTTTTTTTGAGAAAATTCTGATCGATTTCTTTTTCTAAATTTTTAACCTTAAAAGTCTATCGTTTTTTTTTTCAAACGTAAAAGACCACTTTTCAAATATTGTTTTAAAAATGTCATCGTCTTCTTCAACAACTTCGACAACACGCTTTGGATTCGAAATCACGATTGTGCACAGTGAAATGGGGATCGACATGTTCGATCAAGTCGAGGGGGTAGCGCCCCTTCGTGGGGGTTCGGGGGCAACACCTCGAAAGGTAAACAAGTTTTTTAATTTATGAAATACGAAAATATAATGAATCCATGCTCGGTTGAAGGATTTTTCAGTTGGGACAAAGGCAGAGAAGGATGAGGAAGAATGCTTACGACGAGGAGATTGAAAAGAACGTGGAGGACGTAAACTGAGTTTTTATGCTATTGTATGGCTATGCAAAAATAGATTTGATAATATTTGCAAGCCGTGATGCAAAGAATGGGCCTGATGCGCTTGTCGCCGGCGAGGAGGGAGTAGCGTAGGGCGTCGTGGATTATGTATGAATAATTCTGTAACCACTTGTTGAAGAAGAACCCTCTCCCTCTCTCTCTAGATCTCTCTCTATCTCTTTCTTTCTCTTTCACCAGTGGGGCTTGGATCTATGTGTGGAGTGAGAGAGTGAGTTTTAGAGAGACAAGGAGAGAAAAGAGCCGGGAAATAGAAGAAAAGTTTGGGTCTAAGAGAGGGGGAATTTGTGACTGTGTGTATAATTATGTGTGTGTGTGTGTGTGTTTATGGAAGATGAAGATGAACCAAGTTCTATTATTTACGATTAGACCCCCTTTTATTATATTTACAGGGGTAAAATAGATATTTGACATAACTTAACGGTTAAATCTAACGTTCATCCAAAAAATGAGCTCGCTTGCAACTAGACTAAAGTTGGGTGACCAAAATAAATATTTCAAATTTTCGGTGGCCGAATTACAAAAAGTGGAAAAGTTTGGTGGCCCATTTGTATGTTTTGCGTTTTTTTTTCAATCGGAAAAAAATCACTTTTTGTGACAAAATAACTACGATACCGTTAATAAACCTTATGCGCACTACGGAGGTCATTATTTTTGCACCGCGTTACAATTAAACAATTGAACCGCTGTGCAAAAATTAATGCAATGAGGGTTCAAAAATAGAGTAGGAAATTAAACTTTGAATTGTGGTGCAAATATTAATACAATGAAATTTATGAATCGCAGTGCAAAAAATAGAATATGAAATTAAACTTTGAATCGCGGTGCAAAAATAGACTAGGAAATTAAACTTTGAACTGCGATATAAAAATAATGTAGTGAAATTTATGAATCGCGGTACAAAAATAAACTAGGAAATTAAACTTTGAACCGCGATGCAAAAATGATACAATGAAATTTATGAATCGCGATGTAAAAAGAAGACTGAGCCGTAATTTTTTATAAATTCAATAATAATTAAAGCTATCAAGGTGGGGTTGACAGGATTGGGTGGGCCAGCCCACAAAGGGGGTGTGCCTAAAATTGCCAAACAACCCAATCCATCATGAGTTGTGGATTAGGCAAGTCAGCCCACCAATTTTTTTTTTCATTCATTACCAAAAATAATATTCCTTTCATTTTCAAATTATTTATAGCACAAAAAAAATTCACAATTTATCAAAAAATATATATTTTCTACTATTAGATTCTAAAGTTTGTTTAAACAACTTTCTCTACTATTAATAGTGTAAAAGGTAAAAAAAGGAAATAAAAAATCATTTTATCATTATTCAATTTGTAGATTCTTATAATTTATCTTTCCGTTAATATTGTTGTTAATCTACCTTCTTATAAAAAGTGTCATTATTTAACGAATCAATACTCATTAACTTATATTTAAGATTTCTGTAATAATCTCACCTTTTGAGCTAAAGGATTTAAATTCGTAACTATCAAACTTTTGGTTATCTTTTATTACTCTGCAACTTGGCAGGCCAACCCACCCCACAACCCGCGCATGTTCAATCTGTTTGACTGACGTTTCTCCTATTAGGCTCATATTTTCTCAACTTACCTTTTTAGGTGGTGCCGTGGTGGAGCGAGTTATTCCAATGGGTCCAACACATTCTGACAACTCTATTATAACAATATGATAGATATTTAGTTGATTATCGGTTTTAATCAAATCACAATTAATATTTAGAATAAATTGTTATTGGTTAGACAAAAGTTATTAAGAGTTTACGATATGATATCAAATATGATTTTACTTTTTGATTGATTTTTACAATTATATCTTCAAATGAATCTAATTATAAATTCTTTTATTTAAATAAGCAACGATCATATAATTTCTCACAATTCGTTGACAAAAATTATTCTTATAATATTAGGATTTTATTTTGTAACAAGACTCTAGCTATAAATTCTATTGATTAAACATTTTAAAAAAGAAAAATAAATAAATTATATTGCTCATGTGGATGGTAACCAAAATTGTATTATTTTGAATTAAAAAAATATTTAGAAATGTAATTAGAAAGTAACATTGTTAGTCAACTTGCAAATAATTAAGTAATAGTTTAGTCAAAATATATTTTTATTTGATGTAATAATTAATAATGTAATGGTTAATCAAAAATTGTATTGCAGTAGCCTCTCCCTCTACTATATTTTGTATTCAATTAGAGAAGAAATAACTGTAGAAATTCACAATTGATAAGAAATTTTTTTTTTTTTGAATTTTTTTCCTAAGGGGGGCATGGGAAGGGATCGAACTGAGATACTTGCATGCACCCCCTTAGGGGCCACAATTGATAAGGATAACGACATAAACCTTTCATTGATTGAATCGCCTATTTATAGGGAGATACAAATTAAAGTTACACAATGAGTAGAGTACAAGAAACATATACAAGATAGGAGTTCTGATAAGGTAAGAACTATACAAGAAAATGAACTATATATGGTAGTAACCACTAAATAATAATTACAATTATTTATTCTCTAATATGCCCCCGCAAGATGGGCGTCCGAGAGGAGAGACCAATCTTGTGAAGTAACTGTTGGAACCGTTGGCGAGCAAGCAGTTTGGTAAGAACATCGGCCAACTGATCAGCCGAGGAGACATGAGAAACTCGTAAGAGCTCGCCGTGAACTTATTGCTGAATGAAGTGAAAGTCAAGAGCCACATATTTCATGCGAGTATGGAAGACCGAGTTCGAGCAAAGACTTGTAGCGCCCACATTATCACAGTAGATGATGGGTTGAGTGGATGAAGTAATACTGAGCTCGCCGAGGAGAGACACAATCCAGCAAACTTCAACAGCAGTGGCAACCACAGCCTGGTATTCAACTTCAATCAAGGAACGAGCAATATTGTGTTGTTTCTTAAAGCTCCAAGAGATCGAGTTGCTGCTAAGATAAACAATATAAGCACTAGTGGAGGTATAGTCATATTTGTTTCCTACCCAGTTAGCATCAGTGAACGCATGTAGAGCGGGTAAAGACTGACGATGAAGTAGAATTCCAGCATCGATAGTCCCACATAAATATCTTATAACTAGTTTGGCTGCATTCCAATGCTCGATGGTCGGTCTATGTATGAACTGAGAGAGTTCATCAAAGCGATTAAGAGACAGATACTGAAGATTCCTAATTACTATCCGAAATTGTGTAGGGTCAAAGAGAGCAGTACCCGACTGAAATGTCAAGGTTGGTGATGTGGCGAGGGGAGTAGCGACCGGTCGAGCATCTGTCATGCCTGTACGTGCAAGGTGACCATCAATGTAACTGCACTGGGAGAGCAGGATACCACTTGGTTGCTTAACAACTTCAACACCAAATAAATAGTGAAGGTCACCAAGGTCCTTGAGCGAGAAGCGAGCAACGAGCAGAGAGATGAAGGTCTTAACTGCAACAGGCTCGTTCCTGGTGATGATGATGTCATCCGCATAGACAAGGAGGTATATGGTGGTGCCCCATGTAGAACCGCTGGCGAGCAAACGGTTTGGTAAAAGCATCGACCAATTGATCAACCAAGGAGACATGAGAAACTCGTAAGAGCATGTTGTGAACTAGTTACCGAAGGAAACAACAGGGTTTTTGATGGTGAGAGATTGGTTGCCGGTAGCCATGGAGGCGGAAAGTGTTTAGATGGTGGCGACGACAAGAGAAGGTTAGGAGCAAAGCTCTGATACCATGCATAAACTCATAATTGATAGGAATAACAACATAAGTCTTTCATAGATTGAATCACCTATTTATAGGGAGATACAAATTGAGGTTACACAATGAGTAGAGTACAAGAAACCTATAATAAGTAGGAGTTCTGATAAGATGAAAACTATACAAGAAAATGAACTATATATGATAATAACCACTAAATAATAATTACAACTATTTATTCTCTAATAATAACCACTCTTTTTGAATCATAGACCTTTGTGGGCCCTTTTTGTTTCATAGATAAATGTTCATTTTTTGATTTTTTGTATCAAAGTACGTTCATTTTTGCATAAAGTTATTAAAATGATATTTGTATAAATCACTTTTTTTTTTAAATCTATTATGTTGACTATATACTAATCAAATATAGTCTAGACACTAAAGATATTGAGTATGTCTCCTGTAAGACCGTATTATGAATCTTAATTCGTAAAACGGAATCCTATTCTCTCACAGTATAACCCACTAACACACGATGAGTTGAATAAAGATGATCCATCTTACAAAAAATATTTATAAAACCGTTTTACTCAAGTTTTTACCAAAAATATTTATATGTGTAGTTGTGTACTACTAAAATGATCCAATTAGTGACTTTATAGCTCACGCGCGCACACACACATATATATCTCAAAAAATTTGTATATAATATTTGTGAGTTATGAATTGATTTCTCAGTTATTGACGGGAGCTAACTCTTTTTAACCAATGTTCTTGCAATATTAAACACTGGTGAAATTGACTAAATAAAAAAATAGTGTGACCTTATGATTAAAAGTTTAAAGTACTGGACCAAACTTCTATTTAATTAAGCTTACTGTTAGTTAATTAGAGAGAGCACATGCATTTTTCTGTTGTGTCTATTTTGAAATATAATGGGAAAATTATGTTAGGAGTGATTTAAGGATTGGAACCATCTTAACCAATAAAAAATTGGCACAAAATTATATTTGATTGTAAATTCCAAAATTAAGTGGGCATCCTTTGATATTTTGTAAGCTAAGTCATCACATTTTGCTGAATTTCCTCCATAAATAAGCGTCTAAGTGGCTCATTTTTTTTACAAAAGAACTTCGATGGAAAAGAAATAGTGACCAAGTAACCTTCCATGTATAGTCAACCAAACCAAATTTCAATTATTCATATTATTCGATGACGAGGAATAGTACATGAATTATGTCATCATAAAGAATCTCCGAACGAGTGAGCAGAAGCAACAACAGGTGGTTTGGGACAAGCTTGTGGAGGTCCAGGAGGTGGGCACGGCGCACCATTTATGAATTTACAATGACATCTCCACAAGCGAACGACTACATTTGGGGCTACACAACTTGTTTGTATTTGTCCAATGCCTCTGTAGCATGGACGATAAGTTTCTATACACAAGCTTTTATCGGGGCAATCACCCATAGTAACATCAATATAGTCACACGTCACGTCTACGTTATATATAATAGTGTTCACTTTACTCATTAATCAATAGAAAATATATTAATTAGAGCAATTTTGTTGAATTTCAATATATATGTATATATAGTGTGCAATTAAAAATCTATAGAGATAGTTGTATCTAGAGGTGGCAATTTTTACCCGCGCCCATTTGCTCGCCCAAGAATAATGAGATGCAAGACACCCAAAATTTTAAGTACAAATGCGTGCATGCCTACTTGGGCACATTGATTATGATGTTAAATGCGCCCACTTGGGCACCCATACTAAAACTCATTAACTTTTTCTTCTAATTTTGTTTTATCAATTACATACATAATTATAAAATACTTAAGATTAATAATGACATTTAATATAATTAATATATTTATATTGTACGCCCACTCTTCCAACTACCCCCACCACACACACACACACACACACACACACACACACATATATATATATATATATATAGTACACCTGTCCTTCCGACCGCCACCCCCACCCCAAAATTGCAAAGAAAAACATGGAATGTTATTTTATGACTGACTCAGACTTTAAACGGAGACACAACATCACTCCCAAATTGTTCAATTTTTATAACTCAGAAATATCCGTCCCCTCGTTACATTATAAATAGATTCATAGCGGTTTTAGCAAGAGATGCAACATGCGACATTCTTATTTCGCTCGAACCTTCTCATATAGATTTGTACGTGGCGCTTAGGCTTGTTTAGTTTTTTGTCGCTTCCACTCGTGTTTGTTTTATCAAATAAATTAAAAATGGAATAATTACTAGCCTAAGACATTTTCTAAAACATTTTTTCAAATCAATCTAGTCATTTTTTAGACATATCTTTTAGATATATTTTTGGGGTAAAAATACATCACTACCCCCAATTATACTGTGTAGCCCGAACTAACATGCCCTACGCCATACTGTCATTTATCAACTTGCAAAACTTCAAATCCATACGGTACAGGGTTATCAAATTAACTCACTACTTAACACGCCTTCCATGGAAAAAGCTGCAGTCACAAATTGAAGAACAAGGAAGCAGCTTGGAATAGAGCGCCTATTTTGTGTAAAGATGAAATCAATTGAAGTGAAAATACGGTGCCAAACATTTCGTACAAATCAATCAATCAATCTATGCTGGTGGCTACAATACCTCTCCATAAATCAATTGACTTTGGATTTGAGAAAGTGAGATATTCTGATAGTACAGGTCCTTTTCTTGGTCATTTGGCATTGTAATTGCTTTTGGACGAAGACGACGATGGCGATGACGAAGTTATTGATTTTGAGTTTTGAGTTTTGATTTTAAATTTGAAGATTCGTCACGCGATCGTTGATTTCTCGTCCGCAAGATCGTGCCGATTGATTTTGGCGATCGATTGATTTCAATCAATCAATCTATGCTGGTGGCTACAATACCTCTCCATAAATCAATTGACTTTGGATTTGAGAAAGTGAGATATTCTGATAGTACATGTCATTTTCTTGGTCATTTGGCATTGTAATTGCTTTTGGACGAAGACGACGATGGCGATGACGAAGTTATTGATTTTGAGTTTTGAGTTTTGATTTTAAATTTTGAAGGCGCTCGATGCCGCATATCATTGATTGCCCCAGATCGCGCCGATTTTATCGTGTTGATTTCTCGACGCCCGACATCGTTGATTTTGATCGTTGATTTCGATGCCCGCATCGATTGATTTTTTGGCATCAGAGTTTTCATTAATGACATTTTTGTCATTTGACAATCAATTTGTAGTTTTATGAAATGTGCAAAAAATTAATGGTCCTAGATGAAAACATGTTTTCAAAATTGTACCCACTTGAAATTCCCCCATTAAAAATCTAACCACAAAATAGAAGATTGAATTAAGGATTACAACAACAAAAATACATTTTTACATACTAATACATAAAACTATTAGTAAAAATTAAAATGCAATTTCAAGAAAAGTTATTTTCTTCACAAACTACTACTTCTTAGTTCATTTGTCACATTTTATTAGATCCCTATCATTTTCCTTTTTTATTAGTGTCATATGTGTTAAAGAGAAGAGAACATAGAACTCTAATACTAACTACTCCATCTGCTCCACCTAAACGCCCACGTTTGAAAAGTTAATTAATAAGAAGTTATATTAATATAATTGGAGTTAGTCTTAATTACAAAAATATACTTTAGCACATGCAATATGTCTGTCTTTTCCAATTATTGTGATTGT
Organism: Codonopsis lanceolata; assembly: GCA_013146195.2. NCBI lineage: Eukaryota > Viridiplantae > Streptophyta > Magnoliopsida > Asterales > Campanulaceae > Codonopsis > Codonopsis lanceolata. The sequence continues at coordinate 43,836,849 of CM028384.1, read as the reverse complement.
AATTATATATATACTAGTCTTTGTGCCCGTGCCCATGGCACGGCGCGAGCAGGGGAAAATGTCAGTATTGGAGGGTGTAAATATTTAAATAAATCGATTTATGATTTAATCATGTTTTAAAAAGAGTCTAAAATAAAAAAAATAAAATAAAAAATAAAGACCTCTCGGTAACCAATTAAAACAATATGATCATCCATACTGGAATAAAAAATTAAAGTATCCCTAGATGATGCTATATGATGTCCTGATGCTTAATTTATCGAATATCCGTGAAATTAATAATAAACCGAGACATTGGCAACTAAAAACAGTATAAAACATTTATCACGAATCATACTATATTCTTTTTATCCAGTGAAAAAATATATCTTAATATATCTTAATTATCCATGTGAACAACCTTATACGAATTACTTTATAATATTTTCCTTCCATTTTTTTTATAAAGAGTTTTTTTTTACTCCAAGTTTTACTTCTCTGCTACAATTATTTCTTAATTAAATTAATTATTATCATAACATATTTGCCCTTCAAATTAATACTTACCTTATTTTGATGAGTATTTGCCTAAAGTTGAGTATTTTTTTCTTAATTTTATATTATAATCCTTTTCTTTTCTTAAATATCGTATAAATTTAAAAAGTACATCTTCATTAATGGATTTACCATTCGTTGAAATTCATAACTTCTAATTTAATATTATGGTAAATCGTAGCATTGGTTTCTCAACTATATATCAATTACACTAATAGGTAATAGTCACTTAATCATTTTTATGTTAAATTTGGGTCATATGAGTATGTAATTTTCACAACTATAGTCTTTTTGATGAATGTCGTTAAAAATTACCGTTAAGTTGTCATGTGTCTCACATGTGCGTCTAGTAAGGGTTAAAATGATTTTTTTTCAAACCTAACTTATATCACAGTTTGTAATCGAGTCCTTAAAGTTAAAAAAATGACATTAAGGCCTTCTTCCCCAAATGTTTTGGAAAACCCCTCCAATTTTTCTAACCCTTCTTTCAATCATTTCCATTAGAATGCAGGATTTGAACACTACCTGGAATCCCGAATTATACTACAATAACACCAAATCACCAAATGAAAAAAATTATTACTAACAGTCATGTTCAATTAATTGTCAAGAAACTTATAAACATAATCATCATCATCTTCATGTTCAATTAATTGTCAAGAAGTAAACTAAAAAAATCCCCAATATATTTTAACCTAAAAAAACCAACCCAACTCAAAATAATGCCAACAATTACCAAGGGTTTTCATTTCTCATGGTGTAGAAGGGTTTTCATTTCTCTTCCCCCTCCGTTTTATCTTCTACCGGCAACCGCCTCCGGCCAACTCTTCTCCGCGGTAATCGACTCTCGAGCCCTCGTTTAATTTTGTAATGTCTACTGCAGAAACTCATCGTCGGCGCCTCACTGCCTCAATCTTGATTCCTGGTCGCCAGTTCTTTTGTGAAATTATCGTCCATCGAAGATCCTTAACCGAAGGACAGATGAAGAACAGCGTTGAAGATCGGATGGCTCTATTATAACCGATTCAGAGAGATGCAGAGGGAGTAGGAATCGCAAGCGCCGTGCAACGTGATATTCTATAATTGATCAACAATTTATAAATAAAAGGGGGAACATAGGAGTAATTATAAATATGAAGTAATTTATGTTGGGATTCTGCCATAGATGAAAAGTTTATGTAAAAGAGCTTTTTCTCTCTCCTAACCCTTCTGTTTGTCTCTCTTTCTTTCTTTTCTTTTCTTTTCTTTTCCAATATAATCAATCCCTCTTTCTTTCTTTATCTCTCTAGAATTCTCTTTCTCTCTCTAGATTTATGAAAATGAAAGAGATAGAAAGAAAGAAAAGGCTCTTTTACATAGACTTTTCATTTAGTCCAAGATTGGCATACTGAAAAATTCATTACATGGGTTCTCAAAAAAAGAAGTGGCAGTAGCAGTACTATGTTAATAGCAGCAGTACTGAACTCTTGGCTTGAAATTAAATAGACCACTCTCCCCCACTCCCAGCCAGTCGGCCAAATCACTACATAAACAAAGAAAAATTTGAAAAACAGTAGATGTTTTCAAGAATCAAGAGGCAACTGATAACAATATATTCACATGGATAGTAACAAAGAAAGAAAACAATGGATAAAAAATATATGAAAGAAAGAAGGAAAAAGAAACATATGTACAACTATAGCATACTCGAGTGTGCAGTGTGTGTTGATATTGATAATCCAACTGATGAGAAGAATAAAAAATCTGGTAATGAGCAGTCTTTAACAAACAAATTTTTATTATTTAGCATAGAAATCTTACTGAGTGATTGCACAGTAGGTGGATCTCAGAAACTTCAAGCAAAGACTTGACTACAGGGCGTTAGAGTAAGAAGTTCCATAAAGTAATATTTAAATTAAATGAGGGAAAATGTCTCTTTGGGAATCCACAACAGCTTTTGATTTAATGAATGGCTACATATTTTCCTAAAAAAGAAAACTCAAATTAGGAAAAAGATAACTGCAGAGGGCACTGCATATGACAGATAACTGAAAAAGATAAATATAACTGAAGTATGTATGTTGGCAGCCTAATATGTTTTCCCAACATCATAATATGTTTTCTTTTCCTGATTCACTGAAACTCTAGAATAAATCATAAATCATATATGACTACATGATTTACTGATATCAACTTATTAAGTTTTGTTTACCTTCACTGCATACAATACAGGTTGCTGCAGAGGGCACTGCATATGATAGATAACTGAAAAAGATAAATATAACTGAGGTATACTTTCACCAAACTGAAGCTCCTTCTAACGCACAATCCCAGACTTCTAAGAGTTACACTAATGGTATCTATCATTACAATTACAATTCAATGTGAGGCTTAGAAAGAATTGGGCATAATAAGAATCTGCAAAATATAGAGATAGGACTTAGTTCGCTGCAGTTGTGTTCGCTGCACTTAGTTCACTGCAGTTTTGTTCGCTGCACTTAGTATGCAAATTAGATTCTCCAAAAATTAGAAATTGACTTTGATTTTGCTAAAAGGAATTTCGCTGCAGTTTTGTTCACTGCACTTAGTATGTAAATTAGATTCTCCAAAAATTAGAAATTGACTTTGATTTTGCTAAAAGGAATTTATTTTCTTGACTTTGATTTTGTTTTTGTGTTTAGAAATATTATGGTGATTCCACAATAGTGATATTTGAATTTAATTTTGGCAGAATGGAATCAGCATATAGGACGTGGGTTAGACATCGGAGAGAAGGAGTGACACCTCAAATTTTCTTTGATGAGCTGCATGGAGCTTCAAACAGCTTAAGGTACCGCAAAAATGGCAGGTTGGTTTTTCATCTCTTGCTTCTTTGAGTGTGTTACTTTTTGATCTCCTATGGCAGGTTGGTTTTTGTTCAAACCCTGAAAGATTTTTGACCTCTTGCTGCAAAAAGTAATTTTGTGTTATTGACTTTGAATGTCAAATTAGGGTGAGCTACAGAAGCCGCAATGATGAAATTACTGCAGCAAGGCATAGACAGTTTGTTACTGCCATAGGAGATCAAATTTCCCAGGTTGAAGGGGCATTAAGGGAATCTTTTAATGAGGAAGGGAAGAAACCTCTTCGATGGGTTAATTTGGATGAAAAAGAATGTGATGACTTAGCCATGTTTCTCACCGGGACTCTCGGAAACTCAAAAGTGATTGAGCATTTTCACCGAGGTTGGAGCAAAAGCGAAAGGCTCTATTTTAGATAAACAATCTCCAAGAAAAGATTTTGGATCTAAAACTAAATGCTCTCTTTCTGATAAACAATCTCCAAGAAAAGATTTTGAATCTAAAACTAAATGTTCTTTTTCTGATTTTGGATCTTATAATTCAGATTTTGAAAATGGTTGCCCAAGCTTCTTCAAGTTGACCGATTCGATTTGACGCCATCATAGTTTAGAAAATGTTTCTAAACCAAACTGATTTTAAATGAACATGGGTCAATTTAGGCAGCCCTTATTTCCCAACACACACAAAAAATCAAGTAGATATACACACACAGGACTCAATTCAGACAGCCCACAATCACATACAAAAAAAAAAAATGAATGTATAGGACTCAATTCAGAAATGAATGCACATGCACAGGGGTCAATTTATGTAATGTATGAGTTTGACCCTTTCTCCTACCAAATAGAGCAAAAGAAATTGTTGAACAGCAACTCCTACCTCGATCAAAGATGACTGGAAACTCACCAATGCAACTGGCAGTGCTCGATTTCGGCGGTGGTAGGAACACCAACAGCAAGGCCTATAAGAACATTCAGCAAACAAATTTCCTTCGTTATAATTTACATGGCTTCAGGGACGGAATACCAAATAGAGCAAAAGAAATTGTTGAACAACAACTCCTACCTCGAGAAACTGGCTATCCCCTTTGTAATCTTTTTAGACTTCCTTTACACTTCCCACTTCCCAGGTGCTTTATTTGTCTGCATCACTCTTGAAACATAGGATTATTCATAGGGATTGATAATACATTCATTCTGGTGCTATCATAAATGTATTCACATAAATGGTGCTCTTTGATGCCATCAATATTTGGTTAAGCTACTACTCCCCCATCCCAAAAAAAAGCCCTCTTTCCTTTTCAGTTTGTCCCCCAGAAAATTGTTACATTTCTAAAATCTAAGCTACTAATCTTCTTAGATTTTAGAAATAATCACAAAATGTAAGACTTAATAAGTTTGGTTTAGAAATAATCTAACCAATCCATTTTTGAGTGGCTTCATCCCTAAGTTTATACCTCAAGAAAAGACGAAGGTGATCCTACTTAAAATAAGAATAATAATTAACGAATTTGGAAGCAGAAAAAGAAAACCCAAATTAGGATATGCAAGCACTAATATGATACAGGAAATAGGAAAACCAAGAAAATTTGAATTGTGGGTGTAGACGAAATTTAGTCTGAAAACCCAGGTAGTTAAGAGACTGATCAGGCTTATATGTGAAGCAAAGCACACAGATGCAATGCAGAGAACAAAATGAAAGCAAATCCAACTTGAAAACAGATTTTAGGAACTGCATTGATATTTTAGGAGAAAGTAAACTTATATTTCTTTGCTTCCCATCATTTTGTCCCCTTAATGCTAGAATGATGGACTTGAACATTCACATAATTGTGACAAAAACCTTTCCTAAGTTCGTATAATAATCACCGCTAATTGGCCTCCATATATATACAGAATCCCTCTTGGTGCGTCTACAGAATCAAATCACTTTACAACTCTAACACATGATTCATGATGTGCCTATCCTGCCCCCGCGTGAGGATAGGTATACTGTCTAAGTTTTGGGTTGAAACGTTGGAATTACGTTTCTGCTGCTAATTAGTTGATACTTGGCAAGCTATACAGTACACAATTTATCATATTCGTCAGGAGATCAACTCTAAAAGTTCTGTCAAACAAACAATCTTAACCAGATGTTTAGTTTTTTGGGTTCCATCTTTTGTCAAAAAAGTTTTTTAAAAATAGCTCTAAAGGAGGTTTCTGTCGTCTTTTTCGACATGTTATCAGCACTTGTTACTTCATGGATTCTGCGTATTGTGGTTCTGTCATTCTTTCATTATCTCATTAATTTTCTTTAGGAAACTCTTCAAAGAATATAATGAACCAAGAGCAAGATGAAAGTAGAAAATTGTATCCCAATATTCTTTCCTTCGTTATAATTTACATATTCAAGTCGGGGACGGAAAATCATCATTATCTTTCAAAGACTTGAAACTTACCAATGCAGTTCCGACAGTGCTTGATTTCGGTGGTGGCAGGAACACGTAGAGGGAAAATAATTGAAGGAACAATAACCTGAAAAAGCGATGAAACACACACAGAAACTGAAAAAACAAAAACCTTACAGAAACTGAAGCAACGCAGCCAAAATAGGAGCAGATTAAAGACAAACACAGAGAGACATGCTACTGGAATGAAGAAAGATCTACAACAACTAATGAAAGTTGTGAAGATGCCGAATGAAGATGTATGGAGATGATGTGAATTAGTTAGCCAAGTCAGTTTATAGATTAGTCAATACTATAAACTAAAACAATCTTACTGATATAAACAAAGTGAATCAAAAGGTAAAAAATTAAAAAATCAAGTAACTGCTCCAGCATGTGGAGATGAAATAGATGCAAAGAAGGACAAAGAAAAACTTATGATCAACCAACCTTTAAAGTTTAGAACATTTGACCATATAGTGTTTGACTATCTGTAATTTGAGGTAAGGAAAAGTGAAGACAACATTACCAAAATTAGAATCATGAAGATCTTCAAGAACTTCCTCTGTAAATGCTGACAATGAATTTTGCATAGAACTAATTTTCTTCTTCAAAAGTTGAATTTCATTTTCAAGATGCTCTTTCACCATTGTCCTTGTCCATATCCTTCTGAAAATCTAGGCATGATGAACAAAACACTTCCCTGTGCAAAGGAAACAAAACAAAGTTTATTCAATTCAGACATTTAAATTAACAAAACACTTATGTTACTTAAGAAAAGAACACAAAGGGCCAATTACAATGCGCTTTGTTGTTTTTTGATACACATATCCATAATAGTATCATTAACTTCAGCAAGAAGTATTAAGAAAAGTATCCAGCAACAATTACAACGCGCTTTGTTGTTTTTTGATACACATATCCATAATAGTATCATTAACTTCAGCACTCAGTTTTTAAAGTTAAATTCAATTTTTTTTTACACTAACAGGAAAACAACAAACAGAATAGCCGTTCTTGATTGAAGCATCTGGATGAGGATAACAATATTGCAAACAAATAAAAGATAAAGAATTTAAACTCTCAAAGGGGCTAGGAATCCAAGATAACATGGAAGGCTAGTACTCTTGCCCGTGCCCATGGCACGGCGCAAGTAGGGAAGGATATCAGTATTAGAGGGTGTTAATATTTAAATAAATCAATATATGTTTTAATTATGTTTCAAAAATAGTCTAATTTTTTTTTTGGTATGCTAACATACATGTACTCCTACCCAATGTGCTTCTGAATATATTCAACAAAAGAAACTCAAACTTAGAAAATAACCAATTTAAAATTAACACCTCTCGATAATCAATTAAAACATATTGAAATTTGGTATAACACAGATCATTGTATGTTAGAGGTTAATGAAATAATAATTCATTTATTTGATAAAAAAATCAACAATAAAATATTGAATTTTTTTTTTTAAAAAGAAAATTTAAAATGTATCAACAATATTTTAGTTTTTTTCTCAATAACGCACAACTTGATCTTCTTTTAGAAACTCTTACTTCATAACAATGGCTCGTTTAGAAAAGGAAACTGCAATAATTTACTTCCATTATTTTCACCTGCACGTAAGAAGACAAAGAAGATATCAGACACATTCATTTAATTATAATGCTTTGTCTATTAAACTCGACCAATAATTCAAAAATAGATTTGTTTGTTTTCTTGTATTTGGGAGGAGGTATATATATATATATATATTTCCTAGTCCATCAACAGTTCATCACCATGCACAAAGTCTGCGATGCATTATTTTTCCCCATTAACATTTATGTGCACAACATTAGGCTACGAAAAGAAAAAGAATAAAGAAAATTTAAATCAAGTCAATTTTTTAGTCATGAAAAATAGTGAGTTCAATTTAATATGAACTATCAATATCCACTGTTAGCACCGAAATTTCTCAATTTTGACAAATTTTTTAGTTCAGGTCAACATGAAATCAACTCATGCCACATAGAAGTTCAACCTCAAACCATGTTATAAAATAAAATAAATTGTTCATATCCAGAATTAGCTTTTCAGTTTAGGTAACAATCAAAAACAAGCCCTACTACGCTATTGAAACAACCGTGCATATAAGCTGAATTTTAAATATATTATTCAACACATTAACAAAAATACTGTAAAATGAAGAGATTTTCAGTTCTGTGGTATTTCAAGATTTTTTGTTTAAAATATTTCAACGGGTTGAAATATAGTCAATCCAGATTTCTTCTTTCTGTTACTCATCAAGGCACTCATGTGAAAGATGACTATAAGTCTAGACCCCAAAAGTGCAATAGAATCCCAACCTTGAGAATTTTTCCAAGAATAAATTTCCCAATAAATAAGTATAACGACTTTCAGCCTAGTTAAAATCATGTGTATCTAAGGCAACTGCATTAGAGGCGCAAAGCTGACATAGTAATCCAACATGAAATTGAAAATTGAAACTAAAACCGGTGACCGATTTCATTAATGTTTAGTAAAACATGTTAACAAACCATTACCAATGTAATGTTTTTAGGCCTACAAATCACATTATTCAGGTTGTGAACATCTTGGAAACAAAGAGTATACTCCTAGCATCTTTAAAAAGACCATCATTCAATTGGAAAATTACTTCCAATTGTGACCCTTAAAAAAATCAATATTAGAATCATGAAGATCTTCAATATATATATATATATATATATATATATATATATATATATATATATATATATATATGGTTAGTTATAACTTTTGATAATTTTTTGTAAAAAAATTTATTTTTTTGTAATTTTTATATTTATTTGATAAGTGCATGTTAATGAGTAAATGGACGCCCATGGGCGCCCATGCCCATTTAGTGCCCGCCCATATATGCCCATACTATTAAATGGGCACTTATTTGCCCGCCCATTTGAGCCCGCCGCCCATTTAGGCCCGCCCATACCCGTCCATTTGCCACCTCTAGTTGTATCTTAGATCAATACCGCACTCACAATCACACCCAAGGCAGAAAAACTAACCATTTTCTCTCCACCTCTATACAAGATGTTTTGGAAAAAGTATCAAATAATCATATCCAACCATAGGTATCAAAATTTGATATAATAATAATTTTTTAAAAAAATTATATCAAACACATATCAAAATATAAAAATAAAAATAAAATATTATATACAATAATTTACAAACACATATTATAGTATAAATATATGATCAAAATGAAGGGTTTAAAATTAGGTAGTACTAGGGGATGTATCAAAATTGGTACCTTTTTTAGTACCACACCAAAATTTGATACTTTTTACTTTAACCATTGAAGAGTATAATACTATTACATATATATCAAAATTTGATTTTGACCTCTACCATTGGACTTGCTTTAAGAACGAAAATTTCCACCAAAAGCAATTTTCTAAAAAAGTAATGGAATCACCATTAAATGGTAACTAGTTTTTTTAACACGTGCGTTAAACGCACGTACATAAATATATCACTAATCATTATAGATTCTAAAAAAATTTCCTTATACACAAACAAAATAAGGAGGATCGGCTTATTAACAATTGCACATAAATATATCACTAATCATTATAGATTCTAAAAAATTTCCTCATACACATCATTTATTGTCTTATTAGTTAGTTTTTTATCATCACCGCATATCAATATCTTTAAACCAAAATAATTTGTTACTCTAGAAACTACGACATATGCCTATCCATGACTGAATACTGTTTTTTTTTTTTAAAGAGACCTACGTGCAATTATTGGCTTTAGCACTTGTTAATTGTCATTGCATATGATATCAGCAATGAAAATTGTCTTCTCGGAAACTTGAAAGACAGTCTTATATCCAGGGCCGACCCTGTAAAATATGGGGCCCAAGGCCGATTAAATCGAACGAGGCCCTTTATTTGTAACATTTTTTTTCCTATTTTTAAAAAAATTAAAGAAACAAATATAGAATATAAAAAAAACATTTCATTACAAAGTCATTGGAATAACACACAAAAAAATTTCAAGTTTCATTATCACTTAAAAAACAAACAAACAACTTTCTTAGTTATCAAGTACATTTTCTCTATTTTAGTATATAATATACATTGTAGTTTTATAATTAGACTTGCACAGATAAAAAATATTATACTTTTTAAAAAAATCCATTATTTGGGTCTAAGTTGTTAAAAATACAAGTTTTGAGTCTTAATTTACAAATATAATGATTTTAGTTATTATAATTTTATCAAAAATTAACTCAACACAATTACACCTACTTATAGTTGCTCTTCTTAAATATCGATTTTAAAATTTCAAATAGAATATCTTTAAAAATTATGTATTTTTATATACATAGCGTACCTACGATACACATAGCTTTTCCCAATATGTATCATAAAATTAAAATTTCGATACACGATACATATCTATGATTTATCAACTATATGATAAATCACAGAATCCAAATTTTCAAATTCCAAACTGGCAAAATTACCCGGTTAAATGTGAGAAAAACAAAAAATAGAATAAATAGTTCACATAACATACTTTAATAATTAAAGTAATTGAGAAAAATTGAAGAAAAAAGTGATTTCCGCTGGATAGGTAGTTTGGGCTTATTATTATTATTTTTTAATAATAAGAAGGGTAGTTTTCAAATTTGGGGCCCGAAAAATTGGGTATTTTTTGGGAGACCAAAGCCATGGTCTCACATGTCTTGTAGCTGGGTTGGCCCTGCTTACATCATATAAAGTTAATGACAATTTTGGGTTAAAAACGTTTTCTCCAACATTGTTTCGTTTCAAAATTTTGTTTCAACTTTCAACAATGTGATCTCTAAGATTTATAATGATTAATTTTGTTCCATTGCACAACCCCACAGCATGATTAATGTTTCTTGATAGCATTATTGGAACACTAATTTTAAGTGTCAATTCATGACCTGACAACCCCGAACACTTTATATTATTCAAAAACTTTGTATAATGAATGTTTTCAAACAAGCTTGATTTTTTTCCGTCTTGCAAATAGAATCTGAACTCAAATAAGTTCTTCCTTTTGAATGATTACTTTTATTAAATTATATTTGTATTTTTTGAATAAAGAAATTTCTGAGAAAAAAATAAGCTAAAATCAAAATAACGAAATTATTTTTATCGTTAACTATTATTTTTGTTTTGTAAAGTATTTTGAATTTAATGACTTCTATTATATTTTTTTGTTATATTGACTTTATAACTATTATTTTTGTTTTATTTTTAAGAATTAGTTTTACGGAAAAATTTTGTTCCGTAATTTTTTTTTATTTTGCTAACCTCAGTTTAAATTGTTTTGTTTTATTGATTATGTAACTATTATTTTTGTTCTATCAAATATTTTTATTTTACTAACGTATTTTTGTTTTACATAACTATTTTAAAGAATTTGTTTTAAACTTTTGTTCCATAAATTTTATTTATAATTTTACTAACCTTAGTTTAAATTATTTTTGGTTTATTGACCCCATAACTATTATTTTTGTTCCATCAAATATTTCTATTTAACTAATGTATTTTTATTTGACATAGCTATTTTTAAGAATTTGTTTTAAACTTTTGTTCTTTAAATTTATTTTATTATTTTAGTAACCTCAGTTTAAATTGTTTTTCTTTTTATTGACTTTGTAACTATTAGTTGTGTTTTATCAATTATTTTTATTGTACTAACGTTTTTTTTGTTTTACACATATATTTTTATGAATTTTTTAAAACTTTTGTTCTGTAAATTATTTTATTTTACTAACCTCCGCATTAAATTATTTTTGTTTTGTTGATTCTGTAACTTTTATTTTTATAGTGGCTTGTTCCATAAATTATTTTTATTTTATTAACCTCTTATATTTTTGTTTTCTTGACTCCGGAACTATTATTTTTGTTTTAGTTACTATTTTTTATATTTAAAAAAGGGAAAAATATTTAAACATAATTAAAAACGAGGAGATGGTGATGATGAGAGAGAAAATAATAAGTAGACAGGAGAGATAAAAAGAAATACATCCGGAGAAGATAGAAGAGAGAAATAGTGAAATTGTAACTCAAAAGTCAAATTCAAAAGTAAGATTTTGGGGGGAGAAATCTACCTTTGTCATTATATATAGTAAAATCAACATTAAATCTCATAAAAAACTTTCCTTAGTCAAAATCATCTGAATCAGCCACTAAATAAATTTCTCCCTAATAATTAGTAACGTACTAAACTAAGCCTTGAATCGAGGAAAATTATTTTGGACAAAGATAACTTACCATTCTTCAAAGTTTAGATGTAAGGAAAGTTATAGAATTAGTTGTAAGACTAGCAATGTTGGACAATTTATGCTCACACCCATATGCATACCCGCCCGCATTTAATTAGGTATGGACATCAACAAATTTTTAAGGGTAAATGTTGTGTACGATAGAAGACTTTGTAAACAAATTAACAGAGTGTAACAAGATCAAAGTAAAGAAGAGAGAGAGATTGAGACCAACGGTATGTCGAAATTTTATTAGAGTCAACATTGAAAACGTTATATGGATACAACTATTTATATAGATGCAATAGAAACCCTAAAACCCTTAAAACAAATAAAACCAGACAAAACAACAAAACGGCAAAAAAGGGAACTAGGCGGTCGCCTAGTCCTTGACACTAGGCGACTGCTTAAATTCCAATAGCGCAATGAAAACCAACAAAGAGTAGGCGGTCAAGCAACCGCCTTGTTTCCAGTAGCTCAGTCTGAAGAAAACTTGACTAAGCGGTCGCCTAGTCCTTAACACTAAGCGATTGCCTTGTCAAAACTTTGACAATCCACTGGGTAATCGAGTCATCTCATTCTCAACAATAAATTTTAGGTCGGTACTCTCTAGACAATTTTTAATCGCTTTATTTTATTATACTTTTATTTAAAACGATAAAAGACAATTTTGTGGAAAAATGTCATGTATGCCCTTAATTCGGATAAGTGCACATATTCATAATTTAATATTTAAAATCAATTGGTATTGGTTAGACAAAAGTTATTAAGATTTTACAATATGATATCAAAAAATTATGTAGGAAAGTAATTAAAAAGTAACATTGTTAGTCAACTTAATATAAATAAGTAATAAATTGATAATTTAATTCAAATATGTTTTTATATAATGTAATAATTAGTAATGTAATGAATAATCAAAAATTGTCCCGGAATAGCCTCTCCACTAATATATTTTGTATTCACTTGCAGAATACGTAACCTCTCTTTTCGTATCATAGATTTTTTTGGAGGCCCTTTTCGTCAATTCGTCTCATAGATAAATGTTCCTTTTTTTATTATTTTTTTGTATCAAAGTACGTTCATTTTTGTATAGAGTTATTAAAATGATATCTTTATAAGTTTTTATCTATTATTTGAATTGAATATGTACTAATCAAATATAGTCTAGATACTAAAGATATTTATATATGTGTTCTACTAAGATGATCCAATTAATGACTTTATCACGTGCCCGTGCGCCCTCGCGCGTACATGCGTACACACACACACACACACACATATATATATACACACACACACACATATATATATATATATATATATATATATATATATATATATATATATCTCAAAAAAATTGTATATAATATTTGCAAGTTATGAATTGCTTTCTCAGTTACTAACGGGAGTCAACTCTTTTTAATGTTTTCAATCCAAAATCCTTGACAAAAGTGAGAGTAATTAACAAATGTTCTTGCAAAATCAAGTTACACTCGGTGATGAAATTGACTAAATAAAAAAATGGCTAAAATATAATTACCCCCAAAGTATCCACTCAATTCTAAAGTGCATCCTAACCTAATTTTTGTCTCATAATGTCATCTGACGTTATTATTTGTCTCAGTTTTTACCCTAATCGTGACAGCCATTAGAAAGATAACGAAAAGATAACAAAAAGTTACCTTTAAAACTTTATAATGGTAGATATTATACGATAAAAAAAGTAGATATCATAATTAACATAATTACCATGTTTTGAATATTTTTCTTAATATAATATAATTAACAAGTGTTAAAATTTCAAATTTATTAATAGCAAATATCACTAAATTATTTTAAAATAATGATTACAATATAATGTTAAATTTTAAAAGTAAAACCAACAATTTAATATCATTCTAAGGTTCAAAAGAACAAAAAAAAAGAAGTTAATAGTTGAATAGTACTTCATAGGTTCATTAACAAATTATAGACTCATTAACAAATTAGAACACTGCTTATTATACATGCTGGCACAACCTTTTGATTAAATAAAATGTCAATTACCCAATCATGTTTGACTTTTTTAATTTGTGCGCTTATTTTTATTCTTGGGATTTCTTTTAATTTTTTCAATTTTAGTCATCCAACACAGTGCTGATTGCCGAAAAAATGAAGTTTACTATTTATACTAATTAGGGTTAGAGTTAGAAATTATAAATTTCATAATATTAATTTATTAATATATATGTATAACTTTTTTGCCGTAATTTTTTTAATGAAAATTGTATTATTGTATATATTAGTTCGATCTATATTTTTTTTCAGTCGTATAATTTCTACCAATATAAATTTAAAAGGTAAATTTTCGTTAACTATTCGTTATCTTTCTAACGACTATCACGACTAGGGTGCAAACCGGGACAAATGGTAACGTCAGATGCCATCATGAGACAAAAATTAGGTTGGGTGTACTTTGAAATTGAGTGGATACTTTTGGGGGGGGGGGTAAATTATATTTCCGCCTAAAAAAAGTGTGACCTTATAATTAAAAGTTAAAGTACAGGACCAAACGTCCTTTTTTTTTTTGTATACCTTTCCCTTAAGGGAGCATGTAAAGAAATCGAACCTAAAATCTTACATTTTGTAAAGCCCTAACTCTACCACTGGACCACCCCTCAAGGTCTACAGGACCAACCGTCTATTCAATTAATCATAATCTTAATTAATTAGAGAGTGGGAACGCGCGCGTGCCCTTAAGGGGTGATTCAGTGGTTGAGATGTGGTTTCACAATGTATAATGTCTCAAGTTCGAACTCTTCTCATGTCCCCCTTAGAAGGAAAAAAAGAGCGCATGCTTTTTTCTGTTGTGTATTTTGAAACATAATGAGAAACTTATTATCAACTATTTTTTGCCCCTAAGGCTGAATAACGATGATTTCAAAATGTCGCGTCGATTTCCTACGCCTTAAAAATAAAATAAAATAAAAAAAACTATGTTTTTTTTAAGTAATGAAATGAATATTTCAAATCATCACCAACTTAATCATCTAACGGCTCTAACATTAAAGCTCGTAATAATATTATAAGCACTAAGTCGTAATATCATTTGCCAAATTATTTTAGGAGTGATTTAAGGATCATAACCATCTTTCTGTCCAAAATATTAAATCAACCAAAAAAAAATGGCACAAAATTATACTCTCTACATTCCGAGCAAAGAATCAACTATTTTATTTTAAAATATTTCATTTAAAGAGTCCACTTAAAAAAATAAGATAAAAGTGTCATTTTGTTATTAATAAGCTACTAAATGTGTTATTTTTAAAAAAATTACTTTCACACGAGAATTCTTTGCCCGAAATTGAGGGAGTATTTGATTGTAAATTCCAAAATTATGAGGGAATCCTTTGAGATTTTGTAAGCTATTAAAGTCATCACATCTTGCTATACTTCCTCCATAAAAGAGCGTATATAAGTGGTTCATTTTTTTACAAAAGGATTCAACAGAAAAGAAATAGTGACCAATTAACCATCCACGTGTATAGGCAACCAAACGAAGTTTCAATTATTCATATTATTTGATGACAAGAAATAGTACAAGAATTATGTCCTCACGAAGAATTTGCGAACGAGTGAGCTGAAGCAACGGCCAGTGGTTTGGGACAACCTTGTGGGGGTCCGGGAGGCGGGCACGGTGCACCATTTATGAATGTACAACGACATTTCCACAAGCGAATGACTCCATCTGGGGCTATACAAGTTGATTGTATTTCTCCGATGCCTCGGTAGCATGGACGACAAGTTTCTTCACATGCGTTTTCATTGGGGCAACCACCAGTAATAATATCATAATAGTTACACTTCGCGTTTACGTTATATATAATGGTATTCACTGTACTCATCAATCACAAGAAAATATATTAATTTAGAACAATTTTGTGGAATTTCAATATATATATACATATATATATTGTGCAATTAAAAACGCATAGAGATATATAGTTGTACCTGAGATGAATACCGCCATTACAATCACACCAAAGGCAGAAAAACTAGTCATTTTCTCTCCACCTCTATACAAGATGTTTGGAATGAGTTTGGTTTTGAGGTTAGGAAACTCAACTATTCTCGAATTCAGTTTGTTCAATTTATATAAGTTTAGAGCATTAAATGAAATAAAATATTGGGTATATATATAAAGCAGGTTAGTCTACCAAAACGAAAACTTCCGCCAAAACCAAATTTCTAAAAAAGTAATGGAATCACCAATAAATGGTAATAATGAAATCATCATTAGATCTCATAAAATTTTTCCTAGTCAAAATAAACTGATTAAGCCACTAAAGAAATTTCTCCCTAATAAACGTTATAAAAAGAATAATCTATCATCATTTAAGATCATTTATTATAATTAAGTTGTAATAATATTTTTTTCTTCCCAATCAACAATCTTTTTTGAACATTATTTAATTTAAGCATATAAAATATGAGTAGTTTTGGAAAAATATGGATAAATGTTTATTGAAATCCTAAAATATCATTTATTTTGAAATGGATGTAGTAATAATTACTACCAGTATACATGCATGTGTCATAGGCACGGTGTCGATATGAAATTAATTCAATGAATGGTCGGGATAAACATGGCCGATCTTGAACTTTTGGGGGTCCAGAGCAAAAAAAAAAAAGGGGGGCGCTTAAAAAAATATAAGCATAAGAATTTTAGACAAACAATTTTATTTGACTTTTCATCATTTGAAGTATTGAAAATGAATAATACCCAAACATACATAAAAAATAAGTATTAAATAATTTCCAAAAACTGTTATTCTTCATTCGTTAAAATAATTTACAATAAAAATAATATACTTCATCAATTTTTATTTATTTATGTTTTGACTTCTAGATAGATATTTTTTTGGTAACATGTATTGTGCACTATAAATTCAAGTTAAAAAACAATGAATTGACAAAGCAAAGAATTAAATAATCATAAGCAATAATTAAAAATGATAGTAACATAACAATAAATTTTGATTTTTGCTTGAAATATTGATATTATATGCCCAATCAATTGTTATTTTTATGACCCGGATAAAAAAATTGATTGTCAACTAACTTTTTTTTTATAAGTAAATTTAGCAAACGAAAAATAAAATTAAGGTTGAATAACTCTGTTGAAACCGAATATAAAATATTTATCTTTATATAGTAACTCTTTATTCATTAGGTTCCGGAGTAATTAAAGCATATATAAGTAGATTTGAAGTTGGTAATAAATAAATAAAATATTTAACCACAACTATTATACTTACAATACAAGTGGAGGATAAAGATGAAATATTGTGAAATTATAAGCATATTTTTAAAAAGTTGATTATTTATGTAAAATCTCTCAAAATAATATAAGAGACTATTTAACTAAATCGGGGAAGTATATTATATAATATGCATATAAAATAATACTAAAAATAATTGACACCCAAAATAAAATAAAAACTACAAAAAAAATATAATACTAATAATAATTGACATCCAAAATTTAAAAAAAAAAAAACTACAAAAAAGTAAGCGAAAGGGCTTGAACCTAATACTTCCCCACTTCTCTCAACATTTGCACAAACCCAATCCACAAAGCCAAACGACATTTTATTTAATATAATTACATTATTTATTATATATCTAAATAAAACTAGCCTACATGTCTATAAAATTGGATCCTCTTGCATTGGTGGTCCTGCTCGATCGATCATTCTGAACTCCCCCAAAACTGGGCCTGGGGATAAACAAAACTCATAACGAAATAAAGAATAATTAACAAATCGTTTGTTGTTTTTGCAACAACGAGTAAATGGAGTACATTTTAAATTTTGAAATGCAAAAAGAAAAAAAAAACAAATACTCCCTCCGTCCCTAAATTATTGTCCTGGTTGACTCGGCGCACAGATTAAGAAAAAATAATTGATTTGATTATTTATATTGGTTTAATGTGTAGTTTCCTTTAAAGCCCATGTGTATATGACTCATAATTAAAGTAAGGTGAAAAAGTAAGGGTAAAGTGGTAAAAGTGATGTTCTAAAAAGGTAAGTTTCAAAGTGGACAATTATTTTAGGACGGACGAAAAAGGAAAAAAGGACGATAATTTAGGGACGGAGGGAGTATAAAATAAAGTATAGGTAACAAATTATTTGTTGATTTTGCAACCATGAAACGAGACTATGCGTTTGAAAAGAAAAATGAAAGAGTACAAAATATGAAGATAAAACCAAATATGAGGACAAAACAAAATACAAGGACACAAAATATACGAGTACAAAACCAATACAAGGACAAAAGCAAATAAGTGGAAAAATCAAATACGAGGACAAAACCAATACGAGGACAAAACTAGACAATACCTTCCAAATGATGCTACAATAACAACGAGGAGACTTTCCTAAGGTAGAGGTAAGAAGACTAGTATCACTTGGAAGAGCAGAACATTTACGAGTGTAATTCACACAAAAAATTCAATCAGGTTGTAACACATGAGTGGGAGGGAAATTGTAAGCTGAAACAAAAATTATCTAAGTCTCTGTGAGTAAGAGTATAGGGAACCACAAAGGTAATAGAAGAAAAAGTCTGATCAACAAGGGTTAAAAGGACTTGAATTAAAGACAACATATAACCTTGGACCACCACATTTACGAATCATTTCTAGGGTATCTAGGGTAACAATCTTGTTGTCAGAAGTGAGGTGGCAGAAATCACTTTGTGAGAAAAAGATCAAACAAAGAAATTAAAATGTAGCACCGGCTTAAAAACCCTCCTTTAACTATCCTAAACCCACCATCTACGTTCACATATATCACTTTTGGATTATCAGAACATGGTTTTAAACTAGGAGGATATTTGGCAGCTTGAATTATCCAAAAATCATTCCCTAAAGAGCAATGTTTCAACATGGGCTTATGATTAACGACATAAGGGAGAGAAAACACAAATATTCTCTCTCTTAGCATGGCATGAATCATTTCTAAATCAGATGGAAAAACTGACCTCAACAAAGAGAACAAGATGTGAATATCTGTCATAGTTATTATTTTCCGCGCACCAAATGACTTAGGCTTGACATTTTTCTGTAACCAATTTCTAAGTTTTCCTGTTTAGAAGACCACGCAGAGGAGACAACCACATCATCCAATAGAAAAATCTAAATGATCTCGACAGAAAGCTCATGTGGAGGAATAATGATTGCAAAATTGTGTTGCTGACAATTACAAACCAAAAGGATGACCAGACCCACCAATAAAAAATAATTTTAAAATCTATAACTATTACTAAGGCATAAATAAATACGAAATAAAAGAATAAATACAAAAGAAAAAATAAGTAACAAATTGTTTGTTGTTTTTGCAGCGACGAGTACATGAAGTACATTTTAAATTTTGAAATGTAAAAAGACAAAAAAAAATGAAATAAAGAATATGTGATAAATTGTTTGTTGTTTTTGTAACCAGGAAACGAGACTATGCATTTGAAAAGAAAAGTGAAAGGAAGCATAAGATCAAAAAGCAAATATTTGGGTAGAAACCAAATATGAGGACATAACCAAATATGGGGACAAAACAAAATATGAGTACAAAACCAATACACGGGAAAAACAAAATACGAGGACAAAACCAAATACGAGGATAAAATCAAATACGAGGACGAAACAAAAACGAGGACAAAGCCAAATATGAGGACAAAACCAGACAATACCTTCCAAATGATGCTACAATAACAAGGAAGAGACTCTCCCATGGTAGAGGTAAGAAAGACTAGTATCACTTGGATGAGCAGAACATTTACGAATGTAATTCATCAAAATTTTCAATCAGGTTGTAACACGAGAGTGGGATGGAAAAATGTAAGTTGAAACAAAAATCATCAAGTCTCTGTGAGGGGGAGTATAGGGAAACACATATGTAATTGATGAAAAAGTCTGATCAACAAGGTTGAAAAGGACTTGGATGAAAGACAACATAACATTGGACCACTACATTGACGAATCATTTCTAAGGTGGTGAGGAGTAATCAAAGGTTTAGTGCATTCTTGTTGTCAATGTGGCATAAATCACCATGTGAGAAAAATATTAAACAACGAAATAAAAACAATCACCAAACCAAGGATAAAGATAACACACGAAGCAAAAATAGGGGAGAGATGCAATGGGACTCAAATATCATACCTTCACTAGTTAACAAAAAAGAACTCATTATTCTTCAAAAGGATAGAAGTCTGAAAGTTGATCACCCAATTAATCATTTTCTTTATCCGAAACATCTGATACAACACGCCCCCCCCAATTACTCTTCACATCGTTTTCAAAAGCAACAAACTCTTCTTCTGTCCTGAAACTTCTATCCCAAATTCGATAGCGATCACCTAATGGCAAGTTTTCAATAGCATACTTCGCGAGACAATCAACAAGCTTGTTTTTGTCACGATGAACATGTTGATACTTCACTTGATTGAACCTATGGTGCAAATACCACTGATACACAGTGGGATTCACATATCCAGAGTCAATCATTTCACGGAACGGAAAACATTGAACTTTTAACTAGTTGTACATCTCTAACACAATACAATGAGCTAGAGGGTCAAACTTCTGCACAGCTAACTCCATACCAATACAAGCTCATAGATTTCTATTTTAGAACTATCACTTGCATAAATAGCACATAAAATCCCATCACTCACATTACCACCCTCATCTGTAACTAGTGTCGCAGTTGATGTAGAGGATTTAAAATATTTCCTCAAAACTTTAACAAATCAAAGCTTAGAATATACGTAAGAAGCTTGTAGCACCGGCTTAAAAACCCTCCTTTAACTATCCTAAACCCACTATCTACGTTCACATATATTTCTTTTGGATTATCAGAAGGGTTTTAAACGAAGAGGATATTTGATAGCTTGTTTGGTCCGAAAATCATTTCCTAAAGAGCAATGTTTCCACATGGGCTTATGATTAACGAAATAAGGGAGAGTAAACACAAATATTATCACTCTTAGCACGACATGAATCATTTCTAAATAAGATGGAAAAACTGGGCTCAACAAGGACAACAAGATGTAAATATCTGCAATAGTTATTATTTTCTCACAAGCACCAATTACTAAGTTTTCTCGTGTTAGAAGACCACTGAGGAACAACCACGCCATTCAGGAGGAAAATCTAAATGATCCACCCTGAGAAAAAAGATTAAACAAAGAAATAAAAATAATCACCAAACCAAAGATAAAGATAACATACAAAACAAAAAAGAGGGGAGCGATGCAATGACACTCCAAATATCATACCTTCAATGGTCAACAAAAAACGCGTTATTCTTCAAAAAGATAGAAGTTTTAAAGGTGATCACCCAATTAATTCTTTTCTTTCTCTGAAACATTAGAAACAAACTCTTTTTCTGCCTCGAAACTTCTATCCCAAATTCTTTAGCAATCACCTAATGACAAGTTTTCGTTAACATACTTCGCGAGACAATTAAAAAGCTTGTTTTTGTCACGATGAACATGCTAATACTTCACTTAACTGAACCTACGGTGCAAATACCGCTGATAACAGTGAGATTCACATATTCAGAGTCAATCAATTTACGGAACGGCAAACATTGAACTATTGACTAGTTGTCCATCTCTAACACGATACAATGAGCTAGGGGGTCAAACTTCTACAAGGCTAACTCAATACCGATACAAGCTCATATAATTCTGTTTTAGAACTATCTCTTGCATATATAACACAAAAAACTCCATCACTCACATTACCACCTTCACCCTTAACTAGTGTCGTAGCTGAAGAAGGTGATTTAAAATATTTCCTCAAAAACTTTAACAAATCAAAGCTTAGAATATACGTAAGAAACGTGTACCACCAGCTTAAGAACCCTCTTTAACTCTACTAAACCCACCATCTACGTTGACATAAATCCCTTTTGGAATATCAGAACAGGGTTTTAAACGAGGAGGATATTTGGCAGCTTTTATGGTCCAAAAATTATTTCTAAAGAGCATTGTTTCCACATGGGCTTATGATTAACGAAATAAGGGAGAGTAAACACAAATATTTTCACTCTTGGCAAGGCATGAATCATTTCTAAATCAGATGGAAAACTATGCTTAACAAGGATAATAAGATGTAAATATCTGCAATAGTTATTATTTTCCACGCACCAAACGACTTAGGCTTTTAATTCTTCTGCAACCAATTACTAAGTTTTCTATTTAGAAGGACCACTCTGAGGAACCAACCAAATCATTTAGTGGGAAAATCTAAATGATCCTACCAGAAAGCTCCTATGGAGGATTAGTGATTGTGTAATTGCATTACTGGCAATTGCAAACCAGAAAGATAACCAAACCTGCCAATAAAAATTATTTTTAAAATATATAACTATTACTAAAACATAAATAAATACGAAAAAAATAAATATGAAATAAAGAATAAGTAATAAATTATTTTTTTTAATTTTGCAACGACGAGTAAATGGAGTACATTTTAAATTTTCAAATGTAAATAGAAAAAAATATGAATTAAAGAATAGGTAACAAATTGTTTGTTGTTTTTGGAACCATGAAACGAGACTATGCGTTTGAAAAAAAAAGGATGCATCATATCAAAAGAGCAAATATTTGGGTAGAAACAAAATATGAGGACAAAATCAAATATGAGGACAAAACAAAATACGAGGATAAAACAAAATACGAGGGCAAAAAAAAAAGGAGTACAAAACCCAAAACCAAATATGAGGACAAAGCCAATATGAGGACAAAACCAAATACGTGGAAAAAACTAGACAATGCCTTTCAAATGATGCTACAATAACAAGGAGGAGACTCTAGCCCAACTCGAGTGCTTGAAGAGGTCGGGTGTTCAAAGGCATCAAAGCCTTATCCAAAGGATTTAGCTAATCTTAATCCGGAGAGGTTGAGTATTCAAGTCCTACAGGCACCACGGGACTTAACTACGAAAAGCCTCACCGAGGCACCATTTGTTCGAGCCACAAAAAGGCATCCTATATATATACAAGGCATCAAAAAAAAAAAGGGGTAGAGGTAAGAAGACTAATGTCACTGGGAAGAGCAGAACATTTACGAATGTAATTCAACAAAAAATCAATCAGGTTGTAACATAGGTGTTGGAGAGAAAATGTAAGATGAAACCAAAATTATCAAGTAAGTATAGGGAACCATAGAGGTAATAGAAGAAAAAGTCTGATCAACAAGGGTGAAAAGGACTTGGATAAAAGACAACGTAACATTGGACCACCACATTGACAAATCATTTCTAGGGTGTTGAGGAGTAATCTAGGGTTTAGTGCATTCTTATTGTCGAAGAGAGGTAGCAAAAATCACCCTATAATAAAAAGATTAAACAAAGAAATAAAAACAATCACCAAACCAAGGATAAAGATAACACACAAAGCAAAAAAAGAGGGGAGAGATGCAATGGTACTTCGAATATCATACCTTCAATGGTCAACAAAAAATAACTCATTATTTTCCAAAAAGATAGAAGTCTTAAAGCTGATCACCCAATTAATCATTTTCTTTATCTGGAACATCTGAAACAACACGCCTCCCCTAATTACTCTTCACATCGTGTTCAAAAGCAACAAACTTTTCTTCTATCCCGAAACTTCTATCCCAAATTCAATAGCGATCACCTAATGACAACTTTTCAATTGCATGCTTCGTGAGACAATTAGCAAGCTTGTTTTTGTCACGATGAACATGTTGATACTTCACTTAATTGAACCTACAGTGCAAATATCACTAATACACGGTGAGATTCACATATGAAGAGCCAATCAATTCACGAACACAAATGTTGAACTATTGATTGGTTGTCCATCTCTAACACAATACAATGAGCTAGGTGATAAAACTTTTGCAAGGCTAACTCCATACCAATACAAGCTCATAGGGTTCTGTTTCAAAACTATCTCTTGCATATATAGCACAAAAAATCCATTACTCACATTACCACCTTCATCCCTAACTACTGCCACAGGTGAAGTAGGAGATTTAAAATATTTCTTCAAAAACGTTAACAAATAAAAGTTTAGAATATATCTAAGAAGCTTTTAGATTATGGGTTTTAAACGAGGAGTATATTTGACAGCTTGAATGGTCTGAAAATCATTCCCTTAAAGAGCAATGTTTCCACATGGGCTTTTGATTAACAACATAAGGGATATGAAACACAGGGTGCCGCCCCTGTTTCCTTAAAAAAAAAAAAAGGGAGATGAAACACAAATATTGTCTCTCTTAACACGACATGAATCATTTCTAAATCAGATGGAAAAATTGTTGGTGATTGCAAACCAAAAGGAAGACCAAACCTGCCAATAAAAATTATTTTTAAAATCTATAACTATTACAAAAACATAAATAAATACGAAAAAGAGAATAAATACGAAAGAAAGAATAAGTAACAAAGTGTTTGTTGTTTTTGCAACGACGAGTACATGAAGTACATTTTAAATTTTGAAATGTAAAAAGACAAAAAAAAAAAAAACGAAATAAAGAATAGGTAACTAATCTTTTGTTGTTTTTGCAACCATGAAACAAGACTATGCGTTTTAAAAGAAAAGTGAAAGGAAGCATAAGATTAAAAAGCAAATATTTTACAGAAACCAAATATGAGGACAAAACCAAATATTAGGACAAAAGAAAATATGAGTACAAAACCAATACGAGGACAAAACCAAATACGAGGACAAAATCAAATACGAGGACAAAACCAATACGAAGGAAAACCAAATACGTGGACAATACTAAAGGCAAAATCAAATATGAGGACAAAACCAATATGAGGGAAAAACCAAATACGTGGACAATACCAGACAATACCTTCCAAATGATGCTACAATAACAAGGAAGAGACTCTCCCAAGGTAGAGGTAAGAAGACTAGTATCACTTGGAAGAACAGAACATTTACTAATGTAATTCACAAAAAATAAAAGCTGAAACAAAATTTATAAAGTCTCTGTGAGTGGGAGTATAGGGAACAACAGAGGTAATAGAAGAAAAAGTTTGATCAACAAGGATGCAAAGGACTTGGATGAAAGACAACGTAATATCGAATTTACACCAAAGAAGAAAGTAACAGAAGGATGTAGAGAAAGAGACCATAATATCGAATTTACACCAAAGAAGAAAGTACAAGAAGAACGAGATGTACAAAAAGAGAGAGAAAGAGATAAGAAGATATTTATACTACTCTGACAGATGACCTAGATGATCTAATCCGTTGTACTTGACAATCTAGACGCACGTAATTCTTTCTTTTTTTTAACCTTTTCTTTTTCTTTTGAACCTCCTCGTTTCCTATCTTTTTTCCAAATATAACCCCACAATCACCTCCTCCTATTCCTCCACCGTAGGTCCGTATCTTTTTCTTTTTTTTTTTCATTTGATATTTTGGTATTAATTTTATTTTATTTTTTATTTCTATTTTTAAATTTGATTTTAGTTTTAACCTTTTGTTACTGATGTCAAAATTTGTTTTAGATTTCAATTGTGGTTTATGGTTCTTGATTAAATTTTTGTTTTGATTGTGTTTTTGCCTTTGGTTTGTATTTTTAGTTTTAACTTTTGTATTTTGCTTCTATTTAGATGAAAATATATTGATTTTGAGTTTTGGCATTGATTTTTGTGTGAGGTTTTAAATACTATTGCTTATCATTAATACCAAATATATGCATATTAAATAGAATATGAACACAAAAAATAACAAGTATTTTCAATTTACAATATAATATAAATATCTATTAATTTATATACTCTAAAAAACATGTGCATGCTAACACGGACAAAAAACTACTTTATCTAATAAGTCAAAACCCAACATTTTAGCCATGCCCAAGGCAAATAGGCAATCCTTGAAACACTTCATAATCAAATTGATACCAAATCTATTAACTATGATGTTGTCAAGTGGTAGATTTTTGTAAAATATACGTCCAATTTTCTATAAAATGAAAAATTATTTTGTTTTTTATTTTTGCAAAATATTGTTTAATTTAAAACTATATTTACCTTATTTAGTTTTGAAGGGACTTGGATCCCTCTCGCTGTATAAATCGGGCTGTTCCTAGTGGGACACCTAACGTGATAAAGTGGAGCCCACAGTCTCTATCCCAAGAAGACCGAAGCTTCACCACGCGCCGAGGTGCGAACACCTCAACAAGACGATCGATTCCTCGACTTAACTCCTTATTGCCCCTTTCGGAGAGCCTCCCTGTTTTGATCAAGCCTCAGCGTTCCCAAGTCGGTAAAAATGACGAAGTACCCTAAAGTCCACGGAGCAGTTGGAAGACTGCACCAGTGTCAAAAACCTGCAAACACGCAAAAGTGCTCATCTGTGACGACCCGACCCGGACTCCAATGCGGAATCCCAAGGTCGTGCCATCAAGACAAGATAAAAGACGGACAAGCACCCGCTAAGCGTAGTGGTGCGAGTCAAGAGTTTAACCAACAAACTCTAAACAGGGAAGTAAAGCCATAACGGCAAAACCGAATAACCAAAAACTAAAATCTGCGGAAGCGAATCATAAGTGGGACCAAAGTCTATAATAATAAACTAAGGAGTACAAGGCTGAGAGACGACTATCTCTCGACAAATCTACGACTCGCGTGACGCAACATTGCGCACGGACAACAACCCATCGGCAACCTAATGCCGGCGAAGCAACAAGATCCCAACCTGATAAGCAACAACTCTACGGCTATAACATGCCGGAGGAATAAATCAACTAAAGAGTAAGAGATAAAATGCTAACCACTAAACCAATGTCTCGACCAAAGTTGTCAGACGAAATAGCAATAACATAATACTAGAACAATCGAGCTAAAACCTTGCTCGAAAGATAACGAAATAACTTCTAATAAATACAACAAATGACCGAACCGATCGGCTCCCAAAATAAAACAATAATAAGATGCTAACTTAACTACCCAAGTAAAGTTTACATAACTTCACATCCGTATCTCACAAGATAACAAATACAATAATACTAATAACCCCAAGCTAACGCCTCGAAGACCACCTTTATCGATCAAGCGCTAAGCTTCAACGCTGCACTAACGAGCTTCGCAAAGACTAAGGAAAACAAACACACGAAATGAGTCATAATGACCCAGTAAGTTACTAAATGCAACTGTATGGCATAGCATGACGTGGCATGGCATAATGCACAAGCATATATAAACTCATGGCATCTAAATCGTATACCAACAATAAGCCTGTATTAAGTCATCGAGTAACATGAACTTCATAAATCACATAGCACATTATCTTTCATATAAGTGCTCATAGTAAGCCACATAAGGGATAAAGAAGTTACCCACATAGTGTCGCTGTGTCGCTCCCGCAATACACATATTATACTTTATCTTTATCGCAACATCGATGCCCCGTGACGCCATCGACTTTTATCGAGAACCACTCGATTTAGCTAGCAAGCCAATGCGGCACTTAACCGATACGGCAAGGGGCTACTTCCCATTGCGGCCAACAATGGAGGTGTGTGTGAGATTCCAAGTGCGGCGATCCATAGCGAGCACGAATCCCATAATTCGTGAAGGCGATGCATCGTCCCACCCGGACTTGATAAACAAACCAAATAATCCAAATAATGCCAGCTGGGCTTTTATGAAATGCACAAGTAGATAATTACTCTCATGCTCAAACAAGAACCAAGACCGATCATAGCGGCATACCAAATCAAGTAGGACATAAAGCTCTACACACCAATTTCAACAATGCACATATTTGCACATACTTAACAAATTCAACCAACTTATAAGTTTAGTCAAAGAACCACATAATGAGGTACTCATAATCCTCAAGTCATCACCAAATCGAAAGTAGCATATAAGCTCAAGAAATCACAATATGAGGTCTACTATAGCCCTCTACTCGGGATTAAACCAAAGACTACTATTTAGTCTAAGAACAACCATAAATCGAGACTTAGTGATTAGTCAATTCATAAAAGCAATACGCACTCCAATCATAGTCCCAATCGTCATATATACTTGACGTTATCAAACCAATCTCAAGGGTACCAAAACCAACCCATAGTCATAATCTCGCAAGTGCTTTGATGTGCACGCGGCCAAATTCCCTAAGAGAGAACTCATTCAAATAATCATTCCTTAAAGTAATACGAGGTCATAAGTTGGTCTCTAATGCTCCGTGCCCTAATGAGCACGCTCTAATTAAATCCCCAATAAGCCTCTATATCATGGGTGTCACCATTGGGACACAATACGAGATGCTCGGTACTCACAATCAAAACCAACCAAACCCGAACATCGTAGGATTTCGACCTAAGGCTCACCAACATCTTATTGAACCTAAAACAACTCCATTGAGTCTTAATACCGCATTTCATTAAATACACATTTCATACAACCCAAAATTAGTACATCATTCGAGTTATATCAAATTTCCCAAAATCATCCGGTTGATTCCCAAGCCCTAAAACCCAAGAATTCATCATAATCATAATCAAACGAAATCCAATTGTCGTAGGATTCCAACCCGAGTTCATTATCACATTATTGAACTTATTTCGACTCCGTTGAGTCTAAACACCAAGTTTCATCATTTACACCCTTCATCAATCTCAACATTAACCCCACTTCAACTAACAATAATTTCTCCAATAATTCGGGATTGACTCTCAAGCCTAAAATCCACAAATAATCCCAACATAGATCAAAACCCATTTCATAAATCATATAATTTCATTTAAGTGATCATAACCATAGTATATAGAGAGTTCACATATCCAAAGCCCCAACCATAGGCATACTTTCATAATAAACCCAAATAAAATGTAAACATGATTTCTAGCATGCTCACAACCCTAGAATCACAAGATGAAGGATAAACATATACATCAACAATCATAGAAGTCATCTACAAATACTCCTAACAAGTTCATACTTCCAAAATCCCCAAAATTGGGCAAACATAGCATACAAGTGTTCATTGCCCACAAATAGCATATAGATTGTTTTCCTTAGGGCCAATGAACCAAAATCAAAAGGAAGTAACTTACCTAGCTTGAGTGAAAACTCAAGAGAACACAACCGATCGGTGAAGTTGTTCTACTCCGAGGGCTTCAAGATTCCGAAGTTTGAAGGCAATCGGGTGGGTGGATCGTCTTGGATCGAAGAGAGAAGAAGCTAGGGCTCAAGAGTCTCCCATGGAGTCTCTCTCTCTAACTCACGGTTTGTGGAAGAGAAATGAAGAGGATTTGGTGAATTGGTGGTGAAGGGTTAGGCTATTTATACTTCTCAACAACAAGGGCACAATAGACTTTTCCCAAGTACAATTAGTAGAGATTAGGATTAATCAATCACTAATCTAACCTTAATTAACTTCCAACTAATGTTAGGACATGTTTAGGGTTAAGTATGAGAGGTTAGGAAGGGTTTAGGGGGTTTAATGAGGGTAGAATAGGTATAATTCGTCCAAACTCAAAACAGGGCAAAATCCCGTAACGAACACGGGGTTGAGGCGGGCGCCTCCCCCTCTCCATGCGCGCCGCCTGGCTCGCCCAGACACAAGGATGCTCTCGCATTGAGGCGGGCGCCTCACTGTGCCAGCGGGCGCTCGGCCTCTCGAACCTCCAAAACTTGGTCCAAACATGTTCTAAATGGTCCCAAACTTATGGGCAACCATTCTAGGTCTAACCCAACTCAAAACAAGTCTAAAACACACCCGAACAACTCCCGAAACAACTCGGAGTGAAACCGGGAAGGGGTGCAACAACGTGCAACCGGAACGACGAAAGAACTCGCAATCGGACGAGCAACGAAAGGAGACTTTTAAGACAAGTCTAAGGGCTAATGAAGAAGCTTAAATACTTCTAGGAAGTTGAATAACAACTAGGGAAATAAGAATCCCAAAGGAGAGACGATTACGCGACTCGATTCCCGAACTACGCGATAGAGACGAAGCTATCTCCAAAACCTTCCAAATCATCGATAGCTTAAGGAACACCTCCAACTTGAAGTCTAATACATCTAAACATGTTAATAAACCATCTTAAAGAGGTCTAGGACCCAAACCGAGGTCACGAACCCAAAACGCAAGCAAACCCTCAATCGCGTCGCGTTCCGACTATCGTCGAGTCACGACTTGTGACTTTAGCAAGTCAACAACTATATGAAGTCTCTTAATAATGTTTTGGTCTTAATATGGTCTCTCAAAAACATATAGACCCTCTCGCAAACCAAGCATACAGTCAACAAAGGAAGAAGTGCAAGTATAGCACGCAAACCGAGATAACGAAGGAGCGGGGTGTCACATCATCAGCCACAAAAAGAATGTCATCTCAGTATGGTCTGACCACCTACTCTGTAGACTATCAGGGAGACAGTATTGACATCTTTGATTACCAACTCCAACAGGAAGCCACCACGTCATCACCACTTCAGGTATAAATAAGGGATAACCTCTTTATTTAAAGACAAAGCCAATTTGATATCCTACTACACTTATCCTACTACAATTATCATACTTAGTGATTGTATAATTGCGTTGCTGGCAATTGCAAACCAAAAACATGACCAAACCTGCCAATAAAAAATATTTTTAAAATATAAAACTATTACTAAAACATAAATAATTACGAAAAAAATAAATACAAAATAAAGAATAATTAATAAATTATTATTTTTTTATTTTGCAACGACGAGTAAATGGAGTACATTTTAAATTTTCAAATGTAAATAGAAAAAAAAAACAAATATGAATTAAAGAATAAAAAACAAATTGTTTGTTGTTTTTGGAACCACGAAACGAGACTATGCGTTTGAAAAAAAAAGGATGCATCATATCAAAAGAGCAAATATTTGGGAAGAAACAAAATATGAGGACAAAATCAAATATGGGGACAAAACAAAATACGAGGATAAAAAAAGTATGAGGGCAAAACAAAATAAGAGTACAAAACCCAAAACCAAATACGAGGACAAAACCAATATGAGGACAAAACCAAATACGTGGAAAAAACTAGACAATGCCTTTCAAATGATGCTACAATAACAAGGAGGAGACTCTCCCGAGGTAGAGGTAAGAAGACTAATGTCACTGGGAAGAGCAGAACATTTACGAATGTAATTCAACAAAAAATTCAATCAGGTTGTAACATAGGTGTCGGAGAGAAAATATAAGTTGAAACCAAAATTATCGAGAAAGTATAGGGAACCACAGAGGTAATAGAAGAAAAAGTCTGATCAACAAGGGTGAAAAGGACTTGGATAAAAGAAAACGTAACATTAGACCACCACATTGACAAATCATTTCTAGGGTGTTGAGGAGTAATCTAGGGTTTAGTGTATTCTTATTGTCAGAAAAGAGGTAGCAAAATCACCCTATAATAAACAGATTAAACAAAGAAATAAAAACAATCACCAAACCAAGGATAAAGATAACACACAAAGCAAAAAAGAGGGGAGAGATGCAATGGTACTTCGAATATCATACCTTCAATGGTCAACAAAAAATAACTCATTATTCTTCAAAAAGATAGAAGTCTTAAAGTTGATCACCCAATTAATCATTTTCTTTATCCGAAACATCTGAAACAACACGCCCCCAATTACTCTTCACATCGTGTTCAAAAGCAACAAACTTTTCTTCTATCCCGAAACTTCTATCCCAAATTCAATAGCGATCACCTAATGACAACTTTTCAATTGCATGCTTCGTGAGACAATTAGCAAGCTTGTTTTTGTCACGATGAACATGTTGATACTTCACTTAATTGAACCTACAGTGCAAATATCACTAATACACGGTGAGATTCACATATGAAGAGCCAATCAATTCATGGAACGACAAATGTTGAACTATTGACTGGTTGTCCATCTATAACACAATACAATGAGCTAGGCGATCAAACTTTTGCAAGGCTAACTCCATACCAATACAAGCTCATAGGGTTCTGTTTCAGAACTATCTCTTGCATATATAGCACAAAAAATCCATTACTCACATTACCACCTTCATCCCTAACTACTGCCACAGGTGAAGTAGGAGATTTAAAATATTTATTCAAAAACGCTAACAAATAAAAGTTTAGAATATATCTAAGAAGCTTTTAGATTATGGGTTTTAAACGAGGAGGATATTTGACAGCTTGTATGGTCCAAAAATCATTCCCTAAAGAGCAATGTTTCCACATGGGCTTTTGATTAACAGCATAAGGGAGAGGAAACACAAATATTCTCTCTCTTAACACGACATGAATCATTTCAAAATCAGATGGAAAAATTGGGCTCAACAAGGATAACAAGATGTGAATATCTGTCATAGTTATTATTTTCTGCGCACCAATTTTTAAGTTTTCTGTGTAGAAGACCACGCCGAGGAAAGGACCACATCATCCAGTAGGAAAATCTAAATGATCCTACCAGAAAGCTCCTGTGGAGGAATAGCGATTGCACAATTGCGTTGCTGGCGATTGCAAACCAAAAGGAAGACCAAACCTGCCAATAAAAATTATTTTTAAAATATGTAACTATTACAAAAACATAAATAAATACGAAAAAGAGAATAAATACGAAAGAAAGAATAAGTAACAAAGTGTTTGTTGTTTTTGCAACGACGAGTACATGGAGTACATTTTAAATTTTGAAATGTAAAAAGACAAAAAAAAAACAAATACGAAATAAAGAATAGGTGACAAATTGTTTGTTGTTTTTGCAACCATGAAACAAGACTATGCGTTTGAAAAGAAAAGTGAAAGGAAGCATAAGATTAAAAAGCAAATATTTTGCAGAAACCAAATATGAGGACAAAACCAAATATTAGGACGAAAGAAAATATGAGTACAAAACCAATACGAGGACAAAATCAAATACGAGGACAAAACCAATACGAGGGAAAAACGAAATACATTGACAATACCAGACAATACCTTCCAAATGATGCTACAATAACAAGGAAGAGACTTTACCAAGGTAGAGGTAAGAAAACTAGTATCACTTGGAAGAATAAAACATTTACTAATGTAATTCACCTGATGTGGCAAAATCACAGCTTGGGCCGTCCGTGTGTTGGGTAGGATATCTGGGCTTGAATCTCCTTCCTTGAGCCTGTCAAGGAACACATGATAAGCTTGTAATTTTCCCATTATTTTCATTAATTTTCCGGAATTTTATTGGTTATTTTGAGCTTTGGTTGATAATTAATTGCATTTGAGAGCCTATTTTTATGTATTTTATGCTTCATGTAGGTATCTCAGAGATATTCGAGTTTTTATGGCTGAATATATGCAAATCGAGGACATTCCGGGCTTCAATGTTAAGTTTGGACACTTTCCGTTAAGTTTCGTTAAGGATTTCAAAGCACAGAAGGCAACAGAACCTAACAGAAGCTAACTGAGGACTAAATCGTAAAGTCTGGGAGCTTCAATTTTCGGCAGAAGGTGGGCTGGAACATAAAAAACTCAAGGCTGGAACAAGGAACAAAAGGGGGGAAGAATCTGGAAGCAGAGAAGAAGAAGCAGCCACATTTCAATTTTCTATCTCCATTTTTCATCTTCTCTCCATTGTTCCTCCATTAATTGTTGCTCAAGCCAAGGCTAGGATTTCATCATTTCCTCAATTGAAAAGTATTGTACACTTTACTCTCTAGTTTTATTTAATGTCAATATTTTTCATTGAAGATTTGATTTATTCCCTTAGCATTATGAACTAAATTAATTGTCTAGGGTTTTGATATATATATATATATATATATATATATATATATTGGCTTGGATATTGTGATTTTAATTTGGGATTTTGCTATTAATTGCTATTCATTAATTTTTGGGTATTATGTTGTGCTCTTAATGCTTGTAATGATTTGATCACCCATTACATGATTTTGAAAATTGTTTAGTGCATGAAAGTGACTTGAGAATTTTGAAAAATACAACATAGTTGTCTTTTGGTTGGGTTAGTCAATGTTACAAACTCTCCTTAAGATAGTAAATTAGGGTTTTGTGTTTGGAAGCGATTAATTGGATAAATTCATACGTAGCGAAAGCCCGTGAATTTATACCGTTAATTAGCACCGTTATACGAAGCGACAGCCCTCAACGGTGATTTTTGAATCCCCGAATTCCAAAAAAATATAATAGTATTAATAGCAACCCCTTATTAAATCACAACGGAAGAGCCAATTGAAAATCAAAACCCTAGATCTCCTCTCATTGAAGTCAACCTCATTTTAATTTCGCTTTATTTAATTTCTTGTTTTAGCTTAATTAATAGTTAATTCACTCAAAATCGATCGTCTAAATATAGTTAAAATTGCAACGTGTTTGGTACTCATTAAGAACAACCAAATTGCTTCCTCGTGGGATCAACACTCTACTTATCACTTTATTACTTGTTTGACCGGTTAATCTTGCCCGTGTGCGTTTTCGCAACCAACAACACACAAAGACCTAACTGGAAGTGCAAGGCAGGGCCTCGCGAAACCCCTCCGGCTTGAGAGTAAGTATCGAGTGTGAATGTCAAAGGAGAATTCGCCAGAGTTTCTAGGCTCAAGAAAGTGTGTGTACCTTGTTTGTGGTTATGGAGGGGTATTTATAGGCCCCCAAGGTCATTGAATCCGTCTAGGATTTAGTTTCCTTAGATACCCAATCAATCAAGGAGAGAATCCCTTGATTTTAGGTATGATAGGCGACTGACCGCGTAGATGTAGGAGCAGATAAGGTAAGTGCCCTGCTCAAAGATGGAAACCCTTGACTTGTCTTGGAGAGAAAGCCTCCGATGCTTCCTGCTTGATATGTTCCCGGGCGAGCAAGGCTCTACCCGGCTATTTGGTGTGTACTGCTCGAGGTGTAGATCGAGTGGCACACGGTGGTCGCGGGCAAGGCAGGTGCTCGACTGTGCTTCGGATGAGATGAGTCTGATTCTTTGCTCGGTGTGAGAGTGATTCCCGGGCATGGCCCCTGGTCGGACAAGCAAGGACCGTGCCCGACCAGGTTTGGACGGGAATCCCACTACTCACTGCTTAATGCTTCCATTACTTTGGCCGCTAGGCCGGCAGGCCCCATATTCATTATGCTCGTGATTGGCACGTGATGCTAGCTCGTGCTTCGCTCGTGACCCGCTTGGGCTTGGGCGGGCGTACGATGGCCCCCAGCTCCTTGTCGCGAGTATTCATGCTCGGAGGCGAGCGTATGCATCGTGGTGTTGCTCGACTCACGGGCTTCAACACTTGTAAAAATTTTAGAAGATAGTAACTGGCCGAAGACACCGTGGAAGGTTCGGAACCTTGGCGACGGACAGAGGCGTATTGAGGAAGCTTGTCTGAGAATTTACCGGCGTGAGCCGAGGGGTTGGTATGATTTGATGGGGCGTGGCTATCGGCAAGTATTTAATGCGCGAATGCCTCGTGACGCCACTTGCAGCCGTCGTTTCGGCCTCCTTTTTTCCCCCCAAAACCTGATGGGTCCGCCTATAAAAGGCAAACCCTTCTTCTTCTTTTTCTTTTTTACCGTTCTATAGTCTGTAGATAGAGGATTTTCTGGAGAGCTCCTGCTTTCGGTGCCTTGTGCATTCCAGATTCTGGTGAACTCAATCAACGATTTCCACCGTTCATTCATTCTCGGTGCTTGCAATCTTTGTGTCGGCTCAGTTCAACACCAACTATCTGCAGAGAACCGCCTCAATCCTACAGAACAGTAAGTTCCTTGCCCCCTTTTCTGATATGTTCTCTGCTTTTTTGATTTGAACGAAGACTTCTGGGTTTAATCGCCTCGTCTTCGTGTATTTCTGGTGAGGTTTAGGATTAGAACCAGCCTTTAGGTAGAGATCGAGGAAAAGACCATGTGGTCTTGCTCGCTAGGCGGGCATGGCCCCTTTAGTGTACCTAGACTTAGGAATTTTTCCCCATTTTGCTTTATCGGCTATCCGGGCAGAGCATTAACTCCCCTTCCTCGATCTCTTTGTAGTTGTCCGATATTTCAGAGAATGACCGCGAGGCCTTTAGCTACAGCGGGAAGAATGATTCCTTAAGCAGCAAAAAAACTCCTCCTGTTGACTACGAGTCGGATGAGGGAGCGAGATTCGTGGCCGGGCCGACGGTCCAAAGGCGGGTAGCCGCCCCCATAGTTGACTTGGTTGATTCCTCCAGTGAGGAAGATTCTGGAGAGGTGAGTGTGACTGGAGGCTATGCTAGTGGGCAGGGCCTCGAACATCAGGGAACCAACGTTGATCGTTTGGCCGAGTAGGACGAGGCGGCTGGAGAGGCCTCAGAGGCAGATAACGTGCCTCTTGCTCGACACTTAAAGAAAACTGGACGCACTCAAGTGGAATCCACACTTGAGGATGATGCAGACGACCGGGACTACGTTCCCCTTGCTCGATGCTTTAAAATGGTCGGCAGCTCTCAAGTGGAGGCCCCACTTATAGAAATTGTTGAGGAGGAAGAAGAGCC
Source organism: Codonopsis lanceolata (assembly GCA_013146195.2). Classification (NCBI taxonomy): domain Eukaryota; kingdom Viridiplantae; phylum Streptophyta; class Magnoliopsida; order Asterales; family Campanulaceae; genus Codonopsis; species Codonopsis lanceolata. The sequence continues at coordinate 43,800,287 of CM028384.1, read as the reverse complement.
CGATCGGGTATGTGAATGTGGCACGTGAATGCGACGAGAGCCGCAGACGCCTGACACGGCTGGCCGACAAAGTGACTGCTTATTATCAAAGCGAGCAAAATGGATGTGCCCACTGGTGTGAAGCTTTCACGCGAGCAAGGAAACGAACTTCTCGTTTTTGCCGATTTCTTCCGCCAGAGGACTACGCCTGGAGCCCTTCCCCGTGGATTTTTTGCACGAGACGAAGGCCGTGCTTACGCGATGACGGTACTATCCGAGCCATCATAGCCTTCACGGTGGCGAGCCGACTGTTAGGGTTCGAGCCGGATATGTACTTGCTTCGCAAGTTGTTCATTTTTGCCCGAGCATGTGAGGGAGAATCGGGAGTAAGGGCCAACTCCAACTTCGAGGTCGCCGTTCCGATGTCCCCTGAAGGTGGAGTCTTGGGACATGAGTCCTATTTATTGAGTCCCTGGTCGGCCGGCCATTCGCGCCCACAATCCACTGCTGAAATCAAGATCCCCTGTCTCCCAAGCAAGACTTCAAAGACGGGGAGATTGCTCGACTAGCAACGTTGAAGGCCGGGGGTCATCGAAGAGAATGAGAGGCGCTGCCACAATTACGCTAGATCGAAAGAATGGTCAGTAATCCGCGCTACTTGTGTCTCGGGCTCTGAGTGATGCGGGTAAAATTCCGAGGTGGAGCCTCTTTAATCCATGTTCCGAAAGCCCCCATCCGCATCGGGGTGATTGTCACTGAAAATGTTCAAGCACGAATATGTCGAATGCCGCGACTAGGCCCGGCAGCAGCGCCGCTTTATGTAGACCAGGATGGTTGTCTGCTAATTACGAATATGCTTCCTCCTTTATTTCAATAATCCTTTTTCTCATAGCAATACTGATTCTGTTTTGCTTTTTCTTGTTTCGTGGATGAAGAATCCGCAAGGTAAGATGAGGAAGAAGCCGACCAATGAGAAATGACTTAAAAGCTAACGAGTTTAAGAGCCTTGCCTAAGGTGCCATTTGGTCCTTACGCAAAGAAGACACGGCCTCGCAAGGCCGCCAGTCCGCAAGAAGACAAGGTAATCCAAAACTGCGCCGCCACCACACAAAAAAGAGGCCGTGGTCGAGAAAGAGGCCATTGCGGGCTATATAATGCCGAGCCGCCACCGCCAACATCTCTCGCGTGGTGCCCGCCGCCATGATGCTAAGGCAAAGGGGAAAAGGAAGAAAAGTTCAACTCCTCCTCCCCGCCGGATGTCCCGCCGGGCTTGAGCCCCGATCTGCTTTATCTGCCTCCGCCCAGGCGGGGGCCACCCGGAGGAAGGCCGATTTGTGATGTTTGACTCACCACCAGCCGGGCCGGGCACCGCGGAGAGATATCTGGGGATGCCCCCCTGCTAGGGGGCTTGCATCTGCATGTCCGCGGGAGCCCGGGTGGCCTGGTAGGTAAAGGAATCATAGAGAGGGCATTGCACGATGATCTTGCCCGGGATCGAGATACGGCCGGCCACGTCTTGGTCGGAAACGTGGGGCTCTGTCTGAGCGAGGTAAAGTATTTGCCTGTAATTTGCCTTTTTTCTTCCTTATTTCCCGCTTCGACTCTCTCCCTCTTCTCGCAGACGCTCTCCATATATGTACCAATCTTTATGATCGGTATAATGAAGAGAAAGAAGCTCGCAAAAAGGCGGAGGCAGACCACAAGGCTCGTGAGAGCCTGGTGAAGGAAAAGGTTGAGCAGATGGCTCTTCTGGCCGACCAACTGGAGGCCAACGGTGCTGTTGCTAAGAAAAAGGAGGTCGAGCTACTCGAGCGAAACTTGCAGCTGGTTGCCAAGAATAACACTCTGGCTGCTGAAAAGACGGAGTTGGTTGGCCAAGTGAAGAAGAACCAAGCTGAACTGGAGAAAGGGAAAACTGCTTTGGTCGCAGTCACCAAGCAGAGGGAGAATCTGCAAGTGAAGCGGGACTCCCTGAAAATGTAGACCATCAAGGACGGGAAGCTGGTGGAAGAGTTTCTAGAGAAATTGAAGAAAGCTGAGGAGTCCGCGGTGGATAAGTATAAAGAATCCCCGGCCTTCGAAGAAGCTGTGGAGGCGGCCATCGTGCCCTACTTCGCCCATGGCACCAATCACATATTAAGGATGCTCGCCGGCCATGGCAGAGTGGGTATGAAGACGATGGCCGAATGGGCCGTGCTCGACCCTTATGCCGAAGCTGCTCGTCCCTTCCACGCTCTGGTTCCTTACAACAAAGAGGAATTGGTAGCCTTGGCGAAGAGCGATGCTGATGCTGGGCGAGAACCTTGGGTTCCGCCAACTTCTGATGAAGTGAATGTCTGCTTGCTGATCTAAGCCTTGGAATCTGAAGATGAATCTTTAAAAGAGAGCGAGTAGATTGAAGCGGAATCCGCGGTCAAAGCTGCTGAAGACGAGGCTGCCCGGAAGGAGCTGAACTTCCAATATGACATGCAATATCGGGCTAGCATTAAGGAACTTCCTCCCCCTCCTGAACAGGCTTAGAATAGGAGTACAATTTTTGTTTGGCCTGCGTGCCACCATTTTTGACCTTTAGTTGTAACTCCTCACTTATCATGAATAGAAAGCGATTTTTATTTGACAACTGCTTCTTTTTACTTGTACTGACTTTTGATTCTGTTTCGATTTTGCTCGATAATTGTTTTCTTGCTCGTGTTTCTCCTGCCATCGATTAGTACAAGTACAGGTATTCCCCAGAAACATATTGAGCACAAATAACTAGAATTAATCGAGCATGCAAATTTGTAAACTTGAAAATAACAAGGCTAATTAGGCAGACCTATTATTTTAGTTGAGAGGTTACCCGGGGAGATGCCCGAGATAGGTGCCTGGTTCTGGCCAAGGCTTTGAATGGGCATGGCCCCTATCTCCCACGGGCGAGCTTCTAAGATTGCCTAGAGGGCGGGGCCTACTATGAGCGACCATCCGATGCTTAGAAGGCCGGGCCTAGTCCGATGTTGGCACATCGGCTTGCTAGTATATCAATTGGGTATAGAGATATACGACTAACAATGTTGCTTGGTCACTATAGGAATCCGAGGTAGCTAGTCGCTATCTTACGGGCAGGGCCCCTACCGCCTGGCGGGCATCCAAGTATGCGAACCGGGCATAGCTCCATCTTACTTCGTGGAGAAGGTAAGATAAGCTCACTAATACTTGGGAGTAGAGGAAGGTTGATCGGGCATGGCCCTATCTGCTCATCAGGCGAGCAGATTCAAACAATCCAAAAAACAGTTGATAAAAGACAACTAAACAACCGAATAATTCGAATGGATAAATATGGAAAAACTTGCCTTTTATTGATCAATAATAGTGACCCTCAATAGGACTGAGGTCTTACCCGTTTGTGCACTGACTTAGGGATAATACTTTTTCAGGTGGTCTGCATGCCAGGGATGCTTCAAGTCTTTCCCTTCCTGACTTCGAAGTGTGTAGGTGCCTTCTCCGATACCGACGGTGACTTGAAAACGCCCTCCCGGTTAGGCGATAGCTTTCCCATTCGCCAGGTGACTGTTGCCTCAATTTTTACGAGCACCCGTCTCCGATCATGAAAGCTTCTACCTCGAACCCTTATGTCATAATGAGCCTTTGCTCTGCCTTGTAGTTGACCATCTGAGTCGTGCATCCACCTCCTTTCGTCGAGTAGATCAAGGTCTATGGCTCGGAGGCAAGGCGATTATTCTACTCACTTGTAATGAGAAACCGATAGCTAGACAAGGTCATTTATACGGAATCATAGCTTGATCCGTATGTGAGCGAGCGAGTTTCCCAGGTTGGGCCCCCGCAGGTGGTTCTAATCGCATAAGGCTGACGGTAGCTCCTCTGCCCATTTTCCCGCTCGCACTTCTAGGTTTCTCTTGAGAGCGTATAATACTTGCTTGTTTCCAACTTCAGCTTGGCCATTACCCTGTGGATAGGCTACGGATGACTACCAATGCTTGACACCCAGCGAGCACATTCATTGTGAATGTATTTGAGAAAATTGGGTGTCGTGATCGAGATGATTGCTCGGGAGTCGAACACCATACTTGATCGTGGATGAACTTGATGACATTTGCCTCTGAAATTTTAGCTAAGGGCTTTGCTTCGATCCACTTTGTAAAGTAGTCTATGGTAACCACTGCATATTTGTACTTACCTTGTGCTAGCGGGAATGGGCCGATCAAATCAATTCTCCACATGTCGAAGGGCCAGGCCGCAACAACTGGAGTTTGTAAGGTGAATGGAAGCCTTGGTATGTCCGCATATCTCTGGCATTTGTCACATTCGCAGACATATTTCTCTCCATCCCTTTTGAGGGTTATCCAGCAGTATCCTACACGCAGAACCCTCTCTGCCAGAGCTCGTGTGCCCGGATGGCCACCACATTCCCCTTCATGTACTTCATACAAAACCCCCTCAGTCAGCTATGAGGGAACGCAGTGAAGCATAGGTATGAACTTAGATCGCTTATGCATGGATTCCACTCTACTACCGTTTGACTTATTGTGGTGGCTTTGACTTTGTCCACTAGGAGGACTCCTTGTTCGATGTAGTCTTTGTAGTCATCAATCTAACTTCTGGTCGCTGGCTCGATCTCCATGATTGCTGGCCTATCAATGGCTGGAGTTTCCAAGTGCTCAATCATTACTGAGGGATTTAACAGTGCTAGGTTTGCCTCAGCGATCTTGGACAAGTAGTCTGCTCGCATGTTGTCAGCTCAATCAATTCTGATGATCTCCCAAAACTTGAAATTATTCAAGATTTCTTTGACAAGCTCGCAGTATTTGACCAGGGTAGGGTGATGCACCATATATTCCCCCTGGACTTGGTTCACTACTAGTTGTGAATCCGAGTACATTGTGACCGCTTCTACGCCCATGTCAACTGCGAGCTCAAGGCCAGCGATCATCGCTTCATACTCAGCAACGTTATTTGGGGCGGGGAATTTGAACCGAAGTGCCAGCTCAAACTCTGTGATCTCGTCGGGAGCTATGAGAAGGATGTCAGCTCCGCTCCCGACTTTGCTCGCTGCTCCATCCACATAAAGATCCCAACAGTAGGCTGGCCGAGGTTGTGGCAGCTGCCCTTGCTCGGGCTCTATTGGCTGCTGGGCCTCAGGTTCCTCCTGTTGAGTGAAGTTTGTTTCTACCAAGAAATCGGCCAGTGCCTGAGCCTTGATTGCTCGCCTTGGCATGTAGTATATGTGGAATTCCGTGAGCTCGACTGACCAGTTGAGCAGTTTGCCTGATGAATCAAGCTTGTGCAGAACTTTGCACAGTGGTGCATCTGTATATACTATGATTACATGTGCTAGAAAAATAAGCCCTTAATTTTCGGGCAGCTATGACAAGCGAGTAAGCTAATTTTTCTACATTAAAATAACGACCCTCAACAGGACTGAGGGCCTTTGATACATAATACACAGGTTTTTGAATGTCTAGTTCCTCCCTAACTAAAACAGCGGCCACGGCCTGGTCCGTGGCTGCTAAATATACATATAAAGGCTCACCGGGCACGGGGCTGCTGAGGAGAGGTGGTTTGCCAAGATATTCCCTGAGCTCTTCGAGGGCTTTGGCACAATCTACATTCCACTCAAAACCCTTGTTCCCGCGCAAGACCTTGAAGAAAGGAAGGCATTTCTCCACTGATCGGGAGATGAAGCGATCCAGGGCGATGACTCTGCCATTTAGCTGTTGGATGTGCTTGATGCAATAAGGCTGCTCCATGTCGAGTAAGGCCTGGATCTTCTCCGGGTTTGCCTCTATTCCCGCACTGGTTGACCATGAACCCGAAGAACTTTCATGCTCGGACCCCGAAGGCGCATTTGCTCGGGTTCAGCTTCATGTTATGTTTGCGCAGGTTGGCAAATGTTTCTGCCAGGGCAAGAGTATGGTCGCGGCCTTTTGTTTTGATGACCATGTCATCTATGTATGCTTCCATGTTTCTGCCGAGCTGAAAGCCAAAGACTTTGTTGACCATTCGTTGGTAAGTGGCCCCCGCATTTTTCAGCCCGAAGGGCATCATCTTGTAACAGTAGAAGCCTCCCAGTTGCCCAGATGGCTGTCTTCGCCTTGTCTTGCTCGTTCATTCTAACCTGGTGGTACCCTGAGTATGCATCCAGGAAACTGAGCAATTTAAACCCGACAATGGAGTCTACGAGCACATCTATGCGGGGAAAAGGGTAGTAGTCTTTTGGGTAGGCTTTGTTGAGGCCTGTGAAGTCGACACACATCCGCCATTTGTCGTTGGCCTTCTTGACCATTACCACATTTTCCAACCAGGTCGGGTACCGAATCTCCTCGATGATGTCTGCTTTCAGGATCTTCTCGCTCTGATAGCCGCATTTTCTCAGGGGAGTATTGCCTTGGCCGCTGTTGAATAGGCCGAAAAGTCGGATCAACATTTAAGTCATGGGGTGCAATACTCTCACTGATACCCTGCATGTCCCCGACGGTCCAGGCGAACACATCCAGGTTGTTCTTCAGTAGCTCGATCAACCTTTCCCGAGCTTCGGGAGGCATGGCCTTCCCGATTTTGATTTTCTACTCGGGGTAGGCAGGATTGATGATTATTTCTTCCAACTCGCCCTCTGGCTGAATACCGGGCTCATCCCGGACTTGCAAAGTATCCATCTCAATTTCTTGTGGCTCGAGGCGTTTAGCCTTCCGCTTGGAGGGCACTGGTGCCAGGGCTTGCTCGGGATCCTCTGCCTCCATGGGTTCAGCCGCTTTAGAAGCTTCCCCGAGCTCTATGTTGTTGATGGGGAGGCTGTCGGTGGAACCTCCTCGCTCGGAGGCGACACGCCTGGGTCGGGAATGTCCACGATCAGCTTTTGCTTTTTCTTCTGGGAATCTCGAACATATTCCCACATTGCCTGGGGCTTGCTGTTGAGGATACCCACTCCATCCTCGGTGTAGAACTTGGCCTTCTGGTAGGGAATTGAGGTGACCATCTGGAACTTGGCCATTGCCGGAGCACCCAGGATACAGTTATACGCGGATTTTAGATCGATCACTAGGAATGTGATCATCTCTATCCGGGTTTGTGCCCCATCACCCATGAATACCTCCAGCTCGATGGTGCCCTTGACACTTACTTGATGATTGGTAAACCCCTCAAGCTTCCCCAGATAAGGCTTGAGCCTGGCGTCTGACAATTCCAATCTTTTGAAGCAGGAGTAGTACATGATGTCCCTACATGAAACTAAGTTATAACATATTATCAATAACATAATCAAACAACTGAACAAGTAGCTCAAGTAATGTATTGGGTAGGAAGAACTAAGAATACTCATAAATATATAGTTCAAAAAAATAAAACATAGTAATTAAAGTAAATAGATAGAGTAAATTTGTTTCAAAAATAGAAACAATTTTTTGAAGTTAAAAAAAGTACGAAACTACAGAGTATTTAATTTTAAAAAATTGAAGTCTGATTTTTTTAAAAAAAATAGAAGTCGAAAACTGATACTTAATATTTAAAAAATACTTTTCCTAGATGGAATGAAGGGAAGAGAGAAAGAGTTTCCCTAACTTGAACATATGTCCTCTTTCTGAATTGATGAGGAAAAGCAGTAAAGAAAAATTCAAAGGGTTACTGGCAGTCAACGAAGTCAGAGGGTTTTACAAAAAAGAGCCTACTTGCAAAGAAGGAAGCCTTGCAAACTTGCAGTCGACTTTGAAGCCCAGCCTTGACATCGCAGTGTCCAAGTTGAAGTCACACGCGAAATCGATAGTTTAATGCTCGTCTGTTTGCGTTGTCTAATTTGGGAAATTTAAGGCTTTATTCTTGTATTTATAACCAGACTAAACTAGGTCGTTTGGTCCTAAAAAAAATTTAAAAAATAAAAATAAATTAAGTGAGCGACTTTCACGCCTGTTCACCACCTTTCGAATTTCACGCCTATTCACCGCCTCTCGACTTTCAGAAAGGCGCTAAAGGCATTGCCTTTTTATCGCCTCTTGCACATCGACTCGTCTAGGACACATAAGGTGATACACTTTCGCCTCGCCTCTCGCCTCAGGCGCCAAACATAGTTATCAAAGTCGAGAGGCGCCAAAAAGGCGATAGGTCCAAATTTGAGGCGAGACGCTAAAAAGGAGCCAAAAAGGTGCTCACAGAAAAAATATTAAGAAAAAAATACATAAAATACATATAACTTAACAAATATCAACAAAACATGTTATAAGTGAGCATAATACATGAAACTAAGTTCTAACATAGTATACATGATGAAATTCCGAGCTAGTTTAAAGTCCAAGTAATATAATAAATAGTTAAGCAACCAAAGAAAATAAGGTTTTTTTTAAAAAATAAAGTAAAATCCAAAAACAAAATGAAAAATTCAAATAATCCCAAATCTCAAATTAAAAATATAATAAATATTAAATAAAATGCCTAAAAATGAAAGGAAAATAAACCCCAAGTAATGATATAAGATGCAGCAGCACAACACATTAGAAAAAAAGGGAAAAAAATAAAATAAACAAGAGAAATAAACAAATCAGACTTAATCTCCCCAATCAACAAACCAACCACGGAAGCAGAAGCCGACCGGACGTATCCGTGATACTCCCAGAAAATTCCGGCCGTGAGGTCGATTTCTAAGATCCTCCTAAGAACATCGAAGCCCGATAAGTTCGTCGTAGAGACGAAGCCATCTCTGCTATTAGATTTCATTAACATCTAATATTGAAGGCTAGATTTGGAATGGAAAATCTCGATCTACGTCGTTCTGCTAGCGCTACCGACTCGCCAGCCCTTCAGCGACAACCTCGCCTCGCCTGCCGCCAGCACCAAAGGCGAGCGCCTTTGATAACTATGGCGCCAAAGGCGCTCGCCTTTGACAACTATGCCGTAAAACCACGACGCCTGCTCGGTGGCCTTGGCAAGGTCAAAGTGGACTCCTCGAACCCGTCAAGAAGACGCAGCGGCCGCACGCCACCAAAGCAAGTGAACAGAAAAAAAAGAGATGTGCGTAAAGTCGAGTCGAGAGCGGGGCACGTGGTGGCCAAATTTCCAAATTTAAGTTTTTGGTTTACTGGTAACGCGTGTCGTTTAGAAGGAACGGCTAACTCTTTGGGCCGTGGGTTTGGGCCCATGAGAATACCGTGAATGGTCGCATGGGCCGGAAATGGAGAAGGGTCTAAAGGCACCTGGGTTGGACCAGAAGCTCTAGAAATTTTTGGGACTTTTCATTCCAAATTTTATTGAACAAAGGGGTATTCAAATTACTTGGTCGACAAACAATGAAGAAGATTTAAGCCAGGTAAAAACTAGGAATAATTACAAGCCGGTACACATTTTAAAACATGTTTTCAAATAAATCCAAATATTTTTTAGACATATCTTTTAGGTACAATTTTAGTGTGAAAGTACATAACTACCCCCGCTTTGAAGTTTAAGGTGTATTACGCTTCAATGTTCGCTACCTCGATTCAAAGAACCGCCTAACTGGTTTTCATCCATAGTCCAGCTTGGCCTCCTTCTTCTTCTCTTCTCTGCTCATCTTCGCCAGCCACGATTGTATGAAGACTCAACACTTTTGCAATTCCTCTCTCTCCATTGCGACAGCACGAAAACGGCGATCTTGCCCAAGACGAGCCTCACGATCCTCAAATCGCTTCTTCAATGTTCTCGGCCTCCTCGATTCAAGGAACCGCCCACCGCCCAAATTGCCTTCATCCATAGTCGTGATATTTCACGAAGGAGAGAAGCCGAGCAATCGGCCTCCGAATGAGGCTTGGTCGGATTACGGCTTCGCTCGAATAGAAACTAAAGCGACCACCTGATTTGAAAACTGGAGCGAGCTCACTGTGAGAGATTTTTTTCGGTAAGGATCTCGCGAGACAACACCTTACTATCAACCATGAAGCGAATCGTGCCTGGAGGAAGTGGTGGTGATGGAGCTTCACGGAGGTCAATCCGCTTCAGGCTATCATCTTCGTGGTACCCGGTACTCGCATGACGCCAGTGGCTTGAGTTGACTATGCCGAAGTCGGTGTGGAGAACGCACCGCTGGATTTGGGTTCGCTGAGAAGTGGTTCTTTCCTCAAATGGGTCGTTTTGAGTTTTGATTTTTAAATTTTGAAGGTTCCTGGCGATGACGCACATCAGGTTGATTTCTTGGCATCAACTTGATTTTTGGCATCAGGTTGATTTCGATGCCCGCATCGTTGATTCTCGCATCAGTTGATTTCGATGCCCGGCATCGTTGATTTTGGCATCAGGTTGATTTCTGATGCCTGACATCAGGTTGATTTTGGCATCAGGTTAATTTCTGATGCCTGGCATCAGGTTGATTTTTTTGCATCAGAGTTTTCATTAATGACATTTTTGTCATTTGGCAAGCAATTTGTAGTTTTATGAAATGTACAAAAAATTAGGCCTCTATTTAAAACGTGTTTTCAAAATCGCACCCACTGAAATTCCCCTAAAAACTAATGGAGTTGTCGCATTCAGGCCGACTGACTTGTGGCCAAGGTACGGGAGCACTGAAAAGGAAGTCTAGACAGTGAGAGAGGCTCACCAGGAAAGGAAACGGGAAAGGTCGACGATTTTCAGCATGGGAGTACTAACTGTAGGGCTCCAATGGTGAATGCCAGAGTGCTGCAATGGTTTCTTAACAAGGAGAGAGCAGTATCAAAGAATGATCCAGGAGGTGAGACGTACTTCCAGGTGGAGATGGAGATTCTGGGAAGATGCGAATACACCACAGTAGACGTCCAATGTCAAGATTTGGTGAGGTGAAGATGAGATGCCGGAGACTGCGGAGGCGTCGGGTGAAGAAATGGTAGAACCCCTGGTATGTACGCCTCTTGCAATGGTGAGTCCGGAGGAGGGAGAGGCGAAGGGAATGATAGGGCAGTTCCGGAATGCATAAGTAATGACATTCCTGCATCGGTAAGCAACAAGAGCTTCGGTCGTTTTCTGGGTGTTTCTTGCAAAGGGTGTGAAGATAAAATCATCAAATTGCTTCTGGACATCGAAAAGAGGCGCACTACAGGAGAGGTAAGAAAGGGAAGTCACGAAGTAAGAGCAGGGGAGGTATGTCGAGAGAGTTAAAGAATCTGTACTGCACAATTAGTTTTGATGGGGTAGCCAGTAAGAAGGAAGGGGGAAGTAGAATTCAGCACTCATGTTGATTATTTTATGGATTGAATAATTCTGAGTTGGAATGTGAGGGGATTGAATAAAAAAAAATAAGAGACAATTAATTGGGGAAGCTATAAGGTGGAAGCCGAGTGTGGTTTGTCTTGAGGAAACCAAAATGGGAACCATGGATTACAGGACGGTGGTTAGTGTGGGAGGTAACTGATGGATGGATTGGATTCACAAAGAAGCTATAGGGGCTGCTGGGGGTATTTTGGTGATGTGGGACAGTAGAGGCTTCTCAAAGCTAGACATTATAGTGGGTAATCATTATGCTTCATGCCGGTTCAAGCAAGAGGGGGTAGACTTCACATGGCTATTTTCATGTATCTATGGTCCTTTTGAAACGTACGAGGAGTTTTGGGCAGAACTGAAAGATGTTAGGAGAATATGGAATTGTGCATGGTGTGTAGGGCGTTCAAGCAAGAGGGGGCTGACTTCACATGACTTCAACGTTGTTAGGTTTAATTTCCTCATGAGCGTTCAGGGATGTAAGTGTTTTCTAAGCCCATGGAAGTCTTTAATGACTTTATTAATGACGTAGAATTGATTGATCTACCATTAGATGGAAGCTCTTTCACCTGGTTTAGAGGCGGGAATAGTCATCGGTGCTCATTTGCTCAAGGATAGATAGACAGATTTTTGGTGTCTTCTGAATGGGAGGATCAGTGGGGTGAGCTCATCCAGAGTAGTCTTCCAAGGGTGACTTCAGATCATGTGCCTATTATCTTAGAGAGTGATGGTTTGATCAGAAGAAGAATGTTCAGATTTGAGAACGTGTGGCTTGAGAAGCCAGGATTTATGGATTGGTTTAAAGCCAAATGGAGGTCTGACGGGCCAGTCGGAAACATTGTTTTAGGTTAGCAGAAAAATTACTATTGCTGAAACAGGGTCTTAAAAAGTGGAATAAGGAGACGTTCCGGAGAATATCTCTCTTACTATAAAAGTCAAGCATGTTTCTTACAATTTAATAGATGAACAAAAATAACCCTTCACCAAATAAACCACCCACCATTTAATTAAGGACAAAACAAGTAAATTTACCATGATAACAAATAATGTTTGGACAAAAATAGCCTCAAATATAATAAATCATCTACTTTTAATTAAGGTCAAACAAGTAAATTTATCAGGGACTAATTAATTCCATTAATAATCAAATAATAATTTAAATAAGATAAAATTAAAAAAAATTGATTTAGCATAGTGTTATTTGAGTAATCCCTTGACTTGTCAAGTGTTTTAAAGTTAGGTCCTACAAATAAACCACCAACCATTTAATTAAGGACAAACAAGTTTTGAATTCTATTTATTTCTACCATTAATTAAATTAATTCATCTTGTATTTTTACTTTCTTATCGGGCTTTCCTCCTACCATTATCGTTACAAATGTCGCCCAATATTTTCTAAAATAAAAAAAATACCCTTACTCGGTCGATGATGGGGTTGGACGAAAAGAAAAGTGAGAGCTAAAAATAAATTTTAAATTTTCATTTTTGAGTAATGCATTTTTAACGTTGGATTTAAATATCGACAAAGTATAACTAATTTTAGATTATTTAAATAATTATTTTTAATTAAAAAATATTTTAAATATTAAATGGCAAACTAAATGATGAAATTATAACAAATCCCACTTTGAGCCACAAGCAAAATGACCAAAATAATCCTCATGTACCACGATTTTCCATCACTATTTTTAATGCCCATAGACGAGAGAGGACAAATAGAAAAACATGTCGGAAAGTGAGACATCATATGTTGGGAATGACATTATTAGAGGTTTATGAAAAATTGTAACTATAATAATACATTGGTTGGTGAGAATCGAGATATTAAGCAAATCTATAGCGTGCTTAGTAATTGCGTATGAATAAGCTAAGAGAAACGTGTTAAGGAAAGGTGATATAATGTCAAGAAGATAAAGAAAAATAGAGAACTTAGTTGACAAATGGTGTGCTTTTGTTAGAGAAGAGATTAAGTTAGAATCGATAGAAAGTCGTTTGAAGAAAGTAGTTCCACTTAACGGAAGCTAAAGATATGTTATTTTTCCATTTCAAGAAGGCAAGGTGGACACGCTTTCTTGGTGGTGGTGATAGTCAGGGCGGCATTTGGTGGGGATGCTTTGGTAGTGGTGGGGCGATTTTAAGCATGAAAGTGGTGATTTATGTGGAATACGATATTAAATAAATGAGTAAGAAATTAAACAACGAAATAAGATAAAATTAAAAAATTGATTTCTAGGCTAATAGTGTTATTTGAGTAAATCTCTTATCTCTCTTACTATAAAAGTCAAGCTTGTTTCTTACAATTTAATAGATGGACAAAAATAACCCTTCACCAAATAAACCACCAACCATTTAATTAAGGACAAAACAAGTAAATTTATCATGATAACAAATAATGTTTGGACAAAAATAGCCTCAAATATAATAAATCATCTACCATTAATTAAGGTCAAACAAGTAAATTTATCGTGGACTAATTAATTCCATTAATAATCAAATAATAATTTCATCCCTTGACTTGTACATGTTTTAAAGTTAGGTCCCTACAGCTTTGAATTCTATTTATTTCGTCTTGTATTTTTACTTTCTTATCGCTTTCTCCCTCCTACCATTATCGTTACAAATGTCGTCCAATATTTTTTCTAAAATAACAAAAATACCCTTACTCAGTCGATGATGGGGTTGGCGAAAGAAAGTGAGAGCTAAAAATAAATTTTAAATTTCATTTTTTGAGTAATGCATTTTTAACGTTGGATTTAAATATCGACAAAGTATAACTAATTTTAGATTATTTAAATAATTATTTTTAATTAAAAAATATTTTAAATATTAAATGGCAAACTAAATGATGAAATTATAACAAATCCCACTTTGAGCCACAAGCAAAATGACCAAAATAATAATCCTCATGTACACGATTTTCCATCACTATTTTTAATGCCCATAGACCCGAGAGGACAAATAGAAAAACATGTCGGAAAGTGAGACATCATATGTTGGGAATGACATTATTAGAGGTTTATGAAAAATTGTAACTATAATAATACATTGGTTGGTGAGAATCGAGATATTAAGCAAATCTATAGCGTGCTTTAGTAATTGCGTATGAATAAGCTAAGAGAAACGTGTTAAGGAAAGGTGATATAATGTCAAGAAGATAAAGAAAAATAGAAACTTAGTTGACAAATCGTGTGTTTTGTTAGAGAAGAATTAAGTTAGAATCGATAGGAAAATCGTTTGAAGAAATTAGTTCCACTTGGAAGCTAAAGATATGTTATTTTTCCATTTGACAAGGAAAGGTGGACACGTTTCTTGGTGGTGGTGATAGGCTGTGGCGGCATTTGCGGGGATGGTGGTAGTGGTGGGGCGATTTTAAGCATGAAAGTGGTGATTTATGTGGAATACGATATTAAATAAATGAGTAAGAAATTAAACAACGAAAATAAGATAAAATTAAAAAAATTGATTTCTAGGCTAATAGTGTTATTTGAGTAAATCTCTATCTCTCTTACTATAAAAGTCAAGCTTGTTTCTTACAATTTAATAGATGAACAAAAATAACCCTTCACCAAATAAACCACCCACCATTTAATTAAGGACAAAACAAGTAAATTTACCATGATAACAAATAATGTTTGGACAAAAATAGCCTCAAATATAATAAATCATCTACCATTAATTAAGGTCAAACAAGTAAATTTATCGGGGACTAATTAATTCCATTAATAATCAAATAATAATTTCATCCCTTGACTTGTACATGTTTTAAAGTTAGGTCTCGGTTTTTCTCCCGAGTTCTTTGCTCACGTGTCCTCACCCATCACAGATAATTCTCTCTTGTTCTTCTTCGACTCAATTCGCTGACCTACTCCACTCCTGCATTGTCGAAATGTTAAGCGAGTTAATGCAGATCACATCTCCTTATTCTCTCCCCCATGCCCTCATCGCTATTAGAGACCCTCTTACCTTACGAGCCTCTGCATTTGGCAAACAAAGCCTCGATATACCCCATTGGCAAAGAAGCCATGACAGAGGAAATCTGCGTTGCATAAGAACCACACTTGGCACCTTGTCCCGCTTTGATCAACGAATGAATATCGTTGGGTGTCGATGGATTTTTAAGGTCAAGCGGAATGCCGATGGGTCTATTGAGCGCTACAAGGCTCTTAGTGGCTCAGTTTCATCGACAATAACAAGTCGGGCTTGATTTTGATGAAACATTGATCCGTGGTCAAGCCATGACTATTCGTGACTGACTTGCGATTGCTCACTCGCCATTTGGGATATTAAGCGGCTTGGATGTCCGAAATGCTTTTCTCGAACGGGTTTCTTGGAGGATGTGTATATGAAGCAACCTCCAAGGTTTGTTAATCCTTCAAAGACACCTACCCATGTGTCAGCTAACTCGAAAAAGCACTATACGGTCTTAAACAGTCTCGCGTGCTTGGTACCATCGACTTCATGAGTTTCTCGCTGGCAATGGTTTCTTTTCAACAATCGCTCCGACTCATCTCTTTTTATTCTAGACTCGCTCATCGACAACAAGAGCATTCTTATTGTCTACGCGGGATCTATTACATTATCATCACTAGGCTCATCCTCATCTCGATATTCTTCATCCGGCAAGTATAGATGCGATCACATGCCACGTGCTTGATAGTCGCAAACTAGGGGACTTGAGTTTCTTTTTGGGTATTGAAATAGCAGCCAAGGGCGATACTCTTCATTTATCTCAAACTCGGTATGCATTGATCTCCTCGATCGCTTCCATATGGTTGATTGTAAGCCCGCCGACACCCACCGCTCTACCGTTAAGTCTCCGTGATGGTGAAGTAGTATCGATGCTACTTCTATCGTAGCATGGTTGGGGGGTTACAGATCTTACGCTGACTCGCCCGACATTGCTTTTTGCGTTAATCAAGTCACGCTAATTCATGCACCAACCCCGGCCGAGTCATCTTCAGTACCAAACGAATTCTTCGATTCGTTAAAGGTACTCCGCAACGTGGTCTTACCTTTCTATCCATCTGCTAGCTTCAATGTCACCAAGATACTCGATTCTCGATTGGGCCGTGACCCAAATGATCGAGGCCCGACGACGGTTCATGCATCTATGTGGGTCCTAACTCGTATCATGGACAAAGAAAGAAACAACGATCGCGTTCCTGGCCCAAAGAAATGGTGGCCGAGTAACAGCCCGCCACCTCGCCACTATCGCCTGAACTTCGTTGGTTTGCTTATTTATTTCGTGAACTCGATGTTCCTCTTGCTCCTCCGTCCGTTATACCGCGGATAACATCTCTCAAGATTCTCACATGGCTCGTAATCAGCTTTCCACGCCGTGATTCGATACACATTGAGATCGACTCATCATTTTCTTCGAGAACTTGTTACGTGTGGCTTTCAAGGCCTTCATTATGTTCCCCCGCATCGACCAACCCGGCCGACTTTATTTATTTAAAGGACTTCCAAAACCTCGGCTGCTCTGCCCTCAAGCCGCAACCTGCTGCTTGGCCGCCAGCTGAGGGAGGGTATCACCGTATTATTCAGAATGCCGTAAGAATTATTGGGTATATTTGTAATTAGTTAACTTTGGTTATTTTTGTAATTAGCCTAGATTAGGTTTCGCCTTTGGTATCCAAAGATATATGTAATCCCTTTGTTTCATAAGTTGAACACACGTAAAAACCTTCTTCCAAATTGGTAGGTGCCTCCTTTCCTCTTTTTCGCTTCATTCTTCTTGTCTTCTATCAAACCTTACAACGATAAGCAGAAAAACACTATTTATTTAGTTAGACCCGTTAAGCCCAATAAATATTATAAAATATATAATTTTGATTTTTTAATACATATTTTGAAAATTTATCAATATAAATAGTCAAGTAGTTTAAAAGTCATAAATTTTCAAATTATAAAACAATGAAATAATCATGAAAATAGTTCGAAAAAAGTGAATAAACCATAGTAAATTTTTAAAACATATATATTTTAGTTATCGTGTCTTATCGTGCATTACCGTGCTTATCATGTCAGCCTAATAACAACTCATTTTTTATCGTGCCTTATCGTGTTGGCCATATAACGGCCCGAACCCTATAATTTCGTGTCGTGTTCGTGTCGGTCAATCGTGTCGTGCCTCAAATTGCCACCCCTAGTCTGAATTGGGATTTTTGGGTATTTACGTTCTATTATATATTTATACTAAACATAAACTACAATCGTTTGGTAGTTAAAAAATTTAAAAAAAAAATTCACTGAGCGACTTGTACACTATTTCAGTGCCTCTCGCCTCCCAAAAAGGTGCCAAAGGCGTATGCCTCTTATTGATTCTTGCACATCGACTCGCCAGCATGGTTAAGGCACGAGGGTGTTGCCTCTCTCGCCTCAGGCGCTCGCCTTTGACAACTATGGCTGGGTTTGGGATGTTGTCCCTTTGTGCAGCTGTTGGACGTTGGGGATGGAGAGGAACGGAAGAGCTTTTGAGAATGTTGAGATGCCTATTTCCAAACTGAAACAGATCATGCTCTACACCTTATATTTCTGGTGTAAAGACTATGTCACGCCTTTAGTTCCTTTTCTTGAGTTTTTGGACAGTCTTGTTATAGTCTAGTTGACTTTGTGGTTTTACTCTTATTGTACATAGGATATGTCACTTGTTTTGACGCATGTTTATAATATTTTGCTTATCAAAAAAAAAAGAAAAAAGCGGTCAATAATAACTTAAACTCCCTAATTTCGAACACCAATACCATTAAGGATCTTCCAATTAAGCAACCTATCCAATCAGAAAACATATGGGCATAAAGAAGATTTAGTTGTGTGGGAGGTTGGGAAGAGCACGGAATTCTAAGTTAAATCTTTTTATCAAAAGATATTGGGTAGCAATGTAACGTTAATGTGGAAGAATGTGTGGAAGACAGGGCCCTAGGGCCCCTACAAGGGTGGGTGTTTTTATATGGGAAGCCGTCAATGAAGCTGTGTTAATGTGTCTTTTTTTTTTTTTTTATAAGGTTGGAGGGGACATTAGATCGTACCCCAACCCTTAAATTTTTTTTTATTTTTAATGTCTTAAAAGACTACAATTATATCTATATATATATATGATGTCTTTGGTGTGGCTCGAACAAATGGTGCATCTGGTGAGGCTTTGAACACCCGTGGGCTTGAATATTCAACCTCTCCGTTAAGATAAGTGTGTAGCTAAATGGGGCATTTGGATAAGGCTTTAACAACAACGATACCTCTGAAGAGGCTTGAACACCCGACCTCTCTACTGAAAGTTGTAAAGTCCAGGGTGTCTCTAGGAGACTCGAACACCCAACCTCTCCGTTAGGAGAAGTGAGCAGTACCAGTTGAGCTAAAGCTCGTTGGTTGTTAATGTGTCATAACCTCTGGCGTCGAGATAAATTTTTTGTCGAGGTGCTGCTTGTGTAAACATGATGGGGAAAGCGTCAATCATTTACTGCTGCATTGCCTTTTTGCCAGGAGGTATTGGGACTTCGTGTTCAATCTGCTTAAAGTGGTGTGGGTGATGCCCAATTTGGTGAAGTAGATGATGAGATGTTGGTCCCTGTATAAGTGGAGACGGAGAAATTACTTGTGGGAGGCTGCCTCTTTGGGGATTTGCTAGATCACTATTTAGTTGGAAAGGAATGCAAGAATTTTTTAGAACATGTAGAGAAGCTTAAACATGATCAAGGAGCTTATTCTACATACTTTTTTCTTTTGGTGCCATGAGTCGACACTTTTTGGCGCAAACCCTTCCGTAGAGTTTGTAGATACTAGCAAATCATGTAATTAATTTTCTTCTTGTATTGGACGGGTCACCTGTTTTGACGCTCTCATATTTATAATATCTTCTTACTTATCAAAAAAAAAAAAAACACTGTCATGAATTGGATGACCCTTAGAAATAATGGCAAAATTGCAACCTTTTTCAAAATTTAAGATTGTTCAACATACAATGGTAAAGTTGATCATTATTCCGCTTATCTTATTAATAAATACAATTTCATTAAATCTAAGACTCTTTTCAAACAAAAATTTGGTGTCTTCTAATGTATCAAAAAAATGCCTAGTAGCATTTTGCATTACCTAGGAATCATGTTAATGTCCCCTTGTGGTAACTTATGAGTAATGTCATTAATGAACTGAGCTGTGACATATCCCAAGTATCAGAAGCAATGTGATCCAGCAAAGTGCCAGTACCAAGCTTACGACCAAGATTGAAGCCAAGTGTATTATTAGTCTTTGAGCTAAAGAGGACAAAGCACCAATAATACATTCTCACTGTCATGCTATTCTAAGATCGTTGAGATTGAGCGGTCTTTTAGTAACTGAGAGAAAAAAGAAAGTTGTGGGAACTCAAACCCTTACTTGAGGTCTTTCTTGTTGATATTTTCTTAAAGTTCAAGAGGAACTGCTCGTATACCAATCTGAAGGTAAACTCCGAACCACTAAAAGAGTATGTGTTTGATTTCCATTTTTCTAACCACCATAAATTTTATAATAGTGATCTAACCTCTTTTAAGTGTTTTAACTTTCATTCCCTTCCCCCGCAATGTTGTAGAAAAGCACCCAATTATAGGTGAAAGAACGCGAGTAGCTAGGATTCTCAAAGATTTAGTGTAGTTTGTTAAAAAGCTACAATAGAAGTCACAATAGATAGAAAAATCAAAACACAGCGGAAGACTTAATAATAAAACACTAAATTAATCACAAAGGTTTACCAAACAATCTACAAGTCTATACTTGTAGATCTAGCCTCATGGCCAAAAAGATTTCACTAAAAAGAATGAATTGTTTTACAAAAAACTATGTGAAATCACACACAAAATATTCTCACAAGATAATGAATCTTGGAGAACAAAAACCCCACATAAACAAGATAAACAAAACGTGGGAAGAAACAAAATCAGCTTTCTTTAAACAAAAAGGAAGCACAAAACAGTTTTTCAGAATTCAATGTAGCTGCTGATGTTGCAACATCAGAAGCTACAATCGGACTGCTGAACTTCAGGACTTCAAAACTGCTGCAGAAACTCCTCGGATCAGCTCGCACCCTCTATGGTTTTTGTTCTCTTTCTGGAGCTCTGTAAGAAGGCCGAATCCCAGCTCCTGAATATATAGTATGCGTCTCCTACACACACCCAAAAACAGTCCGTCTACTACAAGGAAAAAGATTAGTTTTTAAGGAAAAAATCAACAACTTACCAAACTAATGGGATTTTGTTACCATATATGAATGTGGTCAACAATCATGGTTAGACTAGGATGGGATTTAATTACCAAATATGAAAGTGGTCAAGAATCATGGTTAGACTAGGATTTATGCTAAGATTTTGTTACCAAATATGTGCACTTGAAATCTACAAAAAGATTATGCTACCAAAAATAACTAAACTAAATCTAATAAAATATACTAAGTCCTAAATTAACACAAACTTATCAAAAATCCTATTTTGACCAAGAAATGTGAAACAAAACCAAAATAGGTCATGCCTATTTTGCCCTTACAATAGGTTTTTCCGGGCAATCCTAGAAGGATTTTCAAAGACACTTCCATTCTACATAGACTTTATGAACTTAAATTTAAAAGCATATATTCTCTAAAAGTGAATCCAGTAAAACTCTTTAAAAAGAATCAGAAAGGTCCTTGTTAATGTTTGAAGGGACATATATTCACCAATGTTGAGGGCGAACATACCATATACGGTAGGGAAAGAGAAAAGATCAATCTTTTGACATTGTGCTCCGGTCTCCAATTCGTTAGGATATCGAAACAACTGAGAGAAGAAATATAGGTTAAAGAGCTACGGAGGTGGTGTATCAAGCAGGAACCAAGAAAAGGCAACAAGAATAAAGAGTTTACACAGAATGCATCGCAAAATGAAGTGGAAGAGTGAAGCATTCAATAGTCCCCCCGGACTTTGCACCTGACACCTGTTTGAGCTTGGTTAAGAAGCAACAACTCAGTAGTAGAAGGACTACCATGTAAGGCTGCCACATGAAGAGGGAAGTATGTCCCTTCACACGGAGCATGAATATCCACGGTCAGACGAGTCTCTCCTCTAATTAAGGCAGCGGCACATTTATTGCTTCATACTTGCACACAGCATACAGAAAATCTTGTGGATCACGAAATGTAGGACTTGTAAATCCATCATTAATCATAGTAACAAACCGCCGCTTGTTATTGAATACAATAGCCGAGTGAAATATCTCTTCTGGCGAAGGTTCTGGATCAAGCTGAGAAGCAAAAAGAATCATGCATGCACATCATCAAATCAAGAAAAAATCAAATTCAAGGGTACCTAGTAGAAGGAAATATTAGGTCCATGACGAAAATCTGTACGCAATTTCTCCAGGATATGTTTCATGTTTTTCAATTCCAATTACATGATACATATCTGGATACTGTCCAAACATTAAAAAGAATGATAGGAAACACAAACAGACAGAGGCACACATATATCTTCAATCAGTAAGTTTTTTTTTTACAAGAATTTCCAAAAACTAACATTGTGGGGCTCATTAATTTGTAGCAAAATGTATGATTATCCACAGATGAAGAAAAGGGTTTTATATAATTTAATACAGAATCATTATATTATTAAAATTTACACAAAAGAAAATCCCAATTACCCTCCGTCCCTAAATTATCGTCCTTCTTTCTTTTTTCGTCCGTCCCAAAATAATTGTCCATTTTGAAACTTACCTTTTTAGAACATCACTTTTACCACTTTACCCTTACTTTTTCACCCTACTTTAATTATGGACCACATACACATGGACTTTAAAGGAAACTACACATTAAACTAATATTAATAATCCAGTTAAATAGGTTTTCTTAAACGGTGCGCCGGGTCAACCAGGACAATAAATTAGGGACGGAGGGAGTATATATTAAGATTATTTGCTCTAGAAGGGCAAGTCCAATGGTGGTACTTGCCTCATAGGTATCAAAACCAAATTTTAATACATAGTAGTCACTATTCATGGGTATCAAATTGTCATCTCCAACCATATGTATCAAAATTTGATATAATAATAATTTTGAAAAAATTAAATCATGACATAAAACAAAAGTAAAATACTAATAAACAATAATTTACCAGCATATATCATAACATAAATATATGGTCAAAATGAAGGGTATCAAAATTTGGTTTTGGTACTAAAGGGGTATTTAATCATTGGAAAGACTAATACTCTCACATAGGTATCAAAATTTAATTTTGACCCCTATGATTGGACTTGCCCTAAGGTCTAAAGGTCATGTCAGATGTTATGGAATTCAAATATTCTTAATGTTCCTTAAAAACAAGAAATGAAATCATCTCTTTAGTATTTGGCAAACAAAAATCCGATGTGTATATACTGTGAAAAGGATAAATATATACTTTGGTCCCTGAACTTTGCTTCACTTCCTATAATGGTGCTAGATGTTTCAAGTTTTCTGTTTTGGTAAGCTAAACTTCACTTTTGACCACTCATTTAGTCACTGGGCTGATGTCCGTTAGCCCTTTCGTTTGTTAATACTAAATAAGGTATTTATGTCAATCTTTAGTCAAACTTTTCAATTCATTTCAAAATTATTCAAAAAATAAAAATAAAAATGAAATGGCAAAAATGTTAAAGATAATCTCTCTCCTCCTCATCGACTTCTGACTCTCTAGAACTTGTATGGTTCGCAAGCTTAATCAATTCCGAACGGGCGAAACCTGGATTGGATCTCAAGCTGAACAGAGGACCGGAAGATGTATGACTTTGGTTCTTTAGGTTTAGAGTTTAGACACAACGGAGATCTAAAATCTCCCCGATTGAAATGGAATTTCGAGCAGGTCCGTCGGTTATTTCACTAGAATGGTACGGGTATGACGAAATGCATTACAGAAGTTTTGTTGAGTTGGCGAAGAAACATTACTTGTCCGAGTCTCTCTCTCGCTCTCTCTCAATGACGATTACGACGATTGATTTTCCAAGATACTAAGATTTGGTATCTTACCTGGAACGTCAAACATAAATGATACAAAATCAGAGAAAAATTATATATTAATCCCAGTTAAAAAAGTATAAAAGTGTGACCATATTGTCCCATATATTAAATATACTGTATGATACTTTGTGCAAAAACAATAATATCAAAGAGGTGAAATTTATATCATATTGAAGGAAGGCAATCAGCTGTGTGATTCTTGTCATTCACCAAAGGATATATATACAGAATGATATCAGAGATCTTATGAGATCCTAGTAGGGGTGAGCTTGGTCCGGGTTGGTTCATTTTTTTGGAAAAAAGAAAAACGGAACAGGAACTGCAATAGTCAGGTTTTCAAAAATTTAGAACCGAACCAACCCAATAGGTGTGAGAACCAATACATTGGTCGGTCTAAAACCAATTGAAGACGTATCGTAACCAGACCAAACCAATACTATGATTTCTTTACTTTTTAACTGTTTAATACAAATATAATGAAATTTTAAAGACTTAAACTTTATAAAAAGATTAAACAAACTTCAATAAAAGTACATTCAAAATCAAACATGTTTTTTGAAAACAACCTTCGATTAAAGCACAAAGTACCTACATTGTCTTTCTTTAATTTGCTCAATCCTACTTCTCTACCCCAACTCCCCAAGTCCAACTACAATAATAATAATACTAAATGAAACCAATAGTGAGAAATTTAGCATTTCAGTTACACATACAAATTGTATTTTGAATACAATACATCGTAACGATATGATTGAATCTAGCTAAGCGATCTGATTTCAACCCTGAATCATGAGCTTGGTTTACTCAAACTCGAGCTCGTTACTGCTACCTAGCTCGACCTCAAACTGTATACTCTGTAGCTTGGGTCAAGCTAAGCCCATTGATCATAATATTCGATTTTATGACGACCCTAACTTGGAATAAACTGAGGAAGAGTTAACTTGATGAGGGGAGCAATAACTTAAATCTTTTATCGATGAAAATTAAGAATTAACCAAAAGGGTAAACAGTAAACTTAAAATCATATCAAAGGGGAGACTTCAAATTATTTAGCCTATAATCTTGACAAACAGATGATAATAAACCAGAATCTTTATTTTAAGAAATATAAAATGACCAAGAGGAATCTTACAAAATTCACAAGAAATAAGAAACAACAATTGTTAAAAGCTAGTAATCTGTCAACAAAGATGACCTCCAATATAGTTTCTTTTACCTACAAAGCTTTATAGGCTTTGCGTCTGCTAGGGAAGTTTTTGTTATGTAACGAGCAGGAAAGCAACTTATCTAAACTATTGTTCATGTTATGTGATAATTTTACACTTAACCCTTCAAATATTCCCCTATACTGCCAGAATCATGTAACCAAGAAAAACAAAAACCTCTGGAATCAGATTTTCCATTTTCTTTAGGCCTTAATCAACCCTATAACAGGATTTTGTATGCATGAATGTTGGGTCAAGAATCATGTGATTTAGTTGACCAAACAAATTCACTAACATCAAATGTCAAATAAAAAGATGATTTAACAAATCAGTCTGGCGGCGGTGGCGTGGCATGAGCTTGTGTGTGTGTGTGTGAGAGAGTGAGAGAGAGAGAGAGAGAGAGAGGGTTTGGTACCTGTACTCGAAGGGCTAATGATTGATTTACAAACCAGTGCGGTAGCGGCTGGTGGATTTACAAGGATGGAAATTGGAAGATGACGGATCCGAGATTCGAGAGGCGAGATAGGCGAAAGGCGAAGAGAGGAGGCAGCGAAAGAGGGAGAGAGAAAAGGCTGAAGTTGCGGCAGTTGAAAAGGAATTGGCGAGTAGCAAGCAGGCCAGGGGCGTCTGCCGATTTAGGGTTGAGTCTTCAGTGTTCAATTGAGTCTTAACTCTTCAGTCTATTGAATTTGAGGGGAGGAAGGCAGGAAGCTGCTGCATAGTGCATATACATTACACAAAAAAAGTATTTATATTTTTCAAACTAGGGTTTTATTTTGTAGGTAAAAAAATATTAATTAAAATATATATATATATATATATATATATATTGGTCCGGTCCGGTTCCAAAACCAAATTTAAAAACCAAAAACCGGGACCGAGACCAATTATTCGGTTCTTAAAAATTATGGACCAAGACCAAACCAAAAATTGGTGCAGTCGGGTTTTTAAAAAACCTTGCTCAGCCCTAGATCCTAGCCTAACTTATAATGCACTAATCTAGGCTATAAATTAGGATACAAAATATTTACATATATCTTTGAAGATTCTATTAATATATACAGATTCTATTACTCCCCTACAGTCAAAGCGGGAGGAGGGTGAGCAGAGGCGTCAGAAAATCGTTAAATAGAATCAATGGAAGGCCTTTGGTGAAGATATCTGCAATCTGATGACGAGAGGGAACGTGTAGAACACGGACCTGACCGCGAGCAACTTTCTCACGAACAAAGTGAATATCCAACTCAACATGTTTAGTATGTTGATGCTGAATAGGATTGCCGGAGAGATATATGGCACTGACGTTATCACAATAGACTAAAGTAGCCTTTGTAATAGGGAAGTGCATTTCAAGGAGAAGATTGCGCCAACAGGCAAGTTTCGAGAGGCGGCGTTGGCGACTCACCCGTATTCGACCGGCACTAGAGCGAGACAAGGTAGCTTGCCGTTTGGAAGACCAAGAGATTAAGTTGTCGCCAAGAAAGACACGATAACCGATGTGGAGCACTGTGTCGTGGCACCCCCCAATCGGCGTCTGTGTAAGATACCAGAGTAGCTGTTGAGGAAGGATATAGATGTAAGCCATGGGTGAGAGTACCTTGAAGGTAGCGCATAATTCGCTTAAGGGCCTGCATGTGCACCTCCATCGGGTTGTGCATGAAAAGGCAAATTCTTTAGGACACGACATATGATATGTCGAGGTCTAGTGAGCGTGAGGTGCTTGTAATGCACACAGAATCAGATAATGAGAAGGATCGGCATAGGGCGTCTTGGAGGATGCACTCAACTTGGGTTTAGTATCAGCGGGCGTGGAGCAAGGCTTGCAAGAGGACATCGGCCGGTGTATGATTTCCTCGGCATACTTTTTTGAGATAGAAAGAGACCATCGGATGACGATAGCAATGCAATGCCCAAGAAAAAATGTAGAGGACCCAAATCTTTCATTGCAAATTCCAAGCTGAGAAGAGCCATGATAGATTTGCGTAGACCATCTGATGATGTTGTAAGAATAATATCATCGACATATAAAAGTATGTATGCTAAATCAGTACCTCTCTTATAAATAAAAAGGGAGTGATCAGACTTGCTATGGGAGAAACCAAGATGAAAGCATAATCGCAAACCGTTTGTACCAAGCCGAGGAGCTTGCTTGAGCCCGTAGAGACTTTTTAAAGCAGACATGATTAGGAAAAGATTTGTCACGAAAACAAAGGTTGATGCATGTAGACAGTTTCCTTAAGTTCACCATGTAGGAAAGCATTTTGAGCGTCCGGTTGGTGTATTGGCCAAGCATTGGAGAGGGCTAAGCGAGAGCAGTCGAATAGTGGTGGTTTGACAACCGGACTGAAAGTTTCACCACAATCCACGCCAATCTGTTGAGTTTTCCCATCACCTACAAGACGAGCTTTATACCTTTCAAAGAGCCATCGAATTTTCTTTGTGTTTAAAAATCCACATGGAGCATTATGACATTAATGTTGGGGGGGGGGCTAACTCCCATGTCTTATTTTTAATAAGAGCATTATACTCATCGGTCATGGCCATTTTCAATTCGGGTCATGAAGGGCAAACACGGGGTTGCGAGGGAGAGGAGACGGAGACTTGAGAAATGAGACTAAAGGGAGGTTTGGGCTTGAAGATGCCATTTTGACTCCTAGTGGTTGGCTGTGGGTTTGGACGGTGGAGGAGTGAGTGGTGAGGGGCCGGCGGATTTCGAGAAAGAGGAGGAGGCTGAGTAGAAAAGCCGGGAGGAATAGAGGGGCGCCAATGATAGATGAGTTGCGGAAGATGGGCTTAGAGCAGTTGGGCCGGGGGATGGGGGAAATTTGGAGGGGCTGGCGGTTGGGCGAGATAGGAGGGGTTTGAGATGGGGGGTGGATTATGTAGTTGATGGATCGGATGGGGAGAGGCCACAATCAAAAATCATATGTATGAAAAGCAGTGTGGATTTTAGCAAAAGGAAAAAGAGTTTCATTAAAAATGGCGTGACGACTAATGATGATTTTTTGGAGGATAGATCATAACATTTGTAGCCACGATGATGAGGAGGATAGCCCAAAAAGACACCGGGGTAGAAACGGGCTTGAAGTTTGTGAATAGTGGTAGAGGAAAAAGAGAGGGTAGCATAGGCAACCGAAGGCGCAAAGATGGGAGTAGGACGGGTTTTGGTGATAAAGTCGGTGAAAAGGAGTGGAATAAGAGAGTTGTTTATTTGGAAGAATGTTAAGAAGGTAAGTGGCCATTTGTAGCATGAGACGAGAATGTAGAAGGAATGGATGCGTGAGTAAGAAGATGCGGACGATATTATTTATGGAGCGTAGTTTGCGTTCGGCCTTGCCATTTTGTGCGGAGGTGTGGGGACGGGAAAAAGCGAAAAAGAAAAGACCATTGTCATTGCAAAAAGTCGAGAAATGTTTATTATCAAACTCAGTACCATTATCACCTTGAAAAGTCTTTATTTCCGTTCAAATTGGGTGTGAATAAAATTGCGAAAGCGTTAAAAAGTAGAATATACTTGAGACTTTTTAGATAGAGGAATGTCCATAGAAAATTAGAATAATCATCGAGTAAGAGAAGATAGTAGCGATGACCCGAAGAACTTAACAGGAGAAGTCAAAATATCACTATGAATTAAATCAAAAGGCATAGTAGAGCGAGAAGTAGAAGCAACAAATGGCAATTTAATGTGTTTTCAAGAATGCAAGAATGACAAAAATTAGATCTACTAGCGACATTACATGAGATAAATTTATTACGTTTAAGAGAATTAAAAGCAGGAGGTCGGGTGACCAAGCGGGCATGCCATAGTGATGGTGCTAAAGCGGTAAAAGAAGCGGTGGAAAAGAACTTAGAATTAGTAACGGGATAGAATCATGGCTGTGACTATCACATCTCATGAGGCGTCCCGTCAAATCCTTCTGAGAAAAACCAAGCGGGTCAAATTCAACGATATGAAATTATCGGTTGTGAATTTGCGAGCAGAAAATTAAGTTCTTAACAATTTGAGGAGCATGAAGAACATTCGTAAAGAAAAAAGAAGGATTCGGAGGAGATAAAGAGGTATGTCCATAACCTTTAATTGGAATAAAGTGACCATTACCGACAGTATACCGCGACTAATGCTCGAATTAAAATAAGGTGAGAGAGTACCTGTTCGGATGTCATATGGGAAGTCGCTCCGGTGTCCATGTGCCAATTTGCATCAGGTGGAGTAAGTCAAGAGTGTGCATAGCGGCTTCGATGTCGGTTGGAGTGGGGCGTGTAGAAGGCTGAATAGGCTTGCGGAGGCGGGAACGAAGACCCGACATCTTGAGTTGGTGGAGGTGACATTTGCCCCAGGGAGTTGTTGGATAAGGAGAGGGAGGGAGCGGCCACGGTGGAAAAAAATAGCCCTTGTGAACTGAGTCGACCAAGGTTCTTGTGGCAATTGATTGTGTCGACTTGTTGTTCTTTGCACGTTCACGTGTGATTATGACGATGCGTGCACCACCGCCCACCATTCGTCCACCACCCGGTTTGCGCAGGCTGATATGATGATTTCCTCGGCCATTTCACTGAGGAGCGGGTGGAGAGGAGACATTCGGAGGAGAGATATGTTCGAGAATCTCGAGCAACCATAGGCTGCATTGGAGTTGGTTGCAACTTTGTTTTGCTAACTTCTTCGGTACAATCATGGAGGCGGGCTTGATAAGAATGAGGAATGGGATTGCTCTGGCGGATCAAAGTGCCCACTCCATGGTAGGCCGATGAGGCCAGGCCACCATCGAAGAACGAGGCGGTGTTGGAGGCGGGGCGCCCAACGTTCTTTAGTTGATCGAGACAAGCAAGACCTTGAGGCCGATGCTTGAAGCATTGGAGAAATCTTCCATGTTGGTGTGAGAGACTCTTGCTCAAGAGGTGGCGGCGAGAGTTTTTGTCTTGGAAGATATCAGGAGGCGATTCAAGCATCCATGGCCGTTGCATCGGGGTTCAATGATGGTTTATAGCAGGTCATTGGAAATAGTGGAGTAGATCAAGAAAAACGGTGGCGTCGAGGTTAACCACAACTCTTTTTCGGCATCGGTAGTGGGTTCTTTGGTGGTGCCTTAGGAGGAAGAATATGGTCAATGACCAGAAAGGCGCGTGTGAATTTTGAAGAGTTCATGCCCGTCGCGTATTGGGCGTTTTCCATCTCAAGATGGCGAGATGTGGTTCTTGATGTTGACACAAAGGCCGGTGGAAGACGGAGTTTTGGGGGCGGAACATGGCGGTGAAGAAAAGGAAAAAGAAGAAGGTAGAAGAGAAAAAATACCCTAAGGCTCTGATACCATGAAGGAAGGCAATCAGCCGTGTGATTCTTGTCATTCACCAAAGGATATATATATACAGAATGATATCAGAGATCCTATGAGATCCTAGCCTAACTTATAATGCACTAATCTAGGCTATAAATTAGGATACAAAATATTTACATATATCTTTGAAGATTCTATTAATATATACAGATTCTATTACATATTGTATTGCAAGATGGGCATTGCACATGAGATAGATACTAATGACTACAATAGTACAAGTTCAGTTTCAATTGCACTACATCTATATTTTTCTGTTAGCTGGAAGGCTTGGATTTCTCCAGAATAGGTTGTCTACAGGAACAATTGTCAAATCGGTTCGTTAGGGTTCGAGCAGAAGCAACAGTGTCCACGGTGTCCCCGTCCGTGTCCGCATCCGAGTGCTCATACCGGTCCAAGTGCTCATTGTCATCATTGACCTTGTCCATCTAACTACGTCCGCTGTCGAATCTAGCAAGTTCCAACTGGTTGGAGTTCCTACACAAAAACAAAATAGTTTCACTTAAGATAATGGCGGACTCTAAAAACATGCACAAATGAAATTTACAGCCCCAAAAGCTCATCTAGAAAACCAGGGGCATTTTGGTGAGAGTTTCTAGACAAACGTCTTGTGGAAGTGGAGCAATTAAAAAAACAATCTTGAGAGAACTCCTTTGCATACTTCTTATCAGGAAAAAAATATGTTTAAATTGCAATTTGGTCACCATACTTTCGGTCAAAAGTCATTAAGTTCACTCTACTTTTTTTCCCTCAATTTGATCACTCTACTTGAACATAAATAACATGTTCATTACTCTGTCTAAATATTTAGATAGAAAACTTAAAACATTTACAAAAACCCAAAATTACCCTTACCCGTACTATTAACTTTGAGGATCCATTAGTAATACTTATAAAGCTGAAAGAGACCAGAATGATGGAATCAAATCCCTTCGCGGTGAGTAGCGGTTCAAGTGGTTACCAATCATACGGCTATGGTGGTGGATTCCGACCTTGACATTTCCATGGTTCGCGTGAGGGTCTTCCTTTCAATTACCTGGAGACATTGGCATCTTCAAGTTCTTTCTTGGGTTCGAGGTTGTG
>CM028384.1:43559824-43769411 GCA_013146195.2 Codonopsis lanceolata | reverse complement strand
GTCTAAATATTTAGATAGAAAACTTAAAACATTTACAAACCCAAAATTACCCTTACAGGTACTATTAACTTTGAGGGATCCATTAGTAATACTTATAAGCGAAAGAGCAGAATGATGGAATCAAATCCTACTTCGCGGTGAGTAGCGGTTCAAGTGGTTACCAATCATACGGCTATGGTGGTGGATTCGGCCTTCAACATTTCCATGGTTCGGCGTGAGGGGTCTTCCTTTCAATTGCCTGAGACATTGGCATCTTCAAGTTCTTTCTTGGAGTTCGAGGTTGTGGATGTCTTTGTGAGGTGAAAAGAAGAGTGGTGGGTTCTCAAGTGAGGCATTTGTAGTCTTCTCGAAGACAGAAGTAAGTGATCTTGCCTTGCGAGAAGGGCCCAACGGGGACATGGGGAGGAGGTGCGTGGAAGTTTTCAAGGTGCAGGAGTACTATTATAATGATGTGGTGCGAATGAATTATGAAGGCATCTATGATAATGATTATCGAGGCAAGTCCCCTGCGTCAAGGTCAGCGGTTCCAAGACAAAGATCGATGGAGTATACGGAGATCTCGAAGATCGTGGGCTCCCATTCTCGTCAAGAAAGGGGTGTGAAAATTGACTGTTCAAATCCCCATTCGGTCTTCGGTGCTCCTTTAAAATCCTCTTTCACTGTTCAAAAGCTTGACAAGTAATAAACCCAATTGTTTCCATTCCTTCCTCCAATTTCTCGCTCATCTTCAAACCTTAACCTCACCGCCCTACGTAATACGCCCATGGCCAACCTCACTTTCTCCCATATATGCTCCAGCCTTGAACCAACTCTTCCTTGCCGGCGAAGTCTTCTCAACCCGCTCATCCTTCACCCATCTCCATCTCTCTTCATCATCCTGCTTTGCCGCCCCAAAACCCAAGCAACCCCTGTTCTGAAGCCTCCACCAAACCTCCACCAAACCTCCCAGCTCATATGCCCCAAATATGGCCCCATCCTCAATTGCCGGCCATCTCCTTCGTAATCTCCACTGGCCACGCAAGGCAAGGATCAACCCCACATCTCTCTATCTCCAATTTGTTCATCAACTTAAGTCTAGATCTGCCTCTCCATTAACCCACAGTTAGCCAAACCTCCCAAACAATAACCCCCATCTTCAACAGCGCCGATCTCCCCTTCTTAGCGGGCCATACTCATTTTTCATGTCAATTCCATCCGGGTTATGGGGAGGGCATACGTGGGTTGTAAGGATGCGTTGTTCGAGGTTGCTTTATTTTTTATTTTGAACCCTCACTACATTGAGAGTAAAACCCTTCAACTTAATAAGGGCATTTTGGTCTTTTTCAATGATTTCCATCCAACATAACGGGAAGAAATGACTCGAGTGACCTTATTGAATGTTAAAGTCAAGTAGAGTGATTAAATTGAAGAAAAAAAAGTAGAGTGAGCTTAATGAATTTTGGCCGAAAGTAGGATGACCAAATTGAGATTTAAACCAAAAAAAAAAAAAAAAACTCCTTTGCATACTATTTACAAGGTTGCGCTAATCCGACCCCCAATTCCTCTAAGTTGATCCCCCTTCTAATTTTTTTCTTTATGACAAAAATACCCTCAAGTCTAAAGACAATTATACCCTTTAAACTTATACGTAGACCCCCATCCCATTTTTATAAAACAGACAACCTATAAGTAAACTCCCACCTCAAAACAAATATACACCTTCTTCCCAACTTTATTTTCTTTATCCCCTTTATTCTCATTCTTTATATTTTTCCCCACCAATCCTTAAGTCTTCTAAATACATTTTTCTTCAAACCTTTTTTCTTCATCAACTAAACATCTTTACTAACACAATATTTTGTTCTCCTTCATCTACCTCTTCTTTTGTTGTGAATAAATCACCTTCTAAAAACTTTTAATTTCCAAAAAAACCTAGGGCTTCAACATTAGGTGTGAAGATATCAAGTATGGATGAAAAATAAACCATTATGACTTTTGTGGTAAGTATTTAAAACGTTGTTTTGCTTAAATTTGTGTAAAAAATATTTTTTTTTCCTCTTAAAAAATAGGTCATCGTCGTAAACGGTTCAATACTGTAGATCAAAACATTTTTTAAATGTTCGGCTACTGCCAACCGAACATTTTTGAAATGTTCGGTTGGAGTTCACCGAACATTTTTGAAATGTTCTTCTAGTTACAAACTGTTCGGATGTCCCCAACCGAACTTTTTGTAAATGTTCGCCCTGTGTCAACCGAACATTTTTGAATTGTTCGGATGAACTTAACCAAACATTTTTGAAATGTTCTTCTAATTCCAAACTGTTCTGTTGCCACCAACCGAACATTTTGAATTTGTTCAACTGACCCCTGCCGAACATTTTGTAAATGTTCCACCAAACCTAACCGAATAGTTTTTTAAAAAACTAAAGGAGCTTGTGTTTTTGATGGGTTATTGTATTTGATGACAGGATTCAAACACGTTGTCAACAAATCCTAGTGTTGATGGTCCTGCTAATAATGAGATTGTTGAAGTTGAAAATAATGTGATAGTTCCTATTCAATATATTGTGGCAGATTACGCCGATGTATTCATGGCGCATAAACTCTTTTCATCTCGCCAAATGTTGATTGATTGGGTACGTGCTAGGGGGAATGAGCTTGAAATGGTAATAATAGTTAGAAGGTCGGACAGTGGTGCGGGTAAGAAAAAACCCCGGGCATTAATGACTTGTGAACGTGTTGGTCATTACAGTGGACGCAAGAAATCACAAGCAAATGATGAAAATCAAAGTGGAAAGAAAGATCGGAAAGAAACCGGATCTAAGAAGCTTGGTTGTCCATTTAGTTTGAGGGGCAGAGAAGTGTCAGTTGGAGAATGGTTATTGGCTATGAAGTGCGGTGTCCACAATCATAAACTTGGAACGTACAAAGAAGGTCATTCATATGTCGGTCGATTATCAAAAGTTGAGGAGGAATATGTGGTTGATATGACACATGTCAATAGTAGACCAAAGGATATTTTGGCGCGTTTGAAAGGAAAATTTCAAGAAAATAGATCTACAATAAGGACGGTCTACAATACACGTTTGAAGAATATAATTATCGAGCGTGAAGGTCGATCATAAATGCAGCAGCTTACGTTTATGTTAGAGAAGCATGGATATGTCCATCATCATCGGCGGTGCAAGAAGACAAACACTGTGAAGGATTTGTTCTTCGCGCACCCAAGAAGTGTTGATTTATTGCGTGCCTTTCCGAAAGTCATATTAATGGATTGCACGTACAAGACAAATAGGTACAAGTTACCTTTGTTGGAGATTGTTGGTGTGACGTCTACAAATATAACTTTTTTAATTGCAGCTACTTATTTAGATAATGAAAAAGCAGATAGCTACAAGTGGGCATGCACATGCTTGAAATCATTGATGGACCAATGGAGCATGCCTAATGTCATCGTTACTGATAGAGAAATAGCTTTAATGAATGCAATTGAGATAATGTTTCCTACCTCGAGACATTTCCTTTGTCGATGGCACATCAATAAGAATGTTTTGGCAAATTGTAGGAAAATCTTAACGACGAAAGAAAAGTAGGATTCGTTTAATATGTTTTGGAATTTGTTGGTAAAGTCTGATACTGAGTCGCAATATAATGACTATTTGGGAAGATTGCAATCTGAGTTCAAAGATTATCCAAGTGCCATCAACTATGTGATGTATCAATGGATTGAACCCTACAAAGAAAGATTTGTGTCATGTTGGACAAATACCGTCATGCATTATGACAATACCTCTACAAACAGGTATTAATTGTTTTCGTTTATTTGTTACATATGTACTTCAAATTACTGAATATTGTTTGTACTTTCAGGGCGGAGAGTCAACATGCGTCATTGAAAAGGCAACTTGGATCGAGCAAAGGTAATTTTGAGACTTGTTGGCAACAAATTCACACTCTTATTAGGACTTCTCACATCGCAATCAAACACTCATTTGAGAAGAGTAGAAACGTAGTTATGCACAAATTCAAATCAGCTATATACATGGATCTGCGAGGCATGATATCCATACAAGCGTTGAATAAAATTTATGAAGTAGAATTTGTGGTTGACAAAGATACTATTGTGGATTCTTTATTGTGTGGTTGCCAATTTTACTGCGGAGACAAAGGATGTTAAAGAAGATGGACATTGCGGATATCGCGCGGTTGCCGCCGCACTTGGGTTAACTCAAGATGGATGGCCTGCAATTCGACGAGACCTCCATCATGAGTTGATAGCTAACTTAGAGTTATATAACGTGTTTTCCTGGCAAGTGATCGTGTTGATAAGGTCCTGCAAACGCTGGATTACTACAAGGACAATGCGCCGCGAAAACATTGGTTTCATTTGCCGGAAATGGGCCACTTGGTTGCATCGACGTATAACGTAGCTCTGGTATGTCTCGATACACGAATGTCCATAACTTATCTCCTATTGAGGACTGCAGCCAAGACTTCCCCTAAAGTTATTTGTATCGGATTAATAAATGAAGACCATTTTATCGAAGTACACACAACCTAAGTTACGTAAGTGTTTTTACAATTATATTATATAATTTGTTGATATGTATAGCTTATTTGCAGGTTTTATTGCGCGAGGGTTACCTATTACCACCGGTGTCTATACATTGGGATTCGTTTCACGACCAATGTGCATCAGGGTGGAAAGACTTGTTTCAGACTCAACTTGATTTGTACTCACATAGTGTAGGATACAGTCGTGTTGAACGAAGTACTGAGACTATTATTTTAAACTAGCAAGTTTTGTAATTATGGTTATTGATAATAGCAAGTTAAGATATAAAAGGTATCAGTTATCGAACAAGTTAAATTACATATGAAAATTGTCTAAAATGTCATTGCATCAATGCAATCAAGTGTTTCTTCTACGACGGCGCCTAGATCGCTCTCCCTCTGCTTGTCCACTTGTACACGGTCCCGGTCCCCCATGTTGTTGCCCTCCCAATGCTCTGTATGCACTCTGAATCGCTATTCCCATCTCGTCGTACGATATATCTCGATCTTTCGCACCATAGCGCACCGCTATCGCTTCCAACAAACCGTGTGCTAAGCTAACCATATTCCATGGATCTGGTAAACCTGCATCAGGAGCAGTCCATTAGAAGATGAAATGATGCTCAGGGATACATACAATTTGATGAGATACACAGTTGTACCAATCCATATAGCCAGGTGCACACTTCCATGGTCACTCGGCAACTATACCAAGTTGTTGCTCAGATAGGATTTGTATTTCCCAAATATCGAAGTATCGGATGAGCATTGCCAAGACCTTCTTATTTGCCAACAGACCCTCTTCTCGATATTTGGGGCAATAATCATCCCCGGAATCGTCTGCACGTATCCAAACTGTCTAAGAACGCGATCAGGGTGGTATGGCTCAACATGATCAGTTGATCCTATGCATCCATGGTATAAGGCTTCCGATGAAACGGGAACTGCTGTCTAACCTGCTCAGTATATGGCATCCAAATAACCTACAATAATTGAAAAACAATTGATTAATAATATATAAAATATGGTTATTTTCTACATATAATCAATACATATAAAGACATTAAGACTCACATCATCCGCACGAAGGGCGTCAAGTTGTTCCCGCAGACCAACCAATCGGTCAACGGGCACACCGGCAACACTCTTGTGCTCCCACCTACTTGCAAGTTCCTGACCTTCGTAATAGTGCACGTTAGGAGTAACTGCTGTACACATTCGGAATCGCTCAAATATCCATGCATATTTGAACAAAATACAAGTATACAAATTAAAATATAAATACAAGTATACAAATTAAAATATAAATACAAGTATACAAATTTAACTATAAATACAAATAATTACCTCCAATAATGTGGAATATCCAGCCATCTGTCTCGTATTCACCTCTGTTGCACTCCCTAGATGTTTATATAGAGCTCATTCTCACACATGTACAATTGATTAAAGCTATTTAGAGGTTGAGATTAAATTATCTTAAAAAAATTAATGGTTTAGATTCACTCTCACATTCACATGTGTGAGAGTAGTTATCCACTTTTAACTCTCATTTTCTTTCACCATGTTACAAAGTCACCCCTACAATTAATATTATGAGCAATCACACCGTGAGATTAATTTTCTAAACCATTACCTCTTACAAAACATCAACCTTACATTAATATAATCTCATAATAGAGCTCAATTGATTGACTGAGACTATCTCGTCATGGGGGTTGATTCTGTCGCAAAATCAAACGTTCATAGGTCAGTTACATATAACTCCTTACAAATAACCCCCCTCAACTATGTGTCGAGTTCGAATAGCGCCCCTCAACTACCACTTGAAGTAATGTACCCCTCAATTGTAACATTTTTTTTATAATCGCACCTTCTATTTAGACATCGGCGTTTCAATTGACGAAATCAGATATACTGGCACCGTGCCATAGGTACGGGCATGAAGATCTAGTAATAGAAAAAAAAATGGGTCACAGACTCATTACATCGAATTTGAAAAGAGATTGTTGAAGAAATCGATAATTAATATATATAATATATATACATATATAATATGTAATAATTAATAAATAAACAATATATTGGGTTGGTTCAGTCCGGTTCCGTATTTTGTTGGTTTGAGAACTGAGACCGATCCAAATGTCCGATTCTATGAAAATTCAGATCCAGAACCAAACCAAAATATTGGTCCAGTTCCGAAAAAATCCTACACACCCTTAGGTTAAACAAGTACACGGTTCACATACATTGTTTGTAGTGTTTTGGTAATTTTCACTTATTCCACTTCGGTCCAGTATTTTTCTCAATATCTCCCACTCTTTCTTTTTGATTGATCATTATAAAAATATGAAAAATACATTGAACTACTCACCACAAAATGAACCATCTATAAAATAGCCATGAACAAAACGTGAAGTGTTAAATTGTAGTAAAAGAAAATGAACAAGAACACACTGTAGAGTTTTTTGGTGGGTAAATGGGAGAAAATGTATAAAATGAAGTCAACTTATAGGAAAAAAGTGTCATTGGAAATGAAAAAAAAAAATAGCTGAATAAATAAATAAATAAACGACTGGAAACTTTTAAAGCCGAGGCTTTCAGGTTGGTGAGTAGAGACGTTAAAATAGTCAAAAACTGCAGGGTCAAACCGTTTAAATCGGGAAAAAGCTAGGGTTAGGTTTGAGTTTTTAGCGAACGTTTAAAACACAATCTATTAGAGACCAAAACCGACACTGCTAGACTGAAACCGTTAGTGTTGGTCTGAGTAACATCTCTATTGAAAACAAAAGAAAACTCATTTGAATTGACTTAATCTAATAGCATCGATATTTTGACTATTAATTAAACAACTTGATTGATTGAACTAAAGTAAATTTATGAAGTTTCAATGATTTATGTTTTGAATTTTATTACTTAGATGTTATCATCGGATGACTTTTTTGTTGGATTTGTGTTGATTATTTGATTTCAAAATTTAAATTTAAATACAAGTGTTCTTTATCATTGTAAATTATGAAGCTTCAAAGATTTAATTTTTAACGATTCGTTTAAACTGAGTTGTTTAAACCGTAACCTGCTATGGACAAAAAACGATAAGACTAGCTCGACTAACATCTTTATTGGTGAGTGGTTTCAGTGAAGAGACATTAAAAAGGAAAAGAAAAAGAAGGCATCTCTAATGGTAGTCATTAGAAGATTTTTAGGAATATAGTCGAGATCATTAAAAACCTTATCATTGTGTGAGAGAAAAAGAAGTTTATAGGGAAAAAGTGATTCATGTAAAAAAAGTGATTCATGAAGGGAAAAACATAAAGAAATGAATAATTGTAGTCTCAATATTAACTTTAACATTCAATTTTAACAAAAAATAAAAATAAATTACATTGTAGATAATTTGAAAACGAATGGAGTAATTTTAAATCACTAAATATTCTCATATTCTTATAACCTTATATTGATTTTAAAACTTCGCGTCAGCTCGGTGATTTTATGAATAATGCAATTAAGATCACTATATATATTTTCTCCCTAACTATATAAGAGTACCTTTTAAACAACATTTAGGCTCGTTTTATAACTGCCAAGTGCCAAGTCTAGTCTTTAAATCTGACCATATCCTAATTGCACCGCGTTATCAACTTTTATCTACCGCGATAAATTAATTTTTGAACCGCAATACATAAAATATTATTAATCCATTTTTGCACGGCGATACAAAATGATAATGAATCGGACCATATCCTCCACTTTTTCTTCCATCTCCTCCATCGTAACTCGTACGCCTTCTTCTTTCCCCTCCTCCTCCGCCTTCACCATACTGAAAAATAATTCAACCCATCACAGATCCATTATAATTTCGTACATAATAAATCAAATAAACCATTTACTTTTCGAGGGGCGTTGCCCCTAAACCCCCACGACCTGACTGGGCAGGTCAATCCCCATTTCGTTGAGTAATAATAGTGATTTTCGAATCCAAAGTGTGTTGTCGAAACTGTTGAAGGAAACGATGACATTTTCATAACAATATTTGGAAAAAGTGATCATTTGCGGTTAAAAAAAAGAACGATGGACTTTTGAGGTTAAAAATTTTGAAAAAGTGACCGACTATAATTTTACCCTTTAAATAAGGGGTAAATTTTGACCGGTCCAGGTTGGAAATTTCAATAGCTGCAATACCATTCCTGTTTTTTTTTTTAAGAAACTAGAATAGGGGCAATTAAATGAGCGAAAAATACTACGATACTTTTAATGAACCCAAAACGCACACAGATCACTCATTCAGTGCATCGCAATCCATCAATTTTAATTATATAATCCAATTTATGCATCGTACTGTAAAATATAGAAGCATCGCGTTACAAAATTATAATGAACCATAAATTTATGTCCTTTCTTTCTTGAACACAATCAACAAATGTTTTCAAATTGATGAATGATGCAATACAGAAGAAGGGGGAGTAGGAGGAGAGGAGGAGAAGAAACTGAAGTTAAGATGAAAGAGAAGAAGAAGAAGAAGAAAATGAAGATCAATAGATGAAGAGGAAAAATAGTGTGAAGTTATGGTGGTAGAGTAATCGAATTCAAGATGAAGAAGAACATCACCAGCTTACCATCTTTGCTCTTCATTCCTTGCGACATGTTGTTGTTCTTTCTATTCTATAGCATTTTAAGAACGATTTCACGTAAATTGACTTTATCAGTTAAAAAAAAACAAAGTACTTAAACGATTAAAAGCCTGAGAAAGAGGGTCGACTCACAATCTATTATATAAAACAGCTCAGTCAGTTATCAAAAGCTATTTACTGGCCAGGATTTGTTTTTACCAAACACAATTACTGGCCAAGATTTAATCTAATCTTAACTGTTTTATCACGTTTTTATCTCAACATATTCCTATTCACGTTTTTTTTAATCTAATCCCAACCGTCTTTCTTCATTTTCTCAGTCTCAGTCTCAACCTCCTCTTCCTTTCTCTTCTTGGATTGGAATTCTTGGGTTTATATTCCATCTGACCATCTCAACCTCCTCTTCCTCTCTCTTCTTCTCTCAATCTCGGTTGATCTCTCACTTGCTTCCGCCTCGCCATCTGTCTCTCTTTCAATCTCTGTGTAAGTTCTTCTTTCCCCTACTGTCATCACAGTTTTATGTCTGATCATTTTTGCTTTCATTTTTCAATAGAGCCGAGAGAAAGAGAGGAAATGAGAGTTGGGAGATATGCATCCGTTAAGAGCCAAGCAGAACCTAGCTTTGTTCCTTTGTTTAACGTTTAGAGAGAGAGAGAATTGTTTTGTTGAGTTGCTCTTTGGACGGAGCCGAGAGAGAGATTTTTTGTGAGCCTTCAAAGGAAGAGAGAAAGGGCGGATGATGAAGATGATTTAGTGGGTTGGAGAGAGAGAGAAAGAGAGAGAGTTAGAAAGAAAAAGAGAGTTGTTGAGGGTTTGGGTTAATGAGAATAGAGATCGAGTTGTTTTCTTGAGTTGCTCTCTGGACGGAACCGAGAGAGAGATTTTTTGTGAGCCTTCAAAGGGAGAGAGAAAGGGCAGATGATGAAGATGATTTAGTGGATTGTTGAGGGTTTTGGGTTAATGAGAATGAATGAGAGGGACGTTTCGGATAAGAACATCCCCATTGTATAAATCTTCATATATATCTTCTTAGCTAGGTCCCATTGCCACCTACACATTTTTATCTTTTTACCCACTTAAGAATATATCTTCCAATTGTATAATCTTCTTACACATCTTCTTACACAAAAATTATTAAATTTAACATCATCCCACATAATAAATACAAAGCCCTCCCCCCCTCCACACACACACACCCACCCACCCACACAAAGTGGACTGACAACCCTCTCTCTCTCCTCCCCCAAAGTCTTCTTCATATTTAGGAAGAAAACTTTTTCTCTCTCCTAAGTGGCATTTAAGAAGATGCACAATGGTGGCCAAATTTTGTCTTCTTAATTGAAAGAAGGGGAAGAATGGAACAATGAGGATGCTCTAAGGAGGGAGAATGAGTGGTGATATATTGATGGGGAGATGGGAGTAGGTTAAACATGTGGGGGTTGATTTTTTTGGTTTTATAATAAGAAAGGAGTTTGATGGAGTACTGGCTTAGCTTTTTTTTTTTCCTTCTTTTTTTAAACTTTGTACTCCTCTTTGTTCTCCTTCTTTCTTCTTCTTTTTTTCCTTCATTTTTTTTAATTTCTTTCAACTATTTATGCCTTCATGTAAAAAGTTAAATTTTTCTGCTCTAAAAACTGTTCACTGCAACTGTTCATACACCAGACCATCCCGTTTAACTCTTCTTTACAAACCTACACTACCTTAAAACCTAGACCCTTTTAATCTGCCCTTAAATACCTCCCTTCTAATAATTCCTGTTCCGCTGCATTCTGCATCAATAACTTCTCAAACAACAAGAGTAAATACTATAATATACATGCATTTATGTAATTTTTTTTGTATATAAACTAAAGTAGCTAAGGTTTATGGATTGCTTATATCAAAAAGCGTAAGTGACTGGAGAATGATTTTAACTGCGAATTGCACATATTTTCCCCTTGCAAGTTTTGACAAGGAAAGTAGGCCAACGCTGTGGAATAAACAAAGATGATGAGACTTGGACCAATCTTTTCATCAGAGAATAAGAACATAAGCCTAAGCATTAAGCCATCATGAGCACAAAACTGTAGAGCAGGATAAGAAGAAAATTCAAGCTTGATTGTTCTAAGCAAATGTCAGGGATTCATGTTGGTTTTATGAAGGCATGCAGCTGCAGTTAAACATCCGGAAAGTAGTATACAAAGTTAATGAGACTTGGACCAAACCAAAATTTTAAATTGAAAAATAGTCAATTTAAATCAATATAAGTGACAATAATAATTTAAATTAAGTGTATAAAATATTCTTCCGATTTTTTATATTGTTAAGAAGGGTGGAGTCATCTTTTTTTGTTGAACCATTTTTTAAAAATGTCTAAAACACAATTTATTAGGTTTTTCTTTAGGTGGTTTGGGTTTTAAAATGGGTACTAGCTTTTTTGGAAAGTTTTTGGTTTAACTAATAATATGAATAACCACTAATTGGGAATTCTTCTAATTTTTTATGTTGTTAAGACCACTCTAAAAGATAAACTGTTTTTTTTTATTTTTTTAGAAATAGAATAAGTAATAATATGTATAATTACTAATTTGGAATTCTTCCGATTTTTTATGTTGTTAAGAAGGGTGGAGTCATCTTTTTTTGTTTATCCATTTTTTAAAAATGTCTAAAACACAATTTATTGGGTTTTTCTTTAGGTGGTTTGGGTTTTAAAATGGGTATTAGTTTTTTTGGAAATTTTTTGGTTTAATTAATAATAGGTATAACCACTAATCTATATATATATATATATAAGCTAGGTAGTCTAAAAGAGGTAAAATACCGCCAAAATGCACTTGCTAAAAAAAGAAAGTCATATTTGAGTATTATTATATAGTAGTTAGCATGCATTGGGAACACAAATCTCATTAATTGATTACACAGCTCTCAAGATTTATTGAAAATATGCAAATATACACATGTTGTAGAAAATATCAAGTTTCTATGTAGTAGTATTTAATAGGAATAGCTACCCATGTGAAAATCTGTAAATATATACAAATCTATTTTGGTGCATACTTAATTTACTGATTAATTAAAATGAGCAAATAACACTGGAATAAGAACAAATGTGCTATAAAAAATATTTTCATTGAATACATGCGATTACAAAATAAAATATAACCACAATTAATTATAAAAAGTGTGCTATTGAAATCTTCATATATGGTTTCTCTGTATTTGAAACTTTTGTGTCTCTTTCATCATATCTGAAACTATAATATCAAAACAAAATTTATTTTTACAAATAACCACAATTAATTATAACTTATTGGTAAATCATAAGAATATATACGATTAAATCATAGTAGTAGATACCAACCACAAACTTTAAATATTTAATAAGTCTATATGTTATATAGAGAAGAATATATCTGAATTACTATTTATACTATTTAAGATCCTAAATTTTAATAACAAAAAATATTAATTATTAAACTCTATAAA
The DNA here is from genome assembly GCA_013146195.2 of Codonopsis lanceolata. Taxonomy (NCBI): domain Eukaryota; kingdom Viridiplantae; phylum Streptophyta; class Magnoliopsida; order Asterales; family Campanulaceae; genus Codonopsis; species Codonopsis lanceolata. The sequence continues at coordinate 43,756,782 of CM028384.1, read as the reverse complement.
ATTATGAACAAGAAAATGACTTAAACAATTTATAAAATATTGGATTAAATGATATCAATTATATCGATATAATTTGTTCCATTTATCATGTTTTTTCTTTATTTTTTTATTTTGTTTATTATCTTCTTTTTATTTGTATATAATTTAATTAAGAGAGATATATGCTCGTGCGTTTAACGCACGAGTGTAAAACTAGTTATTACAACTAGTTGGGAACAAATTAATGAGATCACAACCGTTGAGTTACTGTAATAATTTTGGACGACTAAATTGGATGCTCATAGCTCTTAATTGTTGTCCTATACTCCTATTTAGGTATAAAAATAATTATTTTTTATGTTGTCTTATTTACAAAGTTAAGACAAATCCAATACTGACATCTTCCCCTACTCGCGACCTTCCATGAGCACGGGCACAAAGACTAGTACCTTTTAATTACTAATCCAATATAAGTTAAAGCCTAAGCTGATCCTCCTTAAGGCTCCATCTAATTCTGTCTCACCTTTGGAATATTAGCCCCGCATAAAAGAAAAAGAAAAAAACTATATCAGTGTGGAGGACACAGATATATTATAAATTTATAATACTAGGAGGCGTTCTGCAACCTGTATGAAGTGGAAAGAAATCAGCGTGGAGGACACATATTACATTCTTCTCAGCAATAGTTGTGAAACAATGTAAGAATCAACAGTAGCTAGGATTCAACAAACTGTCAATGCAGTTCCCAATGTAGCTTGTGCAGAAGCTACAATGGAAGGTGCATTGGTCAGAAAATTAATAAACAGCGGAAGACTTTAATAATAAAGCAGGAAATAAACACCAACTGTTACCAAACAATCTACAAGCCTATGCTTGTAGATCTAACCTTATGGCCAAAAAGATTTCACTTAAAAAGATGAATTGTTTTACAAAAACTATGTGAAATCACCAAGCCAAACACTCTCATAAGACAACAAGTCTTGGAGACCAAAAACCCACAGAAGAACAGATAAAGAAAACATGGGAAGAAAAAACCAGCTTCCTAGAATCATTAGGAAGACAAACAATTCCAGAAGCCTCAATGTAGTTCCTGATGTAACTTATATAGTTGTTGCATCCGGAACTGCATTCAAAATCAGCAAAGCTGGAATTCTGAAATCTGAATATGCTCTGCAATGCTCTATACTCTCTCTGTCTTGCACGTCCAAACCTCCAAGCCGTGTCCCTTATTTATACCATGAAGGAGACCTACACATAAAGAAAGAAACAAACTCCAATACACTAAAGGATTAGGAGTTAGAGTTGGTTTCTTAATTCACTAGATTTTATTACCAAATAAACCAAGGACTCTTAGTCACGTTTTTAAGGAGAGAATATTGTAAGAAATATTACCAAGATATTGTTTCCATAATTACTCATAAACTTTAGGACCAAGAAAACCAAAAATCTTAGGAATATTTTGTTTCCAAAAACACCTAAACTTAAGGACCAAGAAAGGAGAAAACAAGACCAAAATAGGTCATGCCTATTTTGCCCTTACAATCTCCCCCTTTGTTAAACCTTTCTAGTCAAATCAAATGACAAGTATTTATTTAACACCAATCAAACCATCTAACCTGCATTTGTTAGAAAATCTCATCTCCCACTGAATTTGTGCAAGGTATAAAATCAGAAATCATTACTAAGGACAAATCATAATATACCAATGATACAATCACATGCATACAAAATAAACATGATGAATCTACAAGAAATCGGATTCATCATCATCACCAGAAACACTTGATCTCTCTCCCCCTATTTGACCGAAAAAGGAAGAGGGAGAAACAATCTTTTAGGAATTCTCAAAAATCCAAGATTTTGAAAAACACAATTAAGTGTTCACCATGACTTGATCACACCCCTAGCAATAACTGAGCACCTCATAGCTAGATTCAATACCTCTTAGTTCCACACAAAAATTAGACATCCACTAAATTTTTTTCAGCATGGAAATTTTTCGAAATTGATTTGCACAGTTTATTTTAGGACAAAATTTCACCAAGCTGATATCCTTACCAACAATGCATGTCCTAAAATTTTATGTCTAAAAACATGATAACTAAAATCTAGGCAAAAGAATAATACAATCACACACAAGTGATAAAGACCAGATCAAAGCAATATAGTTCCTGATGCAGTTGCATTGGGAGGTGCATTCATCAATAATAAAATTTTGTGCAATTTTTGCATCTTCTGTTTTCTCAACTAGATTTCTCTCCCAAGATCATAAAATTTTCATAACAAAAATGCATAGGTACTTTATTTCCCTGAGAATATAGCTCTACTTTATTTCAAGCTATAAAAACATGCCACATGGAACCTTTCATACTATTTACCAAGGGAAGCCATTTTGGACATGATCAACCCATGAAATCCAAAGATTCATAGTCCTAAGAGAGAATGGCAACAAACCTTGTTCAAAGATAGTTCTTTTCTTTAAGGTAGCTTTCACACTTTTCCAAGGGTATTCATTTTGCTCAAGATCAACCCATGAGAACCAAAGTTCCATAGTACCAAGATAAAATGCTACAACTCTTGTACTTTAGGTAGCTCTTTCCTTTGTAGACTTCAAACTTGCTCAAGAACTGGGAGAGAGAGTGAGAATCATAAACCAATAAATCACAATTGATTTTGAATGCAATTCCCAAGCAACAAAAAAGGCACAAACATATGAGTCAAATGATCTAGAGTGCCCTCAAAATGCAATCATGCCTTTTTTTTTAACTAAGTGTAAAATCATATGGCACACAAAACACAAGAGATTTCCAAAGATTGGAAATCTCTCAAAAACTAGACTCTTTAAAAAAATATCAGCAATTTGATTTTCAGTTCCAACATATTCAATGCAAACAATTCCTTGTTCAACCAAGTCTCTAATAAAATGATGTCTTATATTAATGTGTTTTGTTCTAGAATGTTGAACGGAATTTTTGTGTTATATAAATTGCATAGGTGTTATCAAAATACAAGGTTAACACATCAATGTGTAGCCTATAATCTTTGATCATTTGGAGCATCCATAAAAGTTGTAGAGTCATATCTAAAAAGCAAGCAATAAAAGCAAAAAAAAAATGGACTCTAGAAAAAAAATTCTGATTAAAAACTAAATTAAACTAATTACTAAAACTAACTACTAAAAGTAACAAGGCTTCTCTAAAAAATATTTTGATAAGCATGGTAATTTGTGAGAATCAACCTTACCACTTCTCCTTGTGTATATGTCATCATGAATATTACCTATCACTTGAGATATTATATGATTTTTCTGTATGTGGCTAGGAATATCGTGGCTTCGATCAGTCACAGTAGGAGCAGTTTCAACATTTTGGGATTCAGCTTCACCTTTTGCAAAAGTTTTGACCAATGTAGCTTGTGATGCAGCTACATCCGGAGCTGCATCCGCATTTGCTGAATTTTTAGAACTTTCAACTTCTGAATTCTGTGATTCTGGAACAAATTCTGACTGTCTTTTAGGAACCCAAACTTTTCTGAACATTTTGGGCCGATGTAGCTTTGGATGTAGCTTCGGATGTTGTTGCATTGGATGTTGCATCTGATGCTGTATCTGATGCTGCACTTCGTTACGAACTAGGTAAGCTTGTCTAACTCCTCATTATAGACAGCCTTTTTTAGATAACAAAAGGGCTGAATATGTCCAGGTTTATGACAGTAGTGGCACACAAAATTTCTCCTTCTAAGTTTTGGTTTTTCAAAGAAGTTTGGGTTCTGGAAATTTTGTGGGGGCTGATTTGGTTCAGTAAAAGTACATTCACCTTCTTTAACAAACATCTTTGGGAGAAATCCAAGCCCAGACTTTAACATATCATCCACTTTGTGATGGCTTGAATTCCATTTTTCCAAGGTTTCATTGGCTTTGAAGAGTTCTTCTTTCAGATCTTCAATCTCCACATCCTTCTTGGTCAGCAAACATTCCAGCCTTGTGATACACTCTTTCTGATCTTCATTTACCTTTTTAGTGTATCATTTGTCTTTCCAAGCAATGTAACTTGAATAGCTCTCTTTTGCCAGTCCTTGTACAACTCCTTATAGGCTTCCAGCAGTTCTGATTTAGGTTATTCACCATCTTCAGTAACAGAAGAGTTAAAGCAGCAAAAGTCATCCCAACTTCTGTCCAATGTAGCTTCCGATGTAGTTTGTGAGGAAGCTACATTAGGAGGTACATTGGCTAAAAATCCTGCTAAATCAGATGGAGAGTTGTGTATAGCAGTGAGAGTGATGAGATCACCTGGATCTTCATCATCACTATCACTCAAAGTAGTAGAAAAATTCAAACCCTTATTTCTCAAAGTATTAGCACATTGATTAGCATAATGCCCAAACCCTTGACAAGCCCTACATTAAATAGAATCAATATTTTTTACTTCTAGATGTAGGTTGTTTAGCAAAAGGATTGGTAAAAGATTTTTCAGGGGTTTGAAAAGAACTTTCTTTGGGAGGAAATTTGCTAGGCTCAGTTTTGAAAACTGTTTTGGTGATAGAAGATGGAGATCTGTTTTGTCCCTTTGCTTTCAAAATATTTTTAAACTTTGTTGTTAAAAAATCCATTGAGTCTTCACCAAAATCAGATTCCTTAATCTCCTTATGCAATTCAGTCAATTCAGAAGACACGTCAACAACAGAAGGAAAAGCAATACTTTCCACAGAAAGAGTAGAAAATGATACACCTTTGCCTTTGTTCTTAATTTGCTCATTGAGTTTTAACTCAAAATTTTGTAGAATGCCAACTAGTTTTTCAAAACCAATTTTGTCAATGTCATGAGTCTCCTCAATAGCACAAATTTGGACATTAAATCTTTCAGGCAAAGTGCGCATCATCTTGCTAACAAGACGATCATTGGTGATAGGATCACCCAAAGCAAGAGCAGTATTAGATATATCAAGTAATCTAGCATAGTAAGACATAATATCTTCAATTTCATCCATTCTAGTGTTCTCAAATTGAGTAGTAAGCATTCTAAGTTTTGAACCACGAACACTAGCAGGACCTTCACATAAGGTTTGAAGGGCATCTCAAACATCATTGGCAGAGTCATAATTTGCAATAACTCTGAAGGTGTTGGCATCTAAGGCCTTGTATATGGCTGAAAAAGCCTTAGAATTAAACGAAGCAATGGTTCTATCTTGAGTGGTCCAATTTGCCTCACTGGTGATTTTAACATCACCATCATTATCAGTGGTCTTAGGTAGAGTCCACCCATTCAGAACGGCAAGCCATGCTCTCTCATCAATTGATTTGATGAAGATACACATCTTAACTTTCCAAATAAAATAATTCTCATTAGTCAAAGTTGGAAGACGAACAACATTCTCATATTGAGAATCCATCACGGCTACAACCAGAATCAACTCTTAGTGGCGTCAAGAGAAGGCTCTGATACCAATTGTAAGAATCAACAATAGCTAGGATTCACCAAACTGATGCATACATCATACTTCTGAGGCCTGCATTACGAAATCCAATTTGTGCATCGAAATTATCTTTTGTATTCTAATATCAAATTGATGCATCGCAATTTCAAAACAATGCTTCGCAATTCTAAAATAAGTGCATCAAAATGTAAAAAAAAAAAAAGTATCGTGAACAAAGTCTCAGTAACTTGGCATTCCATTCCGATTGAGTTGTCCCACCATTCCATTCTGATTGAATTGTCCCACCATTCCCATATAAAAAATGAATAGGAGTAGGAAGATAACGAGACTTTGTTCATAGGGTTACGTACATTGATGGAGTGAAATTATGTATACGAAACGATGGGTTACAGACACATGGGCTTTTTTTCGTTGTCGAATTACAAATTTATCCTTCATTCCATGGTTTGTGGTTCATAGCATTGAGGGGGTTTTTGTGTCCATATCATAAGATGAATTTACATATTTGGCCTTAATACAATGTGATAAATTGACATGTTCGACCTTATTTTAATTGTAAGAAACAAACTTGACTTTTATAGTTAGAGATAGAGAGAAGAGAGATAGTAACTTGGCCGAAATTTAACAACTAGAAAACAATAACAATATTCTCTTTTCTTTTCTTTTTTTGAGATTTATAACCCTAGAAAGTTAAGGTTTTAAATAAACAAACAAAACACCAATTAAATAAGAGAACAAACTAGAATCGATGATACTAGATTGAAGGAAGAAAAGAAAGAAAGATAACACACATTAAGAAAAATCTAAAATAAATTAGATTATGGAACCTTTGCTCTAATACCAAATGATATGAACCTTTAGGGGAGATTCAAACACACGGTGAAATCTCTAGGAACGCTATAGGAATTGAAGGGGATTGATGACACCGCAACCCAATGAAATTAGTCCAAACACGAACCTCGGTGTAATTTAGACCTCAACCCGATGTTTGAGACGACCACGAACCTTGGTTTGACGAATACGTCAAATTTGGTATGGAATTCCAATTGTATCAAAAGGTTAAGTTTGAACGCCACACACAAGTCTGATAAGTTCACGAAGTTCATAAAGAACAATAACAAAGTTTGATAAAACTCACAAGTTTACAATTAATCAAAAGGTCTCTTTTCTCTACAATGAAAGACCTATTTATATGTCTATGAAACCTTCTCAAAGCAGGAAACTTGTAACTAATAATTAAGGAATCCATTACATAGTAAACCCTAACTTAACTATTAAGTAAAAGTTGATCTCGAGACAACGCGATCGCTTTAAGGAAAGCAACGCGACCGCATTGTTGTCGGACGTGGTCGCTTTGGTGAAAATGACACGACCGCTTTATCTTTGGTGAAGTCCTAGAACTTAACACGAGCATGGACATGAGCAAAGGTGACCGTTTTTTCAAATTGTTCAATTCCAAACTTCTGATGCGAGCAAGGGCTCGATCGCTTGACCCTTTCGTCTGTTAATGTAACAACCCGACCCAGATTCCAATACGAAATCCCAAGGTCGTGCCACTAAAATGACTAAACAACGGACAAACGCCTAGTAAGAAGAATGGTGCCCCTCGAACGAACGAGCTAAACAAGCTCCAACAAGAAGTAAAGTCATAATGGCGATACAAAACAACAACAATAATAAAGTGCGGAAGCAAAATATAAGAAAGGGAGCCTAAACTATCAAGCTCTGAGCTAACACAACCCAAGAGATGGTAAATCTCTCGGCCTAAAAATTCGAATCGCGTGGCGCAACATTTCACACACGCAACAAAAACCACCTGTGGAACAAAGAGGAATATAAATCAAGTCATCGGTGACACTACATACCAGAACGCAACAACTACAACGTCAACTGCCACAATATGTCGGACAACCACAACTAAACACCACGAGCTAAAAACATGCTCGAGAACGAAACCGAAATAATACTTCTAAATAAAAACACGACACGACATAACTTGTTGGCTCCACAGTAATACAACTACAAATACCCAATATACTTCTACCCTAGGTAAAGCTTACATATACAAACATCCTCACTGGAATCTATATATATATATATAAAGACATATGCATCTATAAAATGAAATATCTCGCCAAAACTTTCTTTCCAAAAATAGAAGGTTCTCAATTTATTAATACAGGTACAACTTTGCATGCTATCTGAAAAAAATTAAATGTATCATTACACTTTACACTAATCCACATCAAATGTCCTTTTACATTCCTTGATACTTGTGTCAATCATGCTTGTGAGCATCATTCAAATTTCAAAAGTCTTATTGTATTGTACATAGGAAATATATATTGTATTCCTTTGCCCAACATATATGGTTTAGCTTTGGCATTTTACTTCAAAAAAAAATTCTTCCTTCCCTGTTAAAATACCTTGACTTGATGTTTACCCAGATCTTTTAAAAAATAAATTAAATTCATCTATAAAGTTAGGATCTATATTTATAATTTTATTTTCTTAAAAATAAAGTTATGTACTTTTCATAGATTACATATCCAAAAATATTTGGATCTACATCTGTGCTTTAAGTAAGCAGGTTAGAGAAATTAGAGGATGTAAAAATAAATCAACAAAATCGAAATAATTTGTCAATATATAATTTAGGAAAATTCCAACTCTAAAATTGACAAGCTCAAATTATCCAGTTCTATAAAAAAAAAATTAAAACAAAACTAATTAAAATGTTAAATCCTATATTTTTATATCTATTTTCTTTGAATTCGTACCAACTCCAGTGATTGATATCCATTAACAGAAGAAAGAGGGGCCTTTTAGGAAGAAAAAAAATAGACTTATACGGTTGGATAAAAAATAACGCACCAGAGATGTTATAATTTCTAAATAAAGAACCAGCCCGCAATTATTCATTTTATTACTAATGGATTACTAAAAGTGTCATTTTTTTCAAAAGTTTGACTATCAAACAATGACTTTTTACCCGAAATAGAGGAAGCACATAATTAACATAGTATTTAATGACTTTTTTTTGGACCAACTGTACATATTATTGTCTTTTTCTATTAGATGATATTTAATCAGTAAATATATACTTCTTCCGACCCAAAATTATTATTCATCGTTCTCTTTGTATCCATCCAAAAATTATTAAAATGAAATCTCCATCTGTTTTTAAATTATCGTCATCCTTTCTTTTGGGATGGATGTAATAATACTAAAGTCTTGAATTATTTGATCCATGTCAAAATCAGAATGTGACTAAATTATCATATTGGTGTTTGCTTTTTTTTCAATTGAATAATCATATATAAAATTATGTTGTAGAAAATGATTAATTTTCAAAATCTATAATGATCACTAATCTTATTGTTACATATTTTAGTTAAGCAGTGTCCCCTAAGTTATTCTTTTACTTTTGTATGTATAATTTAGTTGAAAAACATATATGTCGTTCGTTTTACGCATGAGTACAAATTAACACTAGTTAACAATAATTTTAATAACAGTAATAGTAATAATAATGATAATGAAACTCCACGAGCTATGTCTCGGAAGCAACGCCAGCTACGACCGCAAACTACTCGATCTCAACGCGAGCTAACGATCAACTGCATACTAAAGAAATAAAAGCATGGGGTGAGTCATAATGACCCAACAAGTTACTATAAATAACAATATAGCATGATAATGTATATTCATCTATAAATAATCACGTGAATCTTTTAATCATGATAAATCTCATAAACAAGTACCGCATAATAGTGGGTACATAAACCAAACTACCATAAACCATGTAGCACGGTGTTGATCACGTAAGTGCTCACAAACCAAACATATGAATCCGGGTATGCTCCTCTGATCCGCATCCGTCGTGTTGCTCCTGCAATACACGTGCAAACAAAATCGTGTGCTCGAGTCCCACTCGAGTCACATGTGCCCTCGATACCCATCTCGTGGTATCGACGTCCCCGAGTCCCACTCGAGTCCCATAGCTATCCCAAGTCGTACGTATTGCTACAACAAGGTCGACTACATCCCCACTACGGCCAACAGTGGAGGGGTGTGTGCAAATTGTCTCCGATACGGCGACCCATAGCGATCACGAGCTTTGACATTCGTAAAGGCGATGCGTCATCCCATCATCGACCCAATCAAATCAACCAATCATGCCAGCTAGTCTTCCAATGTAATGCAAAGTAGATCTAAAATTCTACCTTATCATATTACCAAACACATGTTTGAAGGTGATGAACAATACATCTCAAAACTACATATTTAGTCTTGAATCACATAATCACACATGCACATATTTATAAGTATTCCTAAATACGACTTGACCACATCTTTAGTCCAAGTATCCATACATTAGGGTGCACAATAATCCCCAAATCACACACTTTCCTAGACTATTAATTAGTCTAATTTACATTCACATAACAAGATTACATATTTAGTTTATCAACAATAACCCATCGAGATCCTCCAAGATCCTCAACCCGTACACAAATAAAGATTACTAGTTAGTCTAAATACATTTATAACATTAGGCTATATACTTAGTCTCCAAGCAAAACCCATACTAGAACTTTCTATCTAGTCCAACAATCAGGATTAAGGTCCTTAGAGATCCCCAACTAGCAAACAAGTGTAGACAACTACGTTAGTCCACAATCACCCATATTGTGAGACTACATACTTAGCCATTAACATAATTACTAATTAACTCATAACCATAGTGTATTAATCATTATACTTAAAGTCACCCTCAAGGCATAAACAAGACTATCTCATAGTCTCACACACACGGGTACCCATAAGTGCGCTCAACCTTATCTCATATCAAATGGTAGTTCATCCATCATCTCAATCACAAAATCTCTTCTTCTTTTTTGGGAGACACTAAACGTCACACCCTATTTACTAAATGTCGCATCATTTTAAATGCTCATATTACAATTATATCCTCCTTCCCCTTAAAACAAAATAACCCACTACTTTTTCATCATTTAACCAAATACCCCCCGCTTAAACAAATTTTCTCACTTTACCTGATTTCTCTCCAGGCCAACAACAAGTGACGTCGATTTCTCCCGAGGTTGACAACAAGCGACCACGATTTCTTAGGTTAAGCCGTTAGGGAACTTATGCTTAAATCCTTGCAAGCCGAAAGACTTTTTAGACTTAAGCCACTAGACCCTTTAGACTTGCATCAAAGTAAGCCACCAGATCCTTTAGACTTGCATCAATGTAAGACGCCAAACTCTTTAGACTTGCATTGATGTAAGTCGCCAGACTTTTTAGACTTGCATCAATCTAAGTCCCCAAACTCTTTAGACTTTCATCAATGTAAATAATCGCCAGACTCTTTAGACTTGCATCGATATAAGTCCCCATACTCTTTAGACTTGCATTCATGCAAGTCGAAAACCCTAGTAAACTTATTGATTTTAAGTCCATAGACCCTGACGACTAGCCTAGGGTTTTGAAAATTCATCAAGTTGCCAAACTTTTTAGACTTGCATTCATGTAAGTCACCATACCCTTTAGACTTGCATATTTGTAAGTCGCTAGACCCTTTAGACTTGCATGTATGTAAGTCGCCAGACCCTTTAGACTTACATTAATATAAGTCACCAGATCTTTAGACTTGCATCTATGTAAGTCGCCAAACTCTTTAGACTTGCATCTATGTAAGTCGCCAGACTTTTTAGACTTTCATCTATGTAAGTCGCCAGACTCTTTAGACTTGCATTCATGTAAGTCGAAAACCCTAGTAAACTTACTGATTTTAAGTCCATAGACCCTGGCGACTAGCCTAGGGTTTTGAAAATTCATCAAGTCGCTGGTGTATTTCAACTTATTTGGAAGTGAATTGAAATGTGGTTTGGACTTAAATGAGATTAAGTCGCCAGGGTTTGACAGTTTCAATGAGTGTAAGTTGCCAAGGTTTAATGGCTTTGTTGAGCTTAAATCACTAGGGGCTGGCGACATTAAGTAAATTTCGGTAGTCTGAGTTTTAGCTCTGTATCTAGACTATAAAATCACAAAAATAAAAATAAAAAAATTGTGAAACATACCCTAAAATAAAATTTTATATGAGCATTGTTGCTCGAATTCGCATTGTTTGGATTCACATTGTTGTTGAGATTATTGGATAGTAAAATTTGATAGTGAGAGTATCTATTGTTCAAATTTATGGAAAGATGGGGGAGGGAAAGAAATAAATGTAATTTTTTTACAAAAGGGTAATTTGGTAATTCAGCTTTTAAGTGGGTGCGACATTTAGTATTTTTAGGGTGCGACATTTAAGGTGTTTGTTTTTTTTAATCTATATAGTGATCTCTAATAATCTCGTGCCCAAAGGTGCACGCCCATGGTCAACTCTCTCGAGTTACTAAACTAAATCAATCAATAACTAAACTCCAAGTATGTCGGTCATACGGCTTATTAAGTTAATCAAGCGACCACCCATAATTATAGTAATAGCCATTCGGGTTCAAGTGTCACATTGGACTCACAAAGTAATCATTCGGGTCTTCACAAATAAGACCACACATGTTTCAAACGTCATAGGATTCCAACACTATTTTGTTTAGCGTATTATTAACCTCTATTCGACTTCGTTGAGTCTCAAATCTAAATTTCATCCTTTAGGTCATTATTGATTTAAACTATCAAATTCATCCAAAATTTCACAACTTAGTCGATACTCTTATATCAATCATCACAAACCCAAGTATCTCTAACTTACAATAATTGTTATTGAATTCATAACCCAAGACTTTCTAATTAGTCTTAAATCATAGTGTCCAAAAGTACACTCTAACCCTCACACACAAATTGTTCATCAAATCATATTCTCAATTCACCATTTATCATACAAGAATCATATCTTAGATTCCCTAACAAGTCGGTGCATTATTGTGCATTAAAAATTACTTCCCAAAATCTATCATTCTCATTAGTTTGCACTCTAGCTATTGTAGAGGTCCGTATAAGGTTAATAAACTTTACTAATACATTCATAAGAACTTATAATCATGTCCTAAATCATCAATTATCACAACAACTCAAAATCTACCCAAAAGTCATAATCTCGAGATTTCACAATTTAGGTTCAACGAACTTCAAACGTCATAGTATTTCATCCTAGGACTCACATAAACATACTAAAACTATATTTGACTCCGTTGAGTCGAATTACTAACTTTTAAAAATTAGGTCACAAACCAATTTCGTGATTCATCCAACATTTGGGTTCCTAAACCCATTAAACACGCTCTTCACAACATAAACACCCAACAAACGTAATCAAACCCATCCACACTTAAATCCATGTATTTTCAACAAATAATCATCATAAACTCATCATATAATGGTGGGTATTCCACCCAAGCATATAAATCAATTCTCTAACAACTTAGCATGATATTAAGCTAGAGAGAGAAAGAAAATAGGGAAGTAACTTACCAAATCCGAGTTTAACAAACCTATTGAAAACGAAAATGAATCGGTGGGAAAAGATCTCCTCGGTGAGAGCTTTCCAACGATGGTTTCCAATCGAAATTCCGATGAGCGAGTCAACGGGAATCAAAACACCCAACACACCTATCAATTGTGCTTCTCTCTCTCTAGGTGAAGAAGATGAAGATAGAATGAATGGAGGAGGTATTTTGGGGCTCAAATACTCTCAATGGGAGTCCACAAAGTGCAAAGGGTTGGACCATTAGGGGTAGGGGAGGGATTTCACAGCCAAAAATCATAAAATAAAGGGCTGCCACGAATTTGCTACAGTGACCCGCCCGCCCGCTACAGTAACCACGAATACTATAGTGATTTTCCAACAGCTCCAGTTTAAACCCCGTTTGATGAAATGACGTGATTTCTTTTCCTGACACTCTATAAATGTCCAAAGTAAAAGCCTTAAAAACCCCTCAAATTAAACTAAAATCTTCTCGAGGGTTCCTCGATCAAAACAATTCAGCCGCATATCAATAATCGGTCCGTAACTACTGTACCACGGACAAAATTATGAAGAACAAACTAATGATTGAAACAATGATCGAACGAGTATGCATACATATTTTAAATTACGTTAAAAGTCTAATGAAAGGTCTCGAACACATACCCAAATTAAATTAAAATTAATTAAGTCCAATAAAAGTACGAAAGACGATATCTTACGAAACACGAATTGTAAAAATCAAACTTATGACGACGGCTATACTTTGTACGTCATGACCACATGTAAACATTTTAAACATGATAATAAGGATATATAATATATCCAATCAAGTACACGAAGAACTAGGATATCTCAAAGGCTGTAAACAATAATTAAGGAAGATAACACTCTACCGAGTCGAGTTCCCAACGATGCCAAGTTACTAATTGTAACTCTAACAACTCTAGGGTATTGGCTATGGTCCAATCAACCCAAAGACATGAAGACTCGTATAAGAAGTCAATCATGCAAGCAAGTCAAATTCGCAAAGTTTCATGGTCTTACAGTTAAGCTATGTTAATCTTCAATTAGAGCCTCGGAAGTTGATCTCCATCTCCATGCCTTGCATGACATTAACAAACTCACAAGTTTCTAAAGCTTTAAGCTTTAGATGCCTTGGCAGTGGCTAGAAACATCTTGAATGAATGTAACGTGGGTTACTTTTGTCTTTTTATTTCCCCTTGAACCAGGGCCGGCCCAACACTTATGGAGGCCTAAAGCAAACTCTAAAGTGAGGCCTTTTAAAATCAAATAATATATTTTTAATTATTACATTTTTTATTTAAAGAACATCTTTTGTGCTTTTTAGGATGCAAAATCATTTTTAAATTATTGTAATCAATTTCATTTAATAATTCTTTTTCAATCGAATAAAGCTAGTCCACTTAATTTTTGTTGAGACATTGTTGGTCTTAGATGAAATTTTATTAATTTTAGTTTTAAAAAAAACTTTTTTTTGGCGATGCAACAGTTACGAGAAACATTATTCTATAAGCGATATACGCATTTGGAAAAGAATCAAGCCTTATTATATAATTAAGTATGACAATTTGTGTATCGTTTTTCATTTGTATAATTTATTTTACAAATAGTTTTGTAAATAGACCTAATTCATCAATATCAGAGTTGTCATTATGTTTTAAAGAATGTTCAAGGTTAAAAAAATTGGCTTTTAAATTTTTATTATCCAATGACCTTAATTTCTCATTAAGTAATCTAATGTCTTTTAAATTTTTATTATCCAATGACATTAATTTCTCATTAAGTAACCTAATGAGAAAAACTAGGAGTCACTTAATTTTTTTTTTTAAAAGGTAGTAATTTTTTTTGGAGGCCTAAAGATTTTTGAGGCCTAAAGCAAGGGCTTCCTTGCTTCACCCATTGGGCCGGCCCTACCTTGAACATTTTGGTATGGTCCATCGAAATAAATGAGAAATAGTTAACAAAAGTGAGTGTTATATGTTGGATTATGCATGATTTACTTAAAACCATTTAGTTAGATAATTTAAGTAGACTAAGTTTTTTTTTATCTTAAGTTCTTTCAACTAGTGTTTCTTTTGAAATATATAACTATCGGCTGACACTTCTGAGATAACTATAAAACTGATTATTTCCTTATCTGTTCAAACAAGATATTTCTAATACTTTCCTTGTTTGTGTTAGGATAAAATATCATGTTCTTTATCTTACGAACAAGATTCATATGATCTTGTAAAAGGATACTCTCATCTGATTTGATTGGAATTCAAATTCAAATCTTGCCTCAAACGGTTTAAATTCAAAAGCAATTCTATATAAAGACTTTAGAAGCAAATGTTTGAAGAAAGAAGCATTCATACTCTAACAAGTAGATTACTCACTTGAAGTGTATCAACCAAAATATTAGCTAAACAAAGCCTTTGATTTCTATTTATTCTAGTTCTTTGTTTTGACAATTATTGTTTAGATATTCCTTACTTATTTCTTATTCTTCAAGGAATCAATTGATTGTCGCACGAGTGTGATCGACTCTCAATCATACTCTATAAAACACCGGCCTTTGTTGTAGATTGATCCATTAGTGATCACTTAGACTATTAATAATATTAGTGCACTTAAAAACCCCAACTTGATAGTGAACGTAGTAGTTTATACTGTGAACAATTTCAATTGCTTTGTCTTTTATTTCTTCAGCTCTTACAAATTGTTCTAACACTTACGCAGTTTCAATCTACTTAAGTATCAACCAGTTAGTTTCATAAGTTGTTTACTTACTTGTTTTTATAAATTATTTTTCAGTTCCATCTTTATAACTTGTGATCTTTTCAAAACATCAAACTGTTTCAACTAGTTAACCAATTTTCTCCGTGTCAACTTCTAAGATTCATCGATCAGCTGACACTATGATAAAAGTTATATTTTCCACTGCAACTTTTAAAGTTTTTCAAAACGACTTCAAAGTTTTTAAAAAAGCCTATTCACCCCCCTCTAACCTTATTTGTTGCCATCTGGACTTATACCTAGGATATAGTCTCTCTTTTTTCTTCTTTTAAGGGTTGAGTTGAAAATTATTATATATGTCATCCGTTTCTAAATTATTGTCATATTTTATCCGACACTGTTTAAAAAAATAGTTAACTGTATTATAAATATAGATATAATATGTGATTTCCAATGTCCTTGTGTATGTGGTTATAATTAAAGTAGGTAGAAAAAGTGAGGGTAAAATTATAAAAATGTTTTCTTAAAAAGGAACGTTCTGAAGAAACAATTATATTGAAACAAACAATAAAGGAAATGAGGACAATTATTTAAAAATGAAGGGAGTATAAAGTTAAACAAAGAACATCGTGGGAGGATCTTAATACCTAATCACTTAGGAGTGTCCAAGGACTACAAGAAGGAGAAAAATGAATGAGCTTTTAAATAAGAGAAACATTTAAGTGTTGAATGCAAGGCTCCTAGAATGGGGTGCACGGGTCGGGTCGGTTTTGAACTTAAAGTGTGCCTAAACCGACAAGGTTCAGTTCCTAGCAATTAAACCCGAAAATCTCGATTTTGGTTTAAGTTTTTGGATTTCGGTTTTTGGTTTTTTTCGATTTGGGTTCGGATGCATTCGGTTTTTTGGGCCTATGATCAGTCCAACTAATTAGCTAATTGGGCCTGTGGAAAACTAAAAGTCTAATTCTTTATTTTTGTGCTTTTGGCTAATTGGGCTTGTTTGACTGGTTTTTTGCAATGTGAAGCTGCTTTTAAAACAACAAACCCAATGGACTTTTAAAATAAACTATAAGATAACAATTACAATAAAATAACTTAAAATTCTACAAATTCAAAATAATCAAAGTTCAATCATTAAAAAGTTTCAAAAGGAATTCAAAACACATATTTGTCTCGAGCTTAGCTCCACCTTCACTTTTATGCTAGTCTTTCATCCATGAAGTGTTTGATATCAAAGCGAAACAAAAGACAATTTTTAGTTATGAAAGAGAAGAAAATAGGCTAGAGTCTCAAATGTTGCCTTTAAGAGGAAGACTACAAAATATACTGTAACAATCAAAAGAAAGACCAAATATAATTAGCCCTACACTTTTTTCCATTTTGCTTCCTTTCTACTCATGTGCTTATGCTGTGTGTTTATTGACATTGTTAAGACATCATAAAACAGATTATTTTTTCTTCATAATTTACCAACATTACATTACATCATATCAAAATAAGCTGCAGAGACCATTACATCACATCATATCACTTTGTGCCATTACACCTCAAGACTACAGGATGCTCTCCATTTTACCCTTCAACCTCAACCATATCAAAATAAGCTGCAGAGACCATTAACAGATTTGATACGTAAACTACAACTGAAAAGATGAAGGTTCCATAACTGCAACCTCATAAATCAAAACAGCTTAATGGAGATCATGGATCACATAATTGCACTAAATATTGGTGTCACTAAAAGACAGGTCTAGAAAAATATGTAATTCACTATGAGCAGGTTGTGTCACAAGGTATTTGGTCTAATTTAGCTAAATTTAAAAACCTTGAGTCGCTGGTTCCATAGCATATTTGTGAACCTGAGGTTGCTGGTTGCATTCTTTATACACATGACCAAGTTCACCTATTAGGAAAGAGAACGAACACTCCCCATTACAGCACTCAACTCATTCCAAGACTTCAGTTAGGTTACCTATGTCAATAGAACCACACAGAAGCACATACACACACAAGTAAACAGAGTCCTATATTATATTTCAATCTGAAAAAATGCTCAACCTTTATAGCCCAACAACTGACCAGCATAGTCAGAAAAAGAAAGAAAAAAGAAGAAAGAAACCATTAATAGAAAATGAAAATCTCACCTTGTTTTCTTTAATCGAATCATATCCAAGAGCAATATCTGTCAATCGTTTCCATCTACAAATTGACAAAGAATATATCAAATTACACTTCTCAAAAGCAAAACAGTTTTAATTTTACAACTTGCTTGGATTATTTGTAAAGCAAAAGAGATATAATTTTTACCAACAACTCAATAAGAGCCCAATAGGTGGCATGATCCATGAATCTGCTTCATACACCCAAAATGACAATAATAAAAATAATAAATAATCAAACACCCAAAATGAAGGTCACTGTTGAAAAAAGACCACATATTAAGAGCCATTAATCTTCGATAAACAACTTTTGCAAGAGAAATTGCATAATATAAACATGTTTCAGAACATGCAAAACATATCTAAGTAGGGAAGGAGGGTACTGGAAAGATAGTCCAAAAGTACATACACTTGGGAAAGAGGACTCTCATTTATGGCCAGTACAAAAAAGGAATGGGTGTCGTGTTGAGATAGGACTATGTGAACTTGTTCATCTGCAAGAAATAAACATCGTTTCTAATACTAAGGTTTTTTCTTTTGATGAAAAAGAGATGCTTAAGCCAACTGATACATTTGGGACCATGGTTAAAGTATTCAGATGTGTATATCAATTAGCAACCAGGTAAGTTAACAGAGATACACAGTCATACATGTGTACATACATAAATAGATAAAAACACACATGTACAGGGTAAGGAACGAGAGATTGTAGATTTTCCAATAATGTTATTATCCAATGGAAACAACTGTAGCCCTAAATTACCAGTCCAACTGAATTGTTTGTTCTATGATTCATTGATTTTATGTATGGATCAAAACCTTCAACCTTCAATGAATCGAACGAAAAAGAAATAGGAGATTTAGGGCTCTTACCGCTGCTAGAGAGAGAAAGGTTAGTTGCCGTCGCCGTCGAGAAGACGGAGATTGGAGATGGAGAAGACGCTTGGGACTTAGGTTAGGGAGAGAGGGGTGAGAGACGGAGGCGTGACTGAAATGAAATTTGAAATGTTTAGACCTAGAAGTAGAAGATGGATAAGTGTATATATATATATATATATATATACACTTATTTATTTATTTATTTAAACGACGTCATTTACATACTTTCGGTTTGGTTCGGTTGAAATCCTCGGTTTTGTAAAAATGAAAACCGGACAGCCGGTCGGTTGCACGGTTTCGGTTTTTCTTTTGTTCACCCCTATCCTGGATTGCGAGAAAGACGATTCGCAGCTTGTAAATGATCATCCAGGTCACGTTTAATATGTTGAATGGCTGCAGTTGAAGTGGTGGTAGTTCCGTCAAAGACAACACGGTTTCGACTCTTCCAAACTTCCCAAAGACTTAAAGATGGCAAGAGAAAATGTGAGGGGAATGCCCAGGAAATAAGCCACCAAGAAAAACAGGCTTGCGAGATGGAATGCGAGTGCAGGTTAACATTACACGCAGTACTGAAGTATGACCAAATCTCTGAGGCAAAAGTGCAGTCGAGGAAAACATGTGAGAAGGTTTCCAATTGGCCATCAAGGCAGCAAGTACATTTTGAGGCGAAGCTAAAACCTTTTGAAATTAAGTCTTCATCAATTGGAAGCCGCAACTGAAAGAGACGCCAAAGAAAGAAGCTAATCTGCTTTGAGAGGTGTTTATACCATATGTATTTAGCCAAGAGAAGGAGAGGATGATGAGTCCGAATGATTTGCCAAGCAGAGGTAATGTTAAATTGACCATTGGAGCAAGCAGTCCAGCAAGGTTGATCATCCTGGCAGTAATATCATGAATGACAACAGCAGGAAAAGTGGAGAGAGAAACGGGACACAGATGGTTAGAGAGTTGAAAAAGATCCTTGACCATGTGAAGCGAGCAGTTTGGAGGTCTGTGAAGAGAAACATTCTGCAGCCAAGAGTCATACCATATGGAGCAGTTGCCTTTACCTATTTTCCAAAAAATATGTTGCTCAGCAATCGATCTCGCAAGAAGCATACGCTTCCAAGTGTGAGAGTCATGCGGTTGTACTGAACATGGATGCTCACGATGACAGTATTTGGCTAGCAAAAATCGAGACCAAAGAGTTGCGAGTTCGAAATTTCCACCAAAGATTTAAGGAGTACGCTGCAGCAATATCCTTCAAAGAGCTAACTACTAGACCTTCTTCATAAATAGGCAGACAACAAGTCGCCCATGAGACCCAATGAGCTCTTGATTTCCCTTCAACTTGCCCTTCAAAAAAATTAGCCAACATGGATTCAATAAGTTTGATAACAAAAGCAGGAGGGTCCACAATAGCTAACTGATAAATGGATGAGGAGTGAAGTACGTGATTGATTAATGTGATTTTCCCAGCCGAGTTGAGAAGCCTACCCATCCAAGTGCCAATTTTGTTAACCTAAATAACCTTGCAGCTACTGCAATAGGAGCTACCCATAACTCAATCTAAAAAACCTTAACTTGCAGCTACCCGTAACTTGGGTCCAAATAACCTTAGCTCCTAGGATAGCTACGGCAATAGGAGCTAACCTTAACTATCCAAATTAGATTAATCTCTTTACATCTACGATGACTACAACAAAAGGAGCTAGCCTTAACTCTATTCAACTGACCTACTTAACTCAGACAAATTAGATTAATCTCTTCACATCTAGGATGGCTACAACAATAGGAGCTAACGTTAACTCCTAGGATAGCTAATGCATTAAGAGCTACCCTTAACTAAATCTAAATAACCTTAACTATTAGGGTAGCTACTGCAATAGGAGCTAGCCTTAAACCAAAGTAGAGTAATCTCTTTACATCTAAGATTGCTACTGCAATAGGAGATAAACTTAACTCAATCCAAATAACCTCAACTCTTATCTTAGTTTATTTCCTCAATAATTAGTGTTCAAAGTAAGATATCTGAAAATCTTGTTCTTGCTGAGCAATTTTTGTTGATTCAGGACAATAGTAAGAACAAATTGATTCAACAATAAGAAGGATTACAGCAGCACATATTTAAAACGAGATTGTCTTGATGACCGGAGGGAAAATAAAGCGTACCACAAAGAACTGCTTAATGTAGCTCCTTTCCAGGCAATATCAAAGTCAAAATAAATCAACTTAGGACCGGGACAGGGAATGAATGAATTAAAGCACCTAGCCTGACATCAACAAAATGAACAGAAACTAAGACTGCTGATGGCTGGGCACTCTTCAAATGGTAATGGATAAAAATCAAAATGATTTTTATTTTATTTTTTAATATTCAATTAAAAATGGTAAGAACCAATTGATTCAACGTTAAGAAGGAAGCAGTAATCAAAACTGCAGCCATTTTGAAGTAGAAAGAATTTCAGTTGTAAGAAATTCCATTATGAGCCAATGAATAACTGACCAAACAGATTAAGGTACTTTAAAGCCAGGTATTAGAGCTTATACCCCAATGAAAACAGATCAGGTAGACTTAAACTCCCAAAATGTATACCAGCAAGCTAGATAACGTATTCAAATGCCAACTTAAAGCCCACCTCATTTACCTGAACAATGCAAAACATTCTGTCTTTGATTCATTAATGGCATCTGTGATCTTCTACAACCATGAAGATAATCACTAGTGAGATCAGGAAAATCATAATTGGCAGTTTGTGAAACACATTAATACCTCTCATTATCAAGAATAAATGTAGTACACAAAAGCATGACAGCTGAATCAATTTTCTTATGCCACTTGTGGACAAAAAGAATATAATAAATCCCATAAATAAGATTTTACTTACAAAAGCAACAAGGAAATCATAATTCGAGTCCCTTTTAGTATGACCCCGCTCCCAGCATTCAACAAAAAATCCCTTAACAAAAAAGATGGAACCAGCATTAAGATACAAAAAGGAATAGTAAGAACTAAAAATATGCATGGTATCTAAAAAGTGCTGAGTTGCCAAGAATATACGGACCATCTACTAGAGACTTACAAATTCGAAGATTGAGAGTGGATTTGTGAGTTTCTGCATCATGATGCCATAAACATTCTCACAACAGTCATTTTCACAGTCAGCCACGTTCTTCATCATCATTAAAGGTGGCAATGATCGAATAGCTTCATGAACCAAAGTTGTTTCATGTGAGGAAGCTTGATGACAGGCTGCTTTTAGCACGCTTCGATAAACCTGGTGCTTTGGGGATGCCAATTTAATTTTCTTTGAATATCTTAGGAACCTTTGATTACCAACCGCCACTTCAAATGCATCCTCCAACGGTGCAAGGGTTCATGATCTAATTCACGCCTTATCTCATTCCTCCTTAAACCAGCCTTGAACAGAGAAATGGTCTGATGGGGGTCCTTCTTAGCTCGACTTTGAGCCACTAAGTCATCAAACTTCTCTACATACGCCATTACAGACATCTGAGACATGCGGCCCTGACATAAGTTAGTAACTGGTTCACGCAACTTACAACAACAACATGGAAACAAGTAGTTTTCTTAAATAATAGACTTCATCTCTTGCCATGTCTTGATTGGCGGTTGCCCCAATCTTCTTATATTTCCACACTAAACCACCATATCTCTGCCATTCCAACGAGGGTCAACTTCGCAAAACTAACACTCCGATGATTCGACATACTATTGAAATTAAAGTAGTCTTCAATAGAAGCAATCCAATCACAGAACTTAATCGAATCATTTGTCCCATCAAAATCTGGAATATCGAACCTCATATAATTGATCAGATTTTGGACTTACGAAATATAGGATTAATCGCTCTGATGCAGGACCACCACAGCAACAAGGAGGATTTCTGTTATCGGCTGGTTGGATATTAGAGGGCTATAGGGGAACAAAAAGTAATGGGGATAGGATTATGAGATTAGAGTTTCAACAAGGGTTTGCATATGCTGATTTTGGGGCTGAAAATGGAAGAATTCAGGTCTGGTCTGAATTGCATAACTGAAAGGGGGGAGAAAATATAGGATGAGAACACTAGGAGATAGGACAGGAACTTGGCATAAACTAGAAGATATGCCTAGGCATCACACCTAGGTTACCATAGACATCACACCCATGGTTCTTTGAGCATCACAACCAAAAGATGCATCACACATCAAAATAATAAAAACTGAAATATACTGTAATTCTTTAATTCTCCCTTTCTCCGTTAATCCGATCCATTACAAGGTATAAAAAGGATCAATGCTTGGGGCCAAGATAAAATGGAGCTCGATCTTAACTAACTTCAGCCAAAACTAGCCTCACAGCCCAAACTACACATAACCTACAAACTTTGACTAAAGTACAAAAGGCAAATCTGGCAGCCCACAGTTTAAGACCTACATATTACAGAACTACCATTTTAAACAAGCTTCAAGTAGACAACAATAGATAATGAAGGCAAGCATATCCAATATTTCTTGGGACTCAATCTAACTGTTCCATTAATTCAGCACTATATTTAGTGAAAACAAAGGGAACATGGTGTAGGGGTTGGATCAGGGATTGACAATCAGGCGTGTGGCTGTTTAGGAAGAAGAACAATCTATTAGAGACAAGATTAGATAGGTTGAGAGATTAATATGGTGAAGAAGGAGAGTGTTCAGATTCTGAAAAGGACAAATCTGGAAGAAGTGCAACCTTGGGATATGTTGAAGAGAGCATATTATAGAACAAAAAGGAGAAAGAGAAACCTAGAAAATCACACCTAGGGCTGTAGAGCATCACACCCAAGGAATTAAAATGCATCACACATGACAAATTTGGATGATAAGCTAAAATATCACTATTTTGTGTCCCTTGATCTGTACCAATACGAGGTATTAATAGGACCAATGCTCGGACCGCCAAATTGGAGCCCAAGCATTTACTAACATCAGCCAAAAGTAGCACACACAGCTGACAGACTTTAAGTTAAGAACAGAAAGAAAACCTAGCAGCCAACAATAGATAATAAAGGCAGGCATATCCAATATTTCTTGGGACTCCTCTTCTAACTGCATCAATGAGTCAAAACAACCCTCTTTCTTCCCTTCTAAATTTTTCCTTACCGAGGCACTGAAAACTTCTGAGGGCGTAACAGGAGGGAATGTGATAGGACTGTTGGATGTGATCAAGTAGGTGAATCAGTATCCATCTTCACATTCTCTTTCCTAATGTACCATTTTTCTTACATGATGGGTCAAAGCACATGTGTGATTGAAAGATCAATCCATTAAAGTGGGATGCCAGGAAAGTCAAACATCTGACCAATGACTTTTCAGGGAATGTCTATAAGTACATAGATGCATGTAACTATGGCAAGACTAATGACATCACTTTGTGTGAGGAACAAGATGTTGTGACGGCGTGCTTGATACGGTCAAGATTGACGGTGAAGCAGGAAGTCATCTGAGGGGGGTCATTTTTCCTTTGCCTTAGATTTCAATACTTGGTAAAAGTGATTGCAGTATGCTGAAATGTATAATGTCTGCAAGTTTATCCAACAGAAGGCCAAACCATAGCTATGTGCAGGAAATTTTAAAATATTAAGTTATAATAACAAGCGAATAGAAATGACGCTTAATAAATCATGCATAAAATAACATTAATCTTATGGTTTGCTATTTGAAGATCAAATAAAATTGAGCATCACATAATCCATTATACCTATATATGTCAAAATCTCACATTCCAAAAGTTCCTACCATATTTCTCCATTCTAATAAAAGTAGGTCAATTCATGCTAACAGTTACAAACTTATAATCCATAAACATCATCTATGAAATTGACACCCGGCACAATGATAAAAGTAAGAGAAAAGGGAGGACTATGTTAAGAGTGGAGACAAAGGGAAAAGCTATATATTTGGAGGAAAATAAGAGCTAGAGAGAGAGAACATGAAAGAGAATTAGAGAGAGAGAGATAGAGAGAGTAGTAATCACGTGAAGAGATAAAATCGTACAGAAGTTACTATACTATACTGAACACACACAAGCTAGCGTGTGCGAGTGAGCTACAACAGCTAATAATGTAGGAAAATGTAAACCATATTCAATATATGTGATTGAAAATCAACTCACCACAGAAGAAATAAACTATGACATCTTCCAATCAAATAACCTCTCCTTCAATTCAAGTGAAAGCAAGGCAAGAAAATGAACAGACACAGAGCATATTTTATATGTGAAATTAAAGATTTTGCAACAAACAAAAATTAGGTTAATCATGATCTATAGGGAAAAAAAGTTACTCCCTCCATGCATTTCTAGGGGTCAAAACATTAATGAATTCATCATTGCCCTTGAATTATAACAAAATCTCCATTTAGTATCCGGACTTGTTTTCGGCTATACTAGTGTTAAATCTTGGATACTATGAAAGATGTAATGTTTATTAGAAGTTTGACACACTAAACGTGACATCCTGAAAAAGAAGAAAGGGTACTTCCGAACCGGACGGAAAGAGAATTGTGTTACACGTTAAAATAAATAAATAAAAAGTGTATTCAGTTGCTAGTACCACTTAAATACTCTCTCCGTTTTCAAATTATCGTACCCCTTTCCTTTTTCGCCCGTTCTAAAATAATTGTCCTCTTTCGTAACTTTCCCTTTTAGGAAAACACTTTTACCACTTTATCCTTACTCTTTCTACCTACTTTAATTATGGCCACATGCTCAAGGGCATTAAAGGAAATCACATATTTCACCAATATTTATTAAATAGTCGATTACTTTTTCTTAAACGGTGTGCCAGGTCAAAGTAGACAATAACTTGAAAACGAAGGGAGTAGTGTATGTTGATTCATTACAAGGAACCCCAACAGGTGAATCTATTAAAGACAGTCCTCAACCAAAGCAGTCCTGTTGCATATTGAAATATAGCACAAGTTCTCCAAATGAATGGTGCCCAACCTTTGATGGAACTGATATGTTAATTTCTCCGCTGGTGACGGCTCCTACAAAGAGAGAAAGATCGAATGCAAGGCTCTTCAGCTTTTCCATGGTAGTTGATGCCAGTCTTGAGGAATTACTAGTAATCACCATTTTAGCACGAGAAGTCGCCTACTGTTCTTCCAAAACATGACCGCTAGAGGAACACGCAGATGAAAAGAAAGGAAGACCGATGGCATTAATGACCAAGCTTATCAAAGTGTCAAAAGCTATCATATGAAAACATGCATGTTGAAATTGGACCTTAACTCCTAGGATAGCTACTGCAACAGGAGCTAATCTTAACTTATCCCGATTAAAATAAACGCTTTACAGAGGGCTATAGCAATAGGAGCTAACCTTAACTCAATCAAAATAACCTTAACTCCTAAAATAGCTACTAATGCTCCTAGGATAGCTACTCCATTAGTAGTAAATGGGAGTCATCCAAATAACCTTTAACTCCTAGGATAGCTACAGCAATGGGAGCTAACCTTGATCCAAATTAGATTAGTCTGATAGTCTCATTACATCTAGGATAGCTACTGCAATAAGAGCTAACTTTAACTCAATCCAAATAACCTTAACTCCTATCTTAGTTTATTAACTCAATATTTAGTAGTCAAAGCAAGATATCTGAAAATCTTCTTCTTGCAGGGCAAGGGAAATTTTTGTTGATTCAGGACAATAGTACAAACAAATTGATTCAAAAATAAGAAGGATTACTGCAGCATATATTTAAAATGAGATTGTCTTGATGGCCGGAGAGGGAAATAAAGCGCAGCAGGAAGAACTACTTAATCTATCTACTCTCCAGGTGACATCAAAGTCAAAATAAATGAACATAGGATTGAGACTGGGAATGAATGTCTTAAAGCACCTAGCCCGACATCGACAATATGAACAAAAACTAAGACTGCCTACGGCTGGGCACTCTTCAAATGATAATGGATAAGGATTTTAGCAGCAATCATAACTGCAACTATTTTTGAAGTAGAAAGAATTTCAGTTATAAGAAATTCCGTTATGAGCCAATGAAGAACTAACCAAACAGATCAGGAAGACTTAAACTCCTAAAATGTAACCACCAAGCTAGACAACGTATTCAAAAAACGTAAAACATTGTCTTTGATTCATTAATGTCTTCTTTGATATCCCACTACCATGAAAAACGATTACTAATGACATCAGGAAAATTATAATTGGCAGTTTGTGAAACAAATGAATACAAACGCCATCAAGAATAAATGAATTGTAGCACACAAAAAGTGTGAACGCTGAATCAATTATCTTATGGTTTCCCATCTGCTTTTTGCAGATGATACTCTTATTTTATGCGATGCAGACATTGAACAGTTGGGTTATCTCCGGTTAGTTCTCTCGTTTTTTCAGTTGGTTTCGGGGTTGAGAGTTAACATCAAGAAAAGCGTCATTATTCTGGTAGGAGCTGTGGCGGACGTGGAATACTTTGCTTCGGCCTTTGGGTGCGAGTCTGCGAAGCTCCCTTCTACTTACTTGGGGCTGCCGATAGGTGCTACTTTTAAAAATAAGGTCATGTGGAATTCGGTGATAGAGAAGATGGATCAGCGATTGGCGGGGTGGAAAAAATAAATGTTGTCCAAAGCTGGTAGATTAACCTTGGTGAAGAATGCCTTATCGTGTATTCCCACGTATTTTCTATAAGTTTTTGTGATGCCTGTTGCGATCCGAGAGAAGATAGAGAAGATTGAAAGCGATTTTCTTTGGGAAGGTCAAGAGGAAGAGCGCAAATATCATTTGATGAAGTGGGATACAGTGTGCTATACTCCAAGATTAAGGATGGAGGTCTTGGATTGAAGAAATTAAGTTTGTTTAATTCAGCGCTCCTTGGGAAGTGGTTATGGCGATATATGGTGGAGTATAATGCCTTGTGGAGAAGAGTGGTGGTTGAAAAGTATGGGGAAGGGGAGCATGAGTGGTTTCCTAATGTCATAGACAGCCCGTATGGTACTGGTGTGTAGAAAGGGAAATGTAAGGGAAGGGCTGCGTTTGAGAGGAATATTTCGGTTGCCCTAGGTAATGGCTCGAAAATCAGATTTTAGAAAGATGTCTGGTGTGAGAAGGAGGAGCTCCGTATTGTATTTCCGGATCTTTTCATTTTGGTGGTTGATCAAGATATTCCGGTTAGTGATGTGATCCAGGTGGTAAATGGTTATGTGGTTTGGAATCCTGTTTTTCGTAGGAATCTTCAGGATTGGGAAATGGATTCTAGTGTTCTATTTTTTGAGCGATTGTACTCTATCAAAATAGACATTAGCCGGGAGGATAAGGTTATGTGGGCAATCTCGAAAAATAAAGAGTTTTCTGTTAAGTCGATGTATGCACAGATAACAGGAAATAGGGTCCCTCTTTTCCCTTGGAAGCGTATTTGGAAGTCTCTTGCCCCTACCCGAGTGATGTTTTTTGCATGGGAGGCTTGTTGTGAGGCCATTCTAACCGGGGATAATCTTAGACAGAGAGGTAAGTTATGTTAATTGGTGCTACATGTGTAGGAAGTGCAGCAAAAGCACGAATCACCTCTTGCTCCATTGTCAAGTTGTTTCGGATCTGTGGAATATGATGTTAAGGCTGTTCAGAATCCAATGGGTAATGCCTAGATCAGTGAAGGAGTTCCTTTTGTGTTGGCCTGTTACAAATTGCAGGAGGAGGAAATCTTTTTGGGGGGCAGTTCCTCTCCCAATCTGGTAGATAATTTGGGGAGAGAAAAACAATAGAGCATTCGACAATGTTGAACGGACGATGGATCAACTTAAGGATCAGTTGATGCATACTTTGAACCGTTGGTGGAGCCAGGGGTTTGAGGCCGATAATATATATCAGTCCCTTGGGGATTTAGTGAATAGTTTCTGTTTGTTATAGTTATTGTTGTATACATCTAGGCATACGGACGCTTCGCTTTTGGCATTTTGATTTTAATATATTTATTACTTATCAAAAAAATCAATAAAATAAGAAAAATGAAGTATTCTAGTGATAATATAGCACTCCAACTGGAGTAAGAGACTTACATTGTGGGTCAATATTGATTGGCTCATGGCCAACCAACTAGCAATTGTAGACCAAATGGATGACTGGGTCAATAGGGATTGTCTCATAACCAACCAACTAGCAATTGTAGACCGAATGGATGACAAAACTTATCAATAAAAATAACTATTAAATTGATGTTATAAAGTCAAACTTGAAATATTGATAAAGAAAGGGACTTGTGGACTTAGAAATAGTCAAAAATGGGATTTTCTGGACAATTAAAAAAAATAGGATTTTATGTACAATTGGTAAACTTGCATAACAAAAATAACAAACTAGTCCAACCAAACACTAACATATATATCTACCTTCCAAATGAAGCTACAAGGAGACTTTCCTAAGGTAAAGGTAGAGGCAAAGGTAAGAAGACTAGTATCGGCATAACATCTACGAATGTAATTCACCAAAAATCCAAGTTGTAACACGAGTGTGGGTGTGAGTGGGAGTGGGAGGGAAAATGTATAACACAAGAGTGGAAAATAAAACAAAAACTATCGAGTCGGGAGTGTAGGAAACCAAAGAGGAAATAGAGGGAGTGTAAGGAACCAAAGTTGCAATAGGGGGAGTGTAGGGAACCAAAGAGGTAATAGAAGAAAAGGTGGGTGAAACGGACTGGGATGAAAGACAACGTAGCATACCACAACGAATCATTTCTAGGGTTTTTGAGGAGTAATGTAGGGTTTAGGGTTTGGGGAGGGTTTTGATTGACAGGGTTTCTAGGGTTTTTGAGGAGTAATGTAGTGTTTAGGGTTTAAGGTTTGGGGAAGGTTTTGATTGACATGTTTCTAGGAGGATGAGAATGAAGAGTAGGGAAGAAGAGAACTAAAATAGAGGTTTTGATTGAGCTGTTAGGTTTGTGAAGAGGAAGAGTAGATAAGAAGAGAACTAAAATAGGGGTTTTGACAAACCTAACAGCTCAATCAAAACCCCTATTTTAGTTCTCTTCTTCCCTACTCTTCCTCTTTCTGAACTGTTTATAGACTTTTCTCTGTAGCACGTGCAGAATTAAGTCTGCCGGTGGAATGCTTCGAGCCAGTGGAACAGGTCTTCCGATTCAGGAGAACTGATGTCTGCTGGTGCGAACAGTTTAACTTGTAGCATGTCTGCCGGTGGTGAGTTTTCAAGATGTTCTGATCCTATCACTAAAGGCTTCTTGACATAGCTGCAGGTCTTCCGGTGCTTAGTGCGTCTGAAGTGCTGATCTGTTCAATCATCATATAAGAAGGTAGGACTTGATCAAGTCGCACCTAATCTCAAACCTATGTGATGTCACACGAGTTGCAACGCTAACTGGTATGCACACCTTTTAGCCACTCGTGATGACTCACTTGTAATGAGGGCAAGCAAATCAACATATATAGAATATCCAAGGTGATAAGTAAATTATCAAGAAACATATTCCAACATGTATAACCCAAGAGTGGAAAGTGAAACAAAAACTATCGAGTCGGGAGTGTAGGAAACCAAAGAGGAAATAGGGGGAATGTAGGGAACCAAAGTGGCGAAAGGGGGGTGTAGGGAACCAAAGAGGTAATAGAAGAAAAGGTGGGTGAAACGGACTGGGATGAAAGACAACGTAGCATACCACAACGAATCATTTCTAGGGTTTTTGAGGAGTAATGTATGGTTTAGGGTTTGGGGAGGGTTTTGATTGACAGGGTTTCTAGGGTTTTTGAGGAGTAATGTAGGGTTTAGGTTTGGGGAGGGTTTTGATTGACATGTTTCTGAAAGGATGAGAATGAAGAGTAGGGAAGAAGAGAATTAAAATAGAGGTTTTGATTGATCTGTTAGGTTTGTGAAGAGGAAGAGTAGGGAAAAGAGAATTAAAATAGGGGTTTTGACAAACTTAACAGCTCAATCAAAACCCCTATTTTAGTTCTCTTCTTCCCTACTCTTCCTCTTTCTGAACTGTTTATAGACTTTTCTCTGTAGCACGTGCAGAATTAAGTCTGCCGGTGGAATGCTTCGAGCCAGTGGAATAGGTCTTCCGATGAGCTTTAACTTAGGCCGGTGGTGAGTTTTCAAGATGTTGATCCTATCACTAAAGGCTTGACATAGAGTCTTCCTGCTTAGTGCGATGTGTTCAATCATCATATAAGAAGGTAGGACTTGATCGTCGGACCTATGTGATGTCACACGAGTTCCAACGCTAACCGGTACGCAGACCTTTTAGCCACTCGTGATGACTCACTTGTAATGCGGGCAAGCAAATCAACATATATAGAATATGCAAGGTGATAAGTAATTATCAAGAAGCATATTCCAACATATATAACACAAGAGTAGAATGTGAAACAAAAACTATCGAGTCGGGAGTGTAGGAAACCAAAGAGAAAATAGGGGGAGTGTAGGGAACCAAAGTGGCGATAGGGGGGTGTAGGGAACCAAAGAGGTAATAGAAGAAAAGGTGGGTGAAACGGACTGGGATGAAAGACAACGTAACCTCCCTAATCATTTCTAGGGTTTTGAGGAGTAATGTAGGTTTAGGGTTTGGGGAGGGTTTTGATTGACAGGGTTTCTAGGGTTTTTGAGGAGTAATGTAGGGTTTAGGGTTTAGGGAGGATTTTGATTGACAGGTTTCTGGAAGGATGAGAATGGGAGGATGAGAATGAAGAGTAGGTAAGAAGAGAACTAAAATAGAGGTTTTGATAGAGCTGTTAGGTTTGTGAAGAGAAATAGTAGGGAAGAAGAGAACTAAAATAGGGGTTTTGATTGAGCTGTTAGGTTTGTCAAAACCCCTATTTTAGTTCTCTTCTTCCCTAAATCCAATGCATCTTATTCCTACTTTTCATTCTCATCCTCAGAAACCAATCAAACCTCCCCAAACTCTAAACCCTACATTACTCCTCAAAAACCCTAGAAACCCTGTCAATCAAAATGCTCCCCTAACCCTAAACCCTACATTACTCCTCAAAAACCCTAGAAATGATTCGTCGTGGTATGATACGTTGTCTTTCATCCCGTTTCACCGCCACCCACCTTTTTCTATTACCTCTTGGTTCCTACACCCCCTATCGCCACTTTGGTTCCCTACGCTATTTCCTCTTTGGTTTCCTACACTCCCGACTCGATAGTTTTTGTTTCACTTTCCACTCTTGTGTTATACATGTTGGAATATACTTCTTGATAATTTACTTATCACCTTAGATATTCTATATATGTTGATTTGCTTGCCCCCATTACAAGTGAGTCATCACGAGCGGCTAAAAGGTCTGCGTACCGGTTAGCGTGACAACTCGTGTGACGTCACATAGGTCTTTGATTAGGTGCGACCTGATCAAGTCCTACCTTCTTATATGATGATTGAAAAAATCAGCACTTGAGGCCTTGTGGAAGACCGGTATGTCAATAAGCCTTCAGTGATAGGATCAGAACATCTTGAAAACTCACCACCGGCAGACATGTTACAAGTTAAACTGTTCGAACCAGCAGTCATCAGTTCTCGTGAATCGGAAGACCTGTTCCACTGGCTCGAAGCATTCCACCGGAAGACTTAATTCTGCACGTGCTACAGAGAAAAGTCTATAAGGTTCGAAGAGGAAAGTAGGGAAGAAGAACTAAAATAGGGGTTTTTATTGAGTTAGGTTTGTCAAAACCCCTATTTTAGTTCTCTTCTTCCCTACTCTTCCTCTTCACAAACCTAATAGCTTAATCAAAACCTCTATTTTAGTTATCTTCTTCCCTACTCTTCATTCTTATCCTCCTAGAAACCAGTCAATCAAAACCTTCCCAAACCCTAAACCCTACATTACTCCTCAAAAACCCTAGAAACCCTGTTAATCAAAACCCTCCCCTAACCCTAAACCCCACATTACTCCTCAAAAACCCTAGAAATGATTCGTCGTGGTATGATACGTTGTCTTTCATCCCAGTCTGTTTCACCCACCTTTTCTTCTATTACCTCTTCGGTTCCCTACACCCCCCCTATCGCCACTTTGGTTCCCTACACTCCCCCTATTTCCTCTTTGGTTCCCACACTCCCGACTCGATAGTTTTTGTTTCACTTTCCACTCTTGTGTTATACATGTTGGAATATGCTTCTTGATAATTTACTTATCACCTTAGATATTCTATATATGTTGATTTGCTTGCCCCCATTACAAGTGAGTCATCACGAGTGGCTAAAAGGTCTGCGTACCGGTTAGCGTGGCAACTCGTGTGACATCACATAGGTCTTAGATTAGGTGCGACCTGATCAAGTCCTACCTTCTTATATGATGATTGAACAGATCAGCACTTCAGACGCACTAAGCACCGGAAGACCTGCAGCTATGTCAAGAAGCCTTCAGTGATAGGATCAGAACTCTTTAAAACTCACCACCGGCAGACATGCTACAAGTTAAACTGTTCGCACCAGCAGACATCAGTTCTCCTGAATCGGAAGACATTTTCCACTGGCTCGAAGCATTCCACCGGCAAACTTAATTATGCACGTGCTACAGAGAAAAGTCTACAAACAGTTCAGAAAGAAAAAGAGTAGGGAAGTAGAGAACTAAAATAGGGGTTTTAATTGAGCTGTTAGGTTTGTCAAAACCCCTATTTTAGTTCTCTTCGTCCCTACTCTTCCTCTTCACAAACCTAACAGCTCAATCAAAACCTCTATTTTAGTTCTCTTCTTCCCTACTCTTCTTTCTCATCCTCCTAGAAACCAGTCAATCAAAACCCTCCCCAAATCCTAAACCCTACATTACTCCTCAAAAACCCTAGAAACCATGTCAATCAAAACCCTCCCCAAACCCTAAACCCTACATTACTCCTCAAAAACCCTATAAATGATTCGTCGTGGTATGTTATGTTGTCTTTCATCCCAGTCCGCTTCACCCACCCTTTCTTCTATTACCTCTTTGGTTCCCTACACCCCCCCCTATCGCCACTTTGGTTCCCTACACTCCCCTATTTCCTCTTTGGTTTCCTACACTCCCGACTCGATAGTTTTTGTTTTACTTTCCACTCTTGTGTTATACATGTTGGAATATGCTTCTTGATAATTACTTATCACCATTGATATTCTATATATGTTGATTTGCTTGCCCCCATTACAAGTGAGTCATTACGAGTGGCTAAAAGGTCTGCGTACCGGTTAGCGTGACAACTCGTATGACATCACATAGGTCTTAGATTAGGTGCGACCTGATCAAGTCCTACCTTCTTATATGATGATTGAACAAATCAGCACTTCAGACGCACTAAGCACCGGAAGACCTGCAGCTATGTCAAGAAGCCTTCAGTGATAGGATCAGAACATCTTGAAAACTCACCACCGGCAGACATGCTACAAGTTAAACTGTTCGAACCAGCAGACATCAGTTCTCCTGAATCGGAAGACCTGTTCCACTGGCTCGAAGCATTCCACCAGCAGACTTAATTCTGCACGTGCTACAGAGAAAAGTCTATAAACAGTTCAGAAAGAGGAAGAGTAGGGAAGAAGAGAACTAAAATAGGGGTTTTGATTGAGCTGTTAGGTTTGTCAAAACCCCTATTTTAGTTTTCTTCTTCCCTACTCTTCCTCTTCACAAACCTAACAGCTCAATCAAAACTTCTATTTTAGTTATCTTCTTCCCTACTCTTCATTCTCATCCTCCCAGAAACCTGTCAATCAAAACCCTCCCCAAACCTTAAACTCTACATTAATCCTCAAAAACCCTAGAAACCCTGTCAAAAAAAACCCTCCCCAAACCCTAAACCCTACATTACTCCTCAAAAACCCTATAAATGATTCGTCGTGGTATGTTACGTTGTTTTTCATCCCAGTCCGTTTCACCCACCTTTTCTTCTATTACCTCTTTGGTTCCCTACACCCCCCTATCGCCACTTTGGTTCCCTACACTCCCCCTATTTCCTCTTTGGTTTCCTACACTCCCGACTCGATAGTTTTTGTTTCACTTTCCACTCTTGTGTTATACATGTTGGAATATGCTTCTTGATAATTTACTTATCACCTTTGATATTCTATATATGTTGATTTGCTTGCCCCCATTACAAGTGAGTCATCACGAGTGGCTAAAAGGTCTGCGTATCGGTTAGCGTGGCAACTCATGTGACATCACATAGGTCTTAGATTAGGTGCGACCCGATCAAGTCCTGCCTTCTTATATGATGATTGAACAGATCGCACTAAGGGCAAGCAGGAAGACTGCGGCTATGTCAGAAGCCTTTAGTGATAGGATCAGAACATCTTGAAAACTCACCACCGGCAGACATGCTACAAGTTAAACTGTTCGCACCAGCAGACATCAGTTCTCCTGAATCGGAAGACATGTTCCACCGGCTCGAAGCATTCCACCGGCAGACTTAATTCTGCACGTGCTTCATAGAAAAGTCTATAAACAGTTCAGAAAGAGGAAGAGTAGGGCAGAAGAGAACTAAAATAGGGGTTTTGATTGAGCTATTAGAATTGTGAAAACCCCTATTTTAATTCTCTTCTTCCCTACTCTTCCTCTTCACAAACCAAACAGCTCAATCAAAACCTCTATTTTAGTTCTCTTCTTCCCTACTCTTCATTCTCATCCTCCTAGAAACCAGTCAATCAAAACACGCCCCAAACCCTAAACCTTACATTAACTCCTCAAAAACCCTAGAAACCTGTCATTCAAAACCCTCCCCAAACCCTAAACCCTACATTACTCCTTCAAAAACCCTAGAAATGATTCATCGTGGTATGTTACGTTATCTTTCATCCCAGTCCGTTTCACCCACCTTTTCTTCTATTACATCTTTGGTTCCCTACACTCCCCCTATTGCCATTTCGGTTCCCTACACTCCCCCTATTTCCTCTTTGATTTCCTACAATCCCGACTCGATAGTTTTTGTTTCATTTTCCACTCTTGTGTTATACATTTTCCCTCCCACTCCCACTCACACTCGTGTTACAACTTGGATTTTTGGTGAATTACATTCGTATATGTTATGCCGATACTAGTCTTCTTACATTTGCCTCTACCTTTACCTTAGGAGAGTCTCCTTGTATCTTCATTTGGAAGGTAGAAATATATGTTAGTGTTTGGTTGGACTAGTTTGTTATTTTTGTTATGCAAGTTCACCAATTGTACATAAAATCCTATTTTTTCTAATTGTCCAGAAAATCCCATTTTTGACTGTTTCTAAGTCCACAAGTCCCTTTCTTTATCAATATTCCAAGTTTGACTTTACGACATCAATTTAATAGTTATTTTTATTTGGTCACCCTACTTTCCAAATTTTACAATATGATTTTTTTTTTCTATTTCATCATTATACTTGGCTTTATTTTCATCCATTTTTTTTCTATTTCATCATTATACTTGGCTTTATTTTCCTATCACTCCATCCAATTTTTGGATGGAAAACTAGTTGGTTCTTTTTAATCGGACTTTTTAAAAAATTTGACAAATTTGAAAGGCAAAGTCAAAGCTATTGGTCTCACGTCTCACACATCGCTCGGTCACATCCATTTGGACGATCTACGCCGACCGATTGCTAGTTGGTCGATCCATGAGGCCAATTAATGTCGAGTAAGTCACAAAGTCGTGCGGAGATGATGGAGCATTTCAACGGAGTGCTGATATGAGTATGGTGGATGGCACTAGAATACTTCATTTTTCTTATTTTATTGATTTTTTGATAAGTAATAAATATATTAAATATCCCTTAACTATTATTTTAAACTAAAAACCCTAACATTAGTAAGGGCATTTTGGTCAAAAGAGAAGGCGCCCATGTATAGCTAGTGTATACAACAATAACTATTGCTAACAATTACACCCAATTTGGTCTATTCACTAAATCCCTGAGTGATATATATTATCAAAATGCCTCAAACCCCGGCTCCACCAACGGTTCAAAGTATGCATTACCGATCCTTAAGTTGATCCAAATGTCTGCTCAACATTGTCGAATGCTCTTGCTTTCTCCCCAAATTATCTACCAGATTGGGAGAGGAACTGCCCCCCAAAAAGATTTCCTCCTCCTGCAAGTTGTAACAGGCCAACACAAAAGGAACTCCTTCACTGATCTAGGCATTACCCATTGGATTTCTGAACAGCCTTAACATCATATTCCACAGATCCGAAACAGCTTGACAGTGGAGCAAGAGGTGATTCGTGCTTTCGCTGCACTTCCTACACATGTAGCACCAATTAACATAGATCTTACCTCTCCGTCTAAGATTATCCCCTGTTAGAATGGCCTCACAACAAGCCTCCCATGCAAAAACCTCACTCTGGGCAAGAGACTTCCAAATACGCCCAAGGGAAAAGAGGGACCCTATTTCCTGTTATCTGTGCATACATCGACTTAACAGAAAACTCTTTATTTTTTGAGATTGCCCACAAAACCTTATCCTCCCGGCTAATGTCTATTTGGATAGAGTACAATCGCTCCAAAAATAGAACACTAGAATCCATTTCCCAATCCTGAAGATTCCTACGAAAAACAGGATTCCAAACCACATAACCATTTACCACCTGGATCCCATCACTAACCGGAATATCTTGATCAACCACCAAAATGAAAAGATCCGGAAATATGACCAAGTGTATGTACTTTTGGAAACGATGTTTATTTCTTGCAGACCTTTTAGTATTAGAAACGATGTTTATTTCTTGCAGATGAACAAGTTCACATAGTCCTATCTCAACACGACACCCATTCCTTTTTTGTACTGGCCATAAATGAGAGTCCTCTTTCCCAAGTGTATGTACTACTGGACTATCTTTCCAGTACCCTCCTTCCCTACTTAGATATGTTTTGCATGTTCTGAAACATGTTTATATTATGCAATTTCTCTTGCAAAAGTTGTTTATCGAAGATTAATGGCTCTTAATATGTGGTCTTTTTTCAACAGTGACCTTCATTTTGGGTGTTTGATTATTTATTATTTTTAATATTGTCATTTTGGGAGTATGAAGCAGATTCATGGATCATGACACCTATTGGGCTCTTATTGAGTTGTTGATAAAAATTATATCTCTTTTGCTTTACAAATAATCCAAGCAAGTTGTAAAATTAAAACTGTTTTGCTTTTGAGAAGTGTAATTTGATATATTCTTTGTCAATTTGTAGATGGAAACGATTGACAGATATTGCTCTTGGATATGATTCGATTAAAGAAAACAAGGTGAGATTTTCATTTTCTATTAATGGTTTCTTTTCATTTTGGTGGTTGATCAAGATATTCCGGATCTTTTCATTTTGGTGGTTGATCAAGATATTCCGGTTAGTGATGTGATCCAGGTGGTAAATGGTTATGTGGTTTGGAATCCTGTTTTTTGTAGGAATCTTCAGGATTGGGAAATGGATTCTAGTGTTCTATTTTTGGAGCGATTGTACTCTATCCAAATAGACATTAGCCGGGAGGATAAGGTTATGTGGGCAATCTCGAAAAATAAAGAGTTTTCTGTTAAGTCGATGTATGCACAGATAACAAGAAATAGGGTCCCTCTTTTCCCTTGGAAGCGTATTTGGAAGTCTCTTGCCCCTACCCGAGTGATGTTTTTTGCATGGGAGGCTTGTTGTGAGGCCATTATTCTAGCCAGGGATAATCTTAGACGGAGAGGTAAGATCTATGTTAATTGGTGCTACATGTGTAGGAAGTGCAGCAAAAGCACGAATCACCTCTTGCTCCACTGTCAAGCTGTTTCGGATCTGTGGAATATGATGTTAAGGTTGTTTAGAATCCAATGGGTAATGCCTAGATCAGTGGAGTTCCTTTTGTGTTGGCCTGTTACAACTTGCAGGAGGAGGAAATCTTTTTGGGGGGCAGTTCCTCTCCCAATCTGGTAGATAATTTGGGGAGAGAAACAGTAGAGCATTCGACAATGTTGAACGGACTGGGATCGCAAGGATAGGCGATGCATACTTTGAACCGTTGGTGGAGCCAGGGGTTTGAGGCTGATAATATATATCAGTCCCTTGGGGATTTAGTGAATAGTTTCTGTTTGTTATAGTTATTGTTGTATACACCTAATGTACATGGACGCGCCTTCCTTTTGGCATTTTGATTTTAATATATTTATTACTTACCAAAAAAATCAATAAAATAAGAAAAATGAAGTATTCTAGTGATAATATAGCACTCCAACTGGAGTAAGAGACTTACATTGTGGGTCAACATTGATTGGCTCATGGCCAACCAACTAGCAATTGTAGACCAAATGGATGACTGGGTCAATAGGGATTGTCTCATAGCCAACCAACTAGCAATTGTAGACCGAATGGATGACAAAACATGCCAATAAAAATAACTATTAAATTGATGTTATAAAGTCAAACTTGAAATATTGATAAAGAAAGGGACTTGTGGACTTAGAAACAGTCAAAAATGGGATTTTCTGGACAATTAGAAAAAGTACGATTTTATGTACAATTGGTGAACTTGCATAACAAAAATAACAAACTAGTCCAACCAAACACTAACATATATTTCTACCTTCCAAATGAAGCTACAAGGAGACTCTCCTAAGGTAAAGGTAGAGGCAAAGGTAAGAAGACTAGTATCGGCATAACATCTACGAATGTAATTCACCAAAAATCCAAGTTGTAACACGAGTGTGAGTGTGAGTGGGAGGGAAAATGTATAGCACAATAGTGGAAAATGAAACAAAAACTATCGAGTCGAGAGTGTAGGAAATCGAAGAGGAAATAGGGGAGTGTAGGGAACCAAAGTGGCAATAGCGGGAGTGTAGGGAACCAAAGTGGCAATAGGGGGATTGTAGGGAACCAAAGAGGTAATAGAAGAAAAGGTGGGTGAAACGGACTGGGATGAAAGACAACGTAGCATACCAAAACGAATCATTTCTAAGGTTTTTGAGGAGTAATGTAGGGTTTATGGTTTGGGGAGGGTTTTGATTGACAAGGTTTCTAGGGTTTTTGAGGAGTAATGTAGTGTTTAGGGTTTGGGGAGGGTTTTGATTGACAAGTTTCTGGGAGGATGAGAATGAAGAGTATTGAAGAAGAGAACTAAAATAGAGGTTTTGATTGAGCTGTTAGGTTTGTGAAGAGGAAGAGTAGGGAAGAAGATAACTAAAATAGGGATTTTGACAAACCTAACAGCTCAATCAAAACCTCTATTTTAGTTCCTTCTTCCCTACTCTTCCTCTTTCTGAACTGTTTATAGACTTTTCTCTGTAGCACGTGCAGAATTAAGTCTACCGGTGGAATGCTTCGAACTAGTGGAACAGGTCTTCTGATTCAGGAGAACTGATGTCTGCTGGTGCGAACAGTTTAACTTGTAGCATGTCTGCCGGTGGTGAGTTTTCAAGATGTTCTGATCCTATCACTAAAGGCTTCTTGACATAGCTGCAGGTCTTCCGGTGCTTAGTGCGTCTGAAGTGCTG
The DNA here is from genome assembly GCA_013146195.2 of Codonopsis lanceolata. Classification (NCBI taxonomy): domain Eukaryota; kingdom Viridiplantae; phylum Streptophyta; class Magnoliopsida; order Asterales; family Campanulaceae; genus Codonopsis; species Codonopsis lanceolata. The sequence continues at coordinate 43,716,747 of CM028384.1, read as the reverse complement.
ATCTGTTCAATCATCATATAAGAAGGTAGGACTTGATCAGGTCGCACCTAATATAAGACCTATGTGATGTCACACGAGTTGCCACGCTAACTGGTACGCAGACCTTTTAGCCACTCGTGATGACTCACTTGTAATGGAGGCAAGCAAATCAACATATATAGAATATGCAAGGTGATAAGTAAATTATCAAAAAACATATTCCAACATGTATAACACAAGAGTGGAATGTGAAACAAAAACTATCGAGTCGGGAGTGTAGGAAACCAAAGAGGAAATAGGGGGAGTGTAGGGAACCAAAGTGACGAAGGGGGGTGTAGGGAACCAATGAGGTAATAGAAGAAAAGGTGGGTGAAACGGACTAGGATAAATACAACATACCACGGCGAATCATTTCTATGGTTTTTGAGGAGTAATGTAGGGTTTAGGGTTTAGGGAGTGTTTTGATTGATAGGGTTCATATGGTTTTTGAGGAATAATGTAGGGTTTAGGGTTTGGGGAGGGTTTTGATTGACAGGTTTCTGGAAGGATGAGAATGAAGAGTAGGGAAGAAGATAACTAAAATAGAGGTTTTGATTGAGCTGTTAGGTAGGGAAGGAGAGAATTAAAATAGAAGTTTTGATTGAGCTGTTAGGTTTGTCAAAACCCCTATTTTAGTTCTCTTCTTCACTACTCTTCCTCTTCACAAACCTAACAGCTCAATCGAAACCTCTATTTTAGTTATCTTCTTCCCTACTCTTCATTCTCATCCTCCTAGAAACCAGTCAATCAAAACCCTCCCCAAACCCTAAACCCTACATTACTCCTCAAAAACCCTAGAAATGATTCCTCGTGGTATGATACGTTGTCTTTCATCCCAGTCCGTCTTCACCCACCTTTCCTTCTATTACCTCTTCGCTTCCCTACACCCCCCCTACCGCCACTTTGGTTCCCTACACTCCCCTATTTCCTCTTTGGTTTCCTACACTCCCGACTCGATAGTTTTTGTTTCACTTTCCACTCTTGTGTTATACATGTTGGAATATGCTTCTTGATAATTTACTTATCACCTTACATATTCTATGTATGTTGATTTGCTTGCCCCCATTACAAGTGAGTCATCACGAGTGGCTAAAGGTTCTGCAGGTCTAGCGTGGCAGCGTGACATCGTGTGACATCACATAGGTCTTAGACTAGGTGCGACCTGATCAAGTCCTACCTTCATATATGATGATTAAACGAGATCAAGACTTCGACTTAGACGACTGCACCTGAAGAAGCCTTCTGATAGGATCGAACATCTTGAAAACTCACCACCCACAGAATGCTGTTAAACTGCGCACTGCAGACATCACTTCTCCTGAATCGGAAGACCTGTTCCACTGGCTCGAAGCATTCCACCGACAGACTTAATTCTGCACGTGCTACAGAGAAAAGTCTACAAACAGTTCAGAAAGAAAAAGAGTAGGGAAGAAGAGAACTAAAATAGGGGTTTTGATTGAGCTGTTAGCTTTGTCAAAACCCCTATTTTAGTTCTCTTCTTCCCTACTCTTCCTCTTCACAAACCAAACAGCTATTCATTCTCATCCTCCTAGAAACCAGTCAATCAAAACCTTCCCCAAACCCTAAACCCTACATTACTCCTCAAAAACCCTAGAAACCCTGTCAATCAAAACCGTCCCAAACCCTAAACCCTACATTACTCCTCAAAAACCCTAGAAATGATTCGTCGTGGTATGTTACGTTGTCTTTCATCCCAGTCCGTTTCACCCACCTTTTCTTCTATTACCTCTTTGGTTCCCTACACCCCCCCTATCGCCACTTTGGTTCCCTACACTCCCCCTATTTCCTCTTTGGTTTCCTACACTCCCGACTCGATAGTTTTTGTTTCACTTTCCACTCTTGTGTTATACATGTTGGAATATGCTTCTTGATAATTTACTTATCACCTTAGATATTCTATATATGTTGATTTGCTTGCCCCCATTACAAGTGAGTCATCACGAGCGGCTAAAAGGTCTGTGTACCGGTTAGCGTGGCAACTCGTGTGACATCACATAGGTCTTAGATTAGGTGCGACCTGATCAAGTCCTACCTTCTTATATGATGATTGAACAGATCAGCACTTCAGACACACTAAGCACCGGAAGACCTGCAGCTAAGTCAAGAAGCCTTTAGTGATAGGATCAGGAACATCTTGAAAACTCACCACCGGCAGACATGCTACAAGTTAAACTGTTCGCACCAGCAGACATCAGTTCTCCTGAATCGGAAGACCTGTTCCACTGGCTCGAAGCATTCCACCGGCAGACTTAATTCTGCACGTGCTACAGAGAAAAGTCTATAAACAGTTCAGAAAGAGGAAGAGTAGGGAAGAAGGGAACTAAAATAGAGGTTTTGATTAGGTTTGTCAAAATCCCTATTTTAGTTATCTTCTTCCCTACTCTTCCTCTTCACAAACCTAATAGCTCAATCAAAACCTCTATTTTAGTTCTCTTCTTCACTACTCTTCATTCTCATCCTCCCAGAAACTTGTCAATCAAAACCCTCCCCAAACCCTAAACACTACATTACTCCTCAAAAACCCTAGAAACCCTGTCAATCAAAACCCTCCCCAAACCCTAAACCCTACATTACTCCTCAAAAACCTTAGAAATGATTCGTTTTGGTATGCTACGTTGTCTTTCATCCCAGTCCGTTTCACCCACCTTTTCTTCTATTACCTCTTTGGTTCCCTACAATCCCCCTATTGCCACTTTGGTTCCCTACACTCCCGCTATTGCCACTTTGGTTCCCTACACTCCCTATTTCCTCTTCGATTTCCTACACTCCCGACTCGATAGTTTTTGTTTCATTTTCCACTATTGTGTTATACATTTTCCCTCCCACTCACACTCACACTCACACTCGTGTTACAACTTGGATTTTTGGTGAATTACATTCGTAGATGTTATGCCGATACTAGTCTTCTTACCTTTGCCTCTACCTTTACCTTAGGAGAGTCTCCTTGTAGCTTTATTTGGAAGGTAGAAATATATGTTAGTGTTTGGTTGGACTAGTTTGTTATTTTTGTTATGCAAGTTCACCAATTGTACATAAAATCCTATTTTTTCTAATTGTCCAGAAAATCCCATTTTTGACTGTTTCTAAGTCCACAAGTCCCTTTCTTTATCAATATTTTAAGTTTGACTTTATAACATCAATTTAATAGTTATTTTTATTGGCAGGTTTTGTCATCCATTCGGTCTACAATTGCTAGTTGGTTGGCTATGAGACAATCCCTATTGACCCAGTCATCCATTTGGTCTACAATTGCTAGTTGGTTGGCCATGAGCCAATCAATGTTGACCCACAATGTAAGTCTCTTACTCCAGTTGGAGTGCTATATTATCACTAGAATACTTCATTTTTCTTATTTTATTGATTTTTTTGATAAGTAATAAATATATTAAAATCAAAATGCCAAAACGAAGGCGCGTCCATGTACACTAGGTGTATACAACAATAACTATAACAAACAGAAACTATTTACTAAATCCCCAAGGGACTGATATATATTATCAGCCTCAAACCCCTCGCTCCAGCAACAGTTCAAAGTATGCATCAGCTTATCCTTAAGTTGATCCAGCGTCCGTTCAACATTGTCGAATGCTCTACTGTTTCTCTCTCCCCAAATTATCTACCAGATTGGGAGAGGAACTGCCCCCCAAAAAGATTTCCTCCTCCTGCAAGTTGTAACAGGCCAACACAAAAGGAACTCCTTCACTGATCTAGGCATTACCCATTGGATTCTGAACAACCTTAACATCATATTCCACATATCCGAAACAGCTTGACAATGAAGCAAGAGGTGATTCGTGCTTTCGCTGCACTTCCTACACATGTAGCACCAATTAACATAGATCTTACCTCTCCGTCTAAGATTACCACTCTGGAATATCTGCTGCTTCTTTATAAGTCTTAGGCCTACCTTGTTTCAGAATCGCTTGAGTAGCAAAACGACGAAGTTTCTCTGCCACCCACTCCCATCCTGCATCCTCTACATGTTCCGGAATAAAAATCATTCCTGGCTTCCCTACTCCTCTCACTGTAACTCTGAAAAATCTCCCTGCCGCATTCGACTCCTTAGCCACGATGAATTCTCTTCTCGTTCCCTGCCACTTCTTCCACCAGAAGGTATTGGTTGACGAGAACCTGCTAAGCCAATCACACATCCTGACAAACTCAAAACAGGAAAGCACCAAAACATGGGATCTACCTCTCCTCCTCTCAACCACCTTGAACTCCGTTCCCTCCTTTCCCTGAGTCCTGAATACATCAAAAGATTTCCAGCCACACTGAAAGAACGTCTCACTGGCCATCCAATTACAATTCAAGTTTAAAAAAATCCTTGATTCCTTCAACAACAGGATTCCGTAGTTAAAAAATCCTTGATTCTCATTTGGAAACTAATATTTGCCAGCAAAACACTAATTCAATGTTTTTGCTTTCATATCTCCCTAGATATTTAGAATTCTGTGTTGGGGTGAATGATTATTCGGGGAGATAGTTGTGCATCAATGTTGGGCCAGCTAGTTAAATGTTTGGTCTGGATTTATTATCTTTATGTAACTTATCAAATTTTTTTATTATTATCTTTATGTTTCCAAGCATTAGTACTTCTTATTAATTAGAATTCCGAGGGGTGGGGGGAATCGTCACCTATCTTCTTTGGTAAGACTAGTTTGTCTTTTCATAATGCATATGCATTCATTTAACTTTCTCATACGCTTGTCTTTCATGCTATTAATATGAATATGACAATATTTTGACATTAGTTCGTAACACTTATTGTAAACTTCAAGGCCTCGATTGGTATACAGAAATAGAATCATTTTCGCGGAATTGATTAATAGAGTTTGGTGTTGCCAGAAATTTATTTAGAAATAAAATGGATTAGTGAAATCTGGGAATTGATTCCTAAAAAAAATTTAAGGATTCACAATCCCAATGATAGAAGAGGTAGGATTTGGATTCCTAATTGTTGGAATCCATGTAAAAAGACAAAGAGAAACAATACTGTTTCTACTTCTACCTATAAATTCATGACCCAAATACTTGATTTATAAAACTTTTTCTTGATGTTCAAATCTGAACTCCCTCCAATTTTAGCCTATAAGGCAACTCATGAAGATATTAAAAGCATGAATATTAGTAAGCAATCAAAAGTTATCTGATAAGTTAAAATAATTCATCGTGAGATTAATAAGGGATTAAAAATTCTGATTTGGATTACGGTTGGTGTTGGTTTTGGATGAAGCATGGACTCTACCCTCAAAACTTATTAACTTCAAACCTAATTCAAATATAATTAGGTTAGTTTTTTAACCCCCTGAATTATTAAATTGTTTTTGTCTCATTGGATGATTGCAATGTGTTTGCCATGTATACGTGTCAAGATCCAATGATGCATTGATGGTGGTAATGGAGAAGAGTCATATACATCTGCAATGAGCCCAAGATAGGTGCATATATATATATTTTTTATTTTATTTTTTTTTATTTTTTTTTTATTTTTTTTTTATTTTTTTTTTCAGGTACACCAATTTTATTGATGACAAATATCTTCAAAAAGTTTTTTTTATTTTTTATAAGTAAAATTATCTTCAAAGGGCAATTGATATAACTCACATGGGTAACAAAAATTGTTGTGGCATCCAGTAGTTGAAAGAGGGATTACCATAGTAGGAGCAAGCAATAAAATGACCCAACTCCCATGTCAGTCACGAAGAGCCATTGCACATGTTAGCAATCAAATTTCAAATCAGTCGGAATACATCAGTCGTTTATTAATAGGAAGGTGTAACCAATGTACATTTAATTACCCCAAACAATAGGTATGTCCATAAGAATGAGTTTCCACCGCTGTCCTATTTTTCAAAGAAGGAAACAACATAATAATAATACTCGATCTGATATCTTGATTCTTGAGAAACATGACAACTTAGATTCTAAAGAGATTGAAGATAAAGTCAAAACTTAGAATATAGAATGAATTGATAAGCATCATTTTTTATAGCGACCAAAAATATCTTCAAAGATTGTTTTTTTCGATAAGTAAAATTATCTTCAAATAGTTGATATAACTCACTTGGCTAACAGACAAATGTTGTTGCAGTGACGTCTAGTAGCTGAAAGATGGATTACCATAGTAGGAGCGAGCGATAAAATGACCCAACTCCCATGTGTCAGGTATGTGACAGTTACGGAGAGCCATTGCACCTACATAACAATCAAATTGCAATGAGCACTTCAAAATAGTCAAACTGATAACAGCTTAATCCATGATTGAGCTACTTTATATTCTTTCATAATCCAGTATATTAATGAATAAGTTTCCATTTGGCTATTGAATTTAGAAAGCTTGTTCATTCTTTGCACTTCCATGTCTCCAAATAATCATCATTTTGGAGGGGCATCATATGGATGGGCTTACGCTATAATACAAAGGGTCAACCACTTTTGGGAAACACTATCAATAATGTGTGTCAAAAAAAACTACATTTTGTTTGTTAAAGACTAAAAGCATGCTTCCAAAACTTCATAGGATTCAGAACTCCTTAAGGAAGATATAACAGGAATCAACAATACAATGAACTATTTTTTTCGGGTAAATGATTCATTTATTCATAACGTAACACCTTAAAATTAAATTGAGGAGAGTAATACCGATCATCATGAGAAAAGGTGTCGAAAATGCTAGCAGTCCTTCCATCTTCAAATGGTGCTCCCTCAACCTTTACACAATTATACACAGAGAATTAGGCTACTTCATGATAAGACACCTATCAAAATAAATATTCACAACCTCTATTCAGGTAAAAGTAGGAATTTATCAAAATTGTGCTGGTCAATTTGATTTTATTTTTAAAAAAGACATTAATTTGCTCTTATTTCTCAAAATCTTCAATATAAAGAATCAACTTGAAGATGGGATCGCTGCAGAGACGTGAGAATTTCTTTAAAATAGACTAATCTCTTCAATATAAAGCCACCCAATGAATGTCGAAAAATTCAAAACTTACATGGTGAAATTCTCAATAAATAACGGAAATATTAAGTTAGTTTATGCATGCATCCAAACCACACTGTAAACTCAATAAATCTCTGAAATTTAAAGATTGAAATGGAAATGAGTTTTAAAATAATGAAAAACAAAAGATATCAGGGCCAATTAGAGAGAGAGAGAGAGTTCAGTACTTCTACCTGTCCGCTCAGACGAAGGGAAGAACTATTAGCGCCTTTTAGAGTTTCTTTGGAGCAATACCGTCCTGATTTCAACGAGTCAGAGAAGCATTCTAAGGAAGAAACTCTCAGGGCCATCTAAAAAATGACAGGTGTAAGGGTAAAATAGGACCATCCTATTTTATTGAATTATTGTGGCCTTTCTGGGTCCAAAAGCTATGGTAAGTAGTTACCATATTAATACCTTTCTTGGTCCTAAAGTAATGCTAAAGTGTTATCATGATTAAATACTTCCAAAAGCTCTCAAGAGTCCATATTTAAGTTGGACAAAATCTTTGGTAAAAACCTTGAATTAAATTAGGAAACTAATTTAGAAAACTAACCTTTTATTTCCTAATATTCTATATTTCCTTGGAATTGTTGGATTCTTGTGTGTGTAGGTCTCTACCTCAAGTATAAATACAAGAGATTTTCGTGCAGACAAGATAGAGAGACATACGTTTAGAGACATTTTTCAGAGAGAAAAGCTGACAGCTTCGCTGAAGTATTCTGGATGCAGCTACATCACAAGTTGCATTGTTGTTTTTGCTATTTGCTTTCCTAAGTTATTAGAAGCTTATTTTTTAATCTCACGTTTTCTATACTTTCTTTTTGTGGGTTTTCCTCTCCAGACTTGTTGTCTTGTGAGAGATTTGGTAGTTTGTTGATTTCACAATTTGTTTTATTAAACTCATAATCTTTTTAATTAGTGAAATCTTTTTGGCCATAAGGCTGGATAGGTTGTAGATTGTTTGATAAACTTTTGTGTTTATTACTGCTTTAATAGTTTAAAGTCTTCCGTTGTTTACTTATTTTATATTATGATCAATACACCTTTGGATGCAGCTACATCACAAGCTGCATTGACAGTTTCTTTGGAATCCTAGCTACTGTTGAACTTTCAGATAGTCCCAGAGGAAAACCTTAGAAAAATGGGAATTATCGAATATGTGTTTGCATCGAGGGACATACATGGCGGATAAGGTAGTGCCGATGGAAGGAAAGGTAGGAGCAAGCAAGAGTGAGGCAGAATCCATCGATCTGTTTAGAGACGACAAAAAAATCCCAGCCCAATGGGCCGGGTGGAATATCCAATATTTTGATGGGCCGGGCTTCATATATTGACGATCCAAAAACGACGGCCCTTTTTGGCCCAGGCCAACATGCCCATGGATCATCTGGGCTCGATAAAAAACCAGACTTTTTTCAGGCCGGCCCAGTCCATTCAAATTTTAAAAAATAAGTTTTATTTCTAGTATATTGTATACAATTCAAAATTAATAGTCATTATTTCTCATAATTTATATTCAACTTTAGTTATTGATTTTTATTTTCTTTCATAATATAAAGATTTTCCTTTCCCTTTTCTTGTGTTGGGAATATTAGCTTGATTAATTATTTAAAACCATTTTATGAATATTCATTTTAATATATTAGATTTGTTTGTAACCATTACTTAAGTTTTAGAAGATTGCCTATAAATTTATTTGTTAGACTACGTGCTATACACTATCAGGTAACTTTATTTAGATTTTACAATAGCTTTGGTAGGTAAAGCAACCGATGTATGCTTTGGTAAAGTTCAAGGAGCTGATATTTGCTTTAGTAAAGTAAAAGAGCTAATGTTTTGGTTTATTGAAGGAGTTGATGTTTGCTTTGGTAAGTTGAAGGAGCGGATGCTTGCTTTGGTCAGTTGGAATGACTTAAGTTTCTTTAAAAAACCAACTGATGTCAGGACACTTACTTTAAATAAAAGTGGAAAAAGTGACATAAGTATAGAATTCAAAATTAACTTTACATGTGTCACTTAAAGGGAGTTTTCTCTTTCCTTGTTTCTTTCTCTTATAAAGTAAACTTACTTTTTCCTATATTGTATGACATTACATTGTGTAGCCCATACTTTTACCGATTGCATAGGTTACCAAAAATCAAGCACATGGTTTTGGAGCTTTCTTGTTGAAACATGCATGTTTTTATTTACTTAAAACCATTTTTCTAAAACTTAACAATCCATATTTTTAAGATATCTAAACTTAGATCATATATATATTGCTGCAATATATCACTTTAAAAACTTAAGCTATTATTAAGCTAAAACACTTAGACTTAGTTAGGCATCTTTCTTGAATGTTTGAATCTGTCTGCTTAAACTAAGTCAGTAGCAGCTGCTGGCTGCTGATACCTCATAGTGCCAATTGCCTTGCTTACCCGATGTGCTGACACTTGCTCTCTGTGGAAATATTGCTCAAAATACTTGGGACTTTAAGATTTCAACTTTAGTGATAAGAATCTAATCAGTATTAATAAATGCTTTTGGCCATCACGTTCAAATATTTAATTATTATTGGCCATTATTTTAAAAATATTAAACTATACAATAGATTACTTTTTTCCATCACTTTAAATATTCTATAGTTTAAACAAATCCTCTAACTAAGCACTCTCAGTATTATATACATGATGCTTCCTGACGTGGCAAAAATACAGCTTGGGCCGTCCGTGTGATGGGTAAGATATCTGGACTTGATCTGCTCACGAAAACACCTTAGTGGGAGTGTAAGGCTTGGCCTCATGAAACCACACCCACCGGTGTAAGAGTAAATATCGTGTGAGAAGTCAAAAGAGAATTTGACAGAGGTTCGAGGCTCAAGAAAGAGTGTGTACCTTGCTTGTGGTTTGAGGAGGGGTATTTATAGGCCCCCAAATGTCGTAGAAACTATGTGGGATTCAGTTTCCATAGTTATCTAGCCAATTAAGGAGGAAATTCCTAAATTGTAGGCGTGATAGGCGACTGGCCGCGTGAATATAGGAGCAGATATGACAAGTGTCCTGCTCGGATAAGGAAACCTTTGACTTGTGTTGGAGAGCAAGTTTTCGAGGCTCTCTGCTCGATGCTTGCCCGGGCAAGCAAGGCTCTACCGGCTATATGATGTAGATCTGATGGAGACCAAGTGTAGATCCCGGGCCTGGCCCCTGATCAGGTAGGCAAGGCCAATGCTCGAGCAGGCTTTGACGGGTGCTATAGTGCTCTCTGCTCAGTGCCCTCTAGCTTTGCCCGCTAGGTAGGTAGGCCCCATGCTAATTGGGCTCGTGACTAGAACGTGGTGGGCGCTCGTGCTTTGCTCGTGACCAGGTTTGGGCTGGGCTCATCACTTCCTTTTGCCCATCATCCACTATTCTAAATCCTCGTAAATTGGGGAAAAGGCTACACTTCAAATTGCGAGGGAATTCAAAATCTTGCATACTTTCAAACGACTTTAAAATCAAGATTTTTATATAAAGCATTGAAGTAAGGATTTAAGACAACGGTTGAAGCTCGCATTCAATTCTCACGAGATATTCTCTCTTTGATTTGCTGCAGCCTTAAAACATCAACTAGATAACCTTTCTTGTTAAACTCTTTCTAGTTCTTATTTAGGCAATCACTATATTTTGTTCCTTACCTCTTCCCAATCTTCAAGGAATCGTTGATTGTCTCACGAGTGTGATTGTTTCTCAACCATACTCCAAAACACCGTCTTTGTTGTACACTGATCCATTAGTGATAATCTAGATTATTAATAAACATTATTGAACTTTAAAAATCCAAGTTTGACCAACTTGGCAGTGGACGTAGAAGCTTACACTATGAACCACTTCTAAATACTATGTCATTTGTGTATCCACTAGTAAAACTGTTCTAACACTTAAGCAGCTTCCATCTACTTAAGTGTCAGCCAGTTATTTTCTTGAATCATTTACTTAATTGCTTTACAGATTGTTTTTCAATTCATTGTTTATACTTGTGATCTTCCTAAAACCCTTCTTACTTAAAACTGTGTCAGCAAGCTAACATAGAGTAATTATGTTCATCAGGCAAACAATATTTCTACCTGTTGACAATTTACTATTTCTGCTGCCTATTTTGAAGGTTTTAAAAACAATCACCTAAAGTTTTTAAAAGGTTATTCACTACCTAGACTTATTTGTTGCCAACTAGACTTACACTTCTTCAAGTCAATTCAAAAGAAATGCTCAAAACAACTCTATGCATTTAATGCATTGTTGCCTTGCATCCATCTGTAACCACAAAGACTAAATCCAACGGCTACAATTTGAAAATTTATTATATAAAGCCTTGGAGACTTCAAGAGAATAGTGAAGAGGACTGACCGACCAAAATGCTATATACAAAGAGAGACAAATTCCTTTGAAGAGCTACGCACCGACATCGATCTTACTAAAAAACAAACAAGCTTACACTCTATTGTATTCTTTGTTCTGAGTTTGATCACATTCATTTACATATATGGTAAGTAATCGATGAGTGGCTTTCCAAACTCTTATTATTTGAAAGTCTCATTGATTGCACCCACACAAGAGAAGAACACTACTTCTCATTTACAGTTCCTTCTTTTCTTATAAACACTTGGTCAAAATAATTTTTGTACACAATCCATTAGTGTTTAAGTTTGTTTTTGCACTCAAGTTTTCATTTGTGAAACTTAACAATAGTATAGACTTTATACTTGTAACTTATGGAGAAAATAGTGCACTGTTTGAAATCTAATGTTAGCCACCTTGGTAATGGACATAATATTATCTATAGTGTGAACCACTTCAAATACTTGTCTTCTTACTTAACTGTTTGTTTTTTTTTTTTTTTTTGTTAAATTATTGTGTTTTTATCAAAGTTTGCAAAATCAATAGAAAACTTTGTTGGGCTTAAACTTTACACAATAACTTGAGAAAAACCTACTAATGTATTTTATATATTATATATTTTATAAACAGTTAAGTGCTTTACAATTTTGCCAAATAACTTGCTTGCCTAGCTGAAGTGTTAGTTATCAAAGTCTACTGATTAAGTAGTAGTTTTTGCTAAACTTAACATATTTGCATTACTAGCTGAAGCTTATTCATTCTTTCACTTGCTTATCTTTTGCTAATCTTTGTTAAAGCCACTAATTACATCTATTTACAAAGTATGTGTGTGTGTGTGTAAAACCTTGCTTATTCTTACATGCAGCACTTTCCAACCATTCCACTGCCCACTATAATTTAATACTCCCTCTATTTTCAAATTATTGCCTACCTTTTTTTTCGTCTATTCTTAAATAATTGTCATTTTCAAAATTTTCCTTTTAGGATAATACTTTTACTACTTTACCCTTACTTTTTCTATCTACTTTGATTATGGCCACATACTCGAGGGCATTAAAGAAAACCACACATTTCACCAACATTTATAATCCAGTCAATTCGTTTTTCTTAAATGGTGTGTCGGGTCAACCCATATAATATTTTGAAAACGGAGGGAATAGTTGGTTACTTTATTATATATGGAAAGTGAATCAATGTATTTTAATTTTTAAATGATTTAATTTGAATTGGTAAATAGGCTATTCACCCCTCTCAGCTTATTTCCAATTACCAATCAATAATAGAAAATGGGTGGTGTCAAGTTTTAAAATTTTCAAGTCACAACCCACGGAATCGCGATTCGAGCACAATCGCCAAGTTCCACTCCTCAAGGGTAAAGTCAACTTGGTATCGAGCTTGATTGTCTCATAGGTTGCATAAACCATTGGCGCCGGCAAATACGACTTCCGACTTCTCCAGATGGAGACTTCTTCATGATGATGGAGAATGAAATCGTAATGTTGAGACCAAAGTTGAACTTTTCATTGTATAATGAGTTATGATTTTTTTTGATTGGAGGAGAGATGGGGAAGACATTGATCTCAAACATAAATATTTTCAAATTTTCTAAAACGATTTTGAAATTGATCAATTTTAAAAACGTTTGGCTTTAATTTGATTGCCTAGGTACAATGGGTATGAAAACTGAAAAACAGGTAAAGTTAGGGTATCAAAACTGATATTAACCCCTTTTATTATATATGGAAAGTGAATCAATTTATTTTAATTTTTAAATGATTTAATTTGAATTGGTAAATAGGTTATTCACCCCTCTAGCTTATTTCTCATCAAAGCAAGTTTGCACAAACCCAAGACAATCTCTCCTCAAGGGTAAAGTCACTTGGTATCAGAGCTTGACTCTGTTGAAACCTTTATTTCCAAGTCCCATCAACATGATGCAAAAAAATCGAATGTTCGTTTCTCTTTTTTGAAGAACATTTTGATATGTGGGAAGACATTATCTCAAAATAGTTTTTCAAATTTTCTAAAACTTTGTTTCATTTGTTTTTTTGAAAAACATTTTTTGATGTGTGGGTAGATTTTTCAAAATTATTTTTAATATTGCAAAAGATATGCTTCAAATATACTTTCTTTAGAAAACCTTTTGCTACTATAATTGTAAATTTTGGTAAGCTTGCTAAAGAGAAATCTTTTATACTGACGAAATTTTATCTTCTCAATTGACAATAGAAAAGAAAGTGTCTTCAAGTGTTATAAATGTTAACCAATAAAGAAATCATCAATACTCTGTTTTCAATAATTCATATTCTTTAAAAGGTATTTGTGATTTTCTTGACGTCATACTTTCAACAATGATGCTAGCTTATATAATTACTAATGTTCATAAAGCTCTATGCTGAACATAAGTAAGATATACATGAAGTCAATTTATACTAAGCAAGTTCATGTAAACCTCTTCCTATGCTCATTTCATATCCATTGATCTTTGCATACATATGAATCCTTTCATCCATAAGAATCTTGAAGAAATTCATACCTAAGCCAAGAAATGTTTGCCCTTCCAAAGCCAAACATGTATAAAGTTTCAATAGGTTTTTATGGAAAGGCATAACCCCCAAGGCAGAATAGAGGTATTCTTGTTGGGTATGTCAAACATAGTAAGACATTTAGAATTTCAAATTGTAAAACCCTTACTATCAATTATACAAAGCAAGTGTAGTGATCCAAGGTTATATACTAGAGAAGGATATTGATTCGTCAAAACTTTTGCTCCTGTTACAAGAATGAAAGACATTGTATTATTGTCTGCTTATAAAACTCTCCAAATTTCAAATAGAAATATGCTTTGAGAGAGGTAAAGTTTCATACAACTCTATTACACTCTTATTCTGAAGCAACCATGGCTACTTGTTAAACCAATTCAGCAAGTGAGGTATTGTACTCTTAAAACTCTCAACTTACTTTAACCTCCGTTTACATAATTATTTAAGTTAAGTAGTTGTTTTATATACTTGATTAAAATAATTATACTAACTAGCTGAACATTTTAGCATTTAAATTTTAGCTTTTGAAATTCCAGCACTTTACACATCAGCTTTTAAGTTTTCTGCAACTATTTTCAGCTCTAAATTTCAGCTCTTATACTTTCAGCACTTAACATTGCGTTTTAAATTTAAGTTTTAAATTTTCAGCCTTTTACATTTCAGTTTTTAAATTTCAGCACTTGTATTTCAGCTTTTTAATTTGACTTGATTTTCAATTTGGTCACCCTACTATTTCGAAAAAAATCGATAAGCTCACTCTACAATTTTTTTTCACACTTTAATAACTGTATTTTACAAAATTTGTCATGTTAATCACTCGGTTGGATTCTTTGGATGAAAGGCTTAAAAAAATATTAACACAAAACTACCCCCACCCTCACCATAGAGAGTTTAGGGTTTGATCGTATGATGAATCTGTTTGAGCATCAACTAGAGCAGTAACAAGATCCAAAAGAGAACAAAGCCAATTCAAAAGAATTTTTTTTTGCCAGAATAGATCTTAAACACGCAGGATATTAAAGATCAAGTCAACAAATACAATCCAAATTAGGAAAAAAAATAAAGTAATTTTGCCAAACGAATTCAAATGGGAATCCAAAGAGAAAAATGTTTGTCCCGGAAAAAACTCCTCAAATACTCAAACAATCACCAATTATCAAAAACCCATTTCAAGCCCTATGAACTATTTCGAGATTGTCCACTCAATTTCTCTCCTGAGCACTCTCTACTTTGTGCGTGTGTCTGTGTGTTTAGCCAACCTTGATTGGCGGTGGGTCGATGCCTTCGCGGCAATAGTCTTACCCATCTTGGATGGTCTACTGCGTTCGCGCCTAGTTGAGGGTGGTTTCGTCTTGGCAGGGAAAGAAACGAGAGCAGGCAGATCTATGGGTTTTGGAGAACGATCGAAAGAACAACAGTAGCTAGGATTTAACAGAAACTGTCAATGCAGCTTGTGATGCAGCTGCATCCGAAGGTGCATTGACAAGATTATCAAACAGGTAAATAGCGGAAATCTTTAATCTAATAAAACAAGAATAAACACAGAAGTTTATCAAACAATCTACAAGCTATGCTTGTAGATCCAGCCTTACGGCCAAAAACGATTTCACTAAAAGATTATGAGTTTTACAAAACAAAACGTGAAACCTAACCGAATACCAAATACCTCTAACAAGACTACCAAGTTTGTAGAGGAAACCCACAAACATATGAGTAAAGCAAACATGAGATGAAAAAAATAAGTTTCCTAAAAACTAGGAAAACAAATAGTAAAACAGCATATGCAACTGATATAGCTGCATACAATGGTGCACACAATACTCCAAGCAATGCTTCTTAGCTTCTCTTAAGCGTATATATCTCTATGTGTCTTTGTGTCTCTTGTCTGAACAACCTCTCCTTGTATATATACTTGAGCTGGTAAAGTCCTAAAACAACACAGAAACCAAATACTCTAAGGAAACATAAAATTAAGAAATAATTAAATAAATGATTAGTTTCCAAAAATGGTTTCCTTATTAAAACAAAATATCTTACCATAGATATTTGTCAAGGTCAAACACGGACTCTTGAGAGATTTTGGAAGTATTCAATTATGGTAATTACTTACCATTGCTTTAGGACCAAGAAATGACACAACAATATTTAAATACAATAGAGAAAATAGGTCGACCTTATTTTACCCTTACAATGACCTCTAAGACGCGACGGGGAAATGACGGTTTTGGGAGCGAGGGGATCCTTGGTCGGCCACGAATGACGGGGGAGGGGGCGTGAGGATCAAGCCTAAAAAAGAAACCCTAGAAATTTTAATTTTTTGGGGCAAGTAATAGCTTGGAAGAAACCCTAGAAATTTTAATTTTTTTGGGCGAGTTATAGCTGGGCGCATTTCCGTCACAAAGATCTCGACGATGACGAACTCCTTTCATTCTCTTCTATAGAATTAATAAACAGGAGACGAAGACCAAGTTGAAGGAAGACAAGCAGCAGAGCATTCCACTAGAAGTGTTTTGACTGCTTAGACCAGATTTTGTTTAGATACCACTCATCGAGAATGGGAAAGATATTAAGCATATGATTCTCCTTTACACATATCTAAGCCAAGAATAAAGAAAGTATGAACTGAGCTTTTCTAAACTTTTCCTTTTCCTATTACTTTTAGGGTTTATAGTCTTTTAATTTTTAAAAATTAATAAGGGCATTTTAGTCTTTTTAAATATTTCCGTCCAACATAACGGACCAAGTGACCTTATTGAATGTTTAGACCAACTACAGTGATCAAAGTGTGAAAAAAAATTGTAGAGTGAGCTTATCTAACTTTTCGAAATAATAGGGTAACCAAATTGAGAATTAAGCCTTTTAATTTCAGCATTTAAACTTTTAGTTCTTAAACTTTCAGCTTTTAGTTTAAGCGCTTCATTTTCAGCTTTGAATATTCAGCAGCTACACCATCAGCTTTGAAAATTCAGCAGCTACATTTTCAGCTTTCAAAATTCAGCTGCTACATTTTCAGCTTTCAAAATACAGCTTTCGAAGTATGACTTTCTAACCGCTTCTGTAAGTTGAATCAACTATCAGTTGGTACTGAAGACTTGGTCTCATTTAGTCATCATTATACTCATCATTCACCGACTGATCGATGAAGATGTCACTGAATCGCATCAGTCGCGAGTAGGTACTTGCGACTGATGCTCCATCCTCCGACTGAGAGCCTCGCGAATGACGCTTTAAGCGTCAACCACCGATGACAAAGTGCCTTACTGCCTTCAAAAGGATCTACTAAACAGGAGGAGAACACGCTAGATTAAGGAAGAAAGGAGGAGAAGAAGAAACACATGGCTCAAGAATGAAAACGATAAATCAGTAGGCGAAGAAACCAAGTGACTGAGCCAAATATGAAAGCTCATCAGCTAGACAATCAGTCAAGCCACCGATTGATGCCCTTTACAACAAATCCCTTCTATCCTTATCGGCTGATGAATCAGCCAATCACCTAACTGACAACTCAACTGAAGCTCATAATAAATCTAATCAACTTATTGACTGACGTCTCTTTCACTGACTGATCTCTCATCCATGATCCTCAAAAATTGAATATAAAAAAAGGGGGGGAGAAGGGATCAAGTATTGTTCTTCATCTCTGTCATATCTGAATGTAAGAGTTGTTAATTAGTTACACATGCGCAGATGCGCTTGTGTCCGCTTTATCTTTGGTATAGTCCCAGAACTTAACGCGAGCATGGACAAAGGTGCCCGTTTTCTCAAACTGGTGAATTCCCAGCTTCTTCTGATGCGAGCAAGTGCGCGACCGCTTGACCCTTTCGTCTGTTAAGCTCTGTTAATCTTCTATTAGAGCCTCAGAAGTTGATCTCCATGCCTTGTATGAGATTAACAAACTTATCTCAAGTTTTCAAGTCATTTTCCAAGCAATCAAAAGTTTCGCACAACCTCTTTGGATTTGTAGAGTAGCCATTGTAATAACCCGAATCTCCAATAAATCCACAAATCAAGTTTGTATAGAACTCTTTAATCTTCCAATCATACTCTACGCTTTTTAAGGTCTTCTTTGAACTCTTTGACACTTGATTACTTGAATACTCATGAACTCATTAAGCTTGACCAACACTTGATTTTGACATGGACTTGGGATTGCTAGGATCACAACGGGGGTTCCGCGGTGAAGGTGCAAAAGGGAATGGTATGTTCTAGGATAAGGTTAGTTCTTCAATTTCCATGAGTTTCTAAAGCTTTAAGCTTTAGGTGCCTTGGCAGTGGTTAGAAACATCTTAAATGAATGTAATGTGGGTTACTTTTGTCTTTTTATTTCCCCTTGAACATTTTGGTATGGTCCTTCGAAATATATAAATGAGAAATAGTTAACAAAATTGAGTGCTTTATTACTCATTTGAGGACATCACTTCACTTGTCTACCATGCTACTTCTATATGAAGAACTATTTTGCATGTAGTGCTATATGCCATGTACTAGTTGTTGTTGAGCTAAAGTGCTTTTACTTGAATTACCAACATAAAGAGTACTTCTTAGTTCCACAGTCGTCATCTTCTCACCACAATACAGCTTGCAAATAAGGGAATCTGGAATGAGACAAACCCCAAAATACTCGGTCAACCAATGTCTAAAAACTGAAAAAGTAATATGGACATTAATCTTCGTTCTATGGGTCAACTGAAGAATAAAATATATATCATCCCTCCCCAAGAGGCTCTGAGGGGGTGTGTGTGGAAGTGATTCATGTTTAGGATCAGAATTCACCTAGTCAAGATTAAACGCTCCAATTTCTCCTTCAACTTTGCTCCCACCTACATGTTGGAGCTCAGTTCCTTGGTGTTCAACCCCCCGGCATACTTATTAAAATGCATTTCCTATATATATAGCATGAAATACTTTCTTGAGGCGCCGTGTCATCACCTCAACTCAGCCTTTTATCTCCAATAGGTGTCTAATGAACCTCAAAGGGATTTCCAATGCCTCAAGGCATCTCCATTTTTGACAGGGTAAAACCCGTGGCCCCTAGAAAGTAGTATATGCCCACACTTGGGGACCACTATCCTAGGAATCTCTAATACTTAAATGGGGAGTCTTGGTTTTGCCCATCTATATGTAGAAGGTTCTGTCAATATATTGTTTTCAATTCACTTGGATTTCATCACGTCCATGAAGGGAGCATCCCGCTTACAGGGATACCAAACACTGACCTTACCTAATACTCCAGTTTCGATACCACAACTAGGGACCAACCTTCCGATGCTTTACTCCAGCAATCAGTATTGATAACCCATAAGTTCTCCATTCAATAAATAATTCAGACATACAGATGTGTACGAATACCATAAGCTTACAAAATTAATAAAAGTAGCATCACTATCCAGTTTAGTCCCTAAATCTAAGCTCTTGGAAGAGTAAGAGTTGCTATGAATCTAACAGGTGAGATTATTTTCAAAAACTAACTGCCCATCCCCTATCAAAAGAAGGAATACACAAAACATAATTGCACAATTAGAGTCTAATCAACATATAATAGCTTCAACTCATGCAACCTATGAAAGGGATAAAGACACTGAAAATGAAGGCATAACTATCATCCATACCTTTATAGATGGCACTTCACGCAGTCAGTGTTTCAATAACCTTTTGATAAATGGTGCAAATGAGGCCCATGGCTTGCTTGATGAAAGATTTGATAAGTTAAACCCAAATCGTTTCAGTCCATTATCTGATCCAGCTTCTGCACTTGTGTGAAATTTAGAAGCTGCAGAGGCTATAGAAACGATTGGACCACGGGACGCTAGGGGCCCAACGGGTATCCAAGAGTCCTTCCATTGCTAAAATATAAAGGAGGATATACTTATGAAAGTCAGACAAACTATGCATTTATCTAAGCAATAAACTAATAACATTGCTTTCTATCCAAAAAAAAGGTAATAAATGAACATTAAGCAATACAAAAAATAGAAGCTAATTTATGTATCAAAGGACCTTTAAGATTTTCTATACCTTTTTTACTGAAGCTTCCGGAAACTTCAAATCGTTATGTACCGGCTGCATGGACCAAATCCATCTATAGCCTGACTTTGAGCAATGTGGCATACCAATGTCCTCTACCCTACAGCTATATAAGCTACATACTGCATGGATAAAGATATAATAAACTTGCCAGCACACGTGTTTTCATTAATCTCAGAAATCTAAATAATAATAATCAAAGATGAAAAACTTACAATCACTTGAGTGGTCTTGTTCATTTCTCCTCCTTTAGGCACCAATAATTAGAATCATGAAAGAAATGTAAACATCCATCAGTCGCAAGAAGAAGACAGACATGATCTAACCCTAACCAAACATTATATATTGCAAATAACAAAAGCAAAAATGAAGAAACCCCCTTAAACAGAATATGAGAATTTTGCAAGTTCCTACATCTGGCGATAGACAATAACAGCATCTCGAGGTGTCACATCAAATCCCGATTTCTGAAGCAAACTCGTGAATTCAGTAATCACTTCAAGTTTATTAACCTGCGACAGTGTAACAGAATAAAATAGAAAGAAAGAAGAGGGGGGGAAGCAGAGGCGGAAGAAGAAGAAGAAGCATGCAGGGAAGTACGGACATTAAGGTAGTGTTTGGTAACATTTCTATTTCTTTTTTTTGTTTCACATGTTTCTGTTTCACTTTGTTTCTATTTCTTTTTCATTTTGGATAAGCAACAAAAACAAGTTTGATAGCCGTTTCTATTTCTATTATGAAAAAGAAACAAAAGCTAATCATTTTTGACAAACATTTTTATTTCCTTTCACAAAATTATATATTTTTTCAAAAAAATTAACACATTACAACTTTGATAATAGTATATTATATCCAATTCGAACGGGTAGAATAATAATTCACATGATTTCATCTACTATTAAAAAAAATATTGATAAGCAACTTCTCATCCGTTGGATTGGGTTGGAACGGGTGATGGGTCGAACTTATTAGAACCCGAATATCAAACTGATTTAAACAGGTGACGTGTTAAAACGAGATGGCTCGTCTTAATCCAGATTTTCTCCCAAAATTTCATAATTTTATAGAGTAAAAGCTAGCGGGTCAAAATGGGTAATTGATTCGACCCGCTTTAACCCGACCCGTTAATTTTTTTTTTTGGTCAAAACAGGTTACACGTGCAATCCAAAAATATTAACGGGTTCGGTTTGGTCGGGTGGGTTAACGAGTTAAGGGTTGTAATTGTCAGACCTAATACACACACACACACACACATATATATATATATATATATATATATATCAAAGTTCGAAGACTAGACCTCATTTAAGTTGACCGACCTTAACTCTTATAAGTTTCGAAAAAGAATCATTTCTCTTTAAAAAGAAACAATTTTTTTTCATTTCTAAATTTTGAGGAATAATGAGAAACGTTTCTAGTTTATCAGAAATAGAAATGATTGTCAAACGTATTTCTATTTCTATTTTTCACAAAAAAATTAGAAATAGAAACAAAAATATTAGAAACGAAATGGTTACCAAACAAGCCCTAAGTTTCTCTTTCTTGGCATGTGCCTCAATTTCACATCCTGCCCTCTCAAACACATCAAGTAACTGAAGTATCACTTTTTTCTCATCTTCGCCAACCTGTGCATTGCTCTGAGTCAACCATGCTCTGCAAACTATAGGAACCAAATCAATAAGCTTTTTCCGAGAAACAATCAACAGTGTGGCAGCCTCCACGACTTGCCCATGACTTGCATAATGCAGAAACTCTTCTTCAGACTACTTTGTCTTCCACGCAAGCAGCCCAATATTCTCCAGTGTATTTCGCTGCATATTTACAAGTGGGTCATCACAAAGCCAGTTGCAAAGTATTATTCATAAATCAACAAGTCTGAATACTCTTTCCACAATTGCTGCAGAAGGACATACCAGTAATGGATCGCCAAGTACCATGAGAAACATAAATATAGATCTGCCCGGTCTCCATGAAGTGAGATATACCCAATCACTGCAAGATGAAAAAATTGTTTAAAAAGAGGTAATGGATCGAGCAGTGGAACACTAACGATAAGAACCGGGAATCTACCTCAGTGAAATGAAGTGGAAGATAGACGCGATCATTTTCACTACACTCACATCTGACATCAGTTCGAGCACCATGATAAAGAAGCAACTCAGTGATACCAGGATGATTACTTTGAGCTGCCATATGGAGAGGAAACAAAGACTCATTGCAAGGAGAATATATATCAACATGAAGGGGTGGCTTTCCATTTATTAACGCAGTGACACACTTGACTGCGCCAATCTTGCAAGCAACGGACAGAGCTTTCTTTAGTTCCTGACCAAATTGATTACCTCGACGATACAGGTATTCAAGTAGCTCGAGAAGCTTATCTTGGTTATCATCCCAGAGAAATTGGTGAAGTTCGCCTTCTAATTCATACTAATAAGAGATAGCAATAGAGTAAATACAAATTACTCTCTTCAATTTTGTTATTGTACTTTCTACTTTTAAAATTGTGTGAAAATTAAACCCTTTTTTCTAGGACATGTCAAGAGAAATATAAGATTTTCGAAAAGAAATTATTGGCTTAAATTCTAGAAATGTTTTTGGAATAAACTAAGATGAAAAGGAGGACTCTCTTGTTTTGTTTTGTTTTATTAATGTTATGTTTTTTTTCTGATGGAGGGTACTCAAAAGCAACAGTAATCTGGGAAATTAGTGATGAAATTTGTATATGCATACCTCATCCATGTCTTCAAACTTATCATGAAAGTTTTTCATTTTAGGATTGGGTTGGATTTTCCTGGTAACACCGTAGAAATTTATATTAGCACGTTTATAAGCCAATTGATTCAAGCATCTATAGCTTCCTATTTATTTTTTATTTTTTTCAGATTTTCGAAGACCTAAGACTACAGAAACAGAAAATGATAACGAAAAGAGAATTTCAAAGGGTGAACGTGAATACCTTTGATAGATGATGGGTTGCCGCGCGTTGTCAGGGCATGCCATTTGTGCCGTGAACTCGATTGGAAGAAGGAGCTTGGTCGAGGAGGGAAAGTGAAACAGCAGCGGCGGCGCAAGATGTGTGGAAATTGGCTGCCGGAGTTGGAGCTGCGACGGCGGATCGGTGGCTGAAGAAGGCCGACGGCTGGAAGGAGGGGTGATGGCGGTGGTGATGATACGGCCTGCAGGCAGGATAGAGAGAAAGATGAAAAGCGTTGGGGTTTCTCAGACGGCTCAAATTCTCTCATTAGGGCAGGTACAATTGTCTGGGAAAATCAAACCCAAAATCAAACTCAACCCATTAAACACCAATAAATTAATTCATTAGATACACATTTGATTTAAAACAAAAAAAAATCCGTAGCACAAAATCTAACACATTTACATACACACTATCTTTATCTTCAACAACTTTATATACTAGTTATTTAGCCCGTGCTATGCACGGGTATAATATGAGATATATATATTTTTATAATAATAATATAATTTTTAGACATTATAATTAGATTGCTAATCTCTTCTATTGTTTTTTTTTTTTTATATTGTTACTAATATTAAACGATTTTTTTACCTAAACACTTTTAAAATTAATATAAGTTTCTAGCTAACGTGAGATACATATTTTGTATTAATAATAATAGTAATTTTTTTAATCTAAAGACTTTTAAAATTAACATTTAACTTGATAATAATATTAGAAGTCATTTTGTTAAAAAAATTAAAATCATAATTCATTTTTAAACAATGTGAGATATTTATTTTATATTTTTATTGGTAATGAAAGTTTAAGTCTTTTATCTAAAGACATTAAAACCAACACCACATTCTAACCATGTGGTATACATATTTTCTATTAGTAATAATAGTAGTGGATAAAAGACTTTTTAAACAATATTCATTTCTAAATAATGTGGATACATATTTTCTATTGGTAATAACAAAAAATGTCTTTATCTAATGACTTTTATAACCAATACTCATTTCTAAATAATATGAGATACATTTCTTTGTAACCAATGTGAGATACATCATCTAAAAACTTTTTAAACCAATATCATTTTATAACCAATGTGAAATATTTCTATTCTATTGCTAATAATTGTAGACTTTTAAAATCAACATCACTCTCTAACCAATGTGTAATACATATCCTCATTTGGTAATAATAGAAGAAGTCTTTTATTTTAAAAATTTTATAACCAACATCTCTTCCTAAATAATGTGGGATACATCTCTTCTATTACATTGACGGTAAAAGTAAAAGTCTTTTATCTAAAGACTTTTAAAACTAACATCATTTTTTAGCAAATGTAAGATATCTCTTCTATTAGTAATAATAGTAAAAGTTTTTTTTATCTAAAATTAAAATCAACATCACTTTCTAACCAATGTGAGATATACATATTCTATTGATAATAATGGTAGAAGTCTTCTATTTAAAGACTTTAAAAACAAACATTACCCTCTACCAAATGTATGATACATCTATTCTATTGGTAATAATAGTATTTTTAAAACCAACATTAATTTATAGCCAATGTGTGATACATCTTTTCTATTGATAACAATAGTAGAATACTTTGTAACCAATGTGAAATACTTGCATCCATGTGGAAGCTTTAAAAACTTTTGGTTTTCAAGTGACTTTGAAAATCAACATCACTTTCCAACCAATGTATGATGCATTTCTTCTATTGATACTTAATAATAGAATTTTTAAAACCAACATCAATTTCTAACCAATGTGGGATACATCTCTTCTATTGTTGAAAAATTAGTGTTTTTAGTGGAAGAAATTGTGCAACTTGAGGCACGAAATTCTTTACGTGTCATTTGTTTGTTGATGAAGGTAATTGCGCAAATTTGTTCTACTCAGTGAGAGCATCAAAATGATATATTTATTTGTCCAAATCGAGTTTTGGGTAATAAGATATCAAGACTTAAAGTATAATACTTGTTAAAATAATTAGTGTTTTTAGTGAGAGAAATTATGCAACTTGAGGCACGAATTTCTTTACGTGTCATTTGTTTGTTGGCGAATGTAATTGCGCAAATGTATTCTACTCGGTGAGAGCATCGAAATCATATATTTATTTGTCCAAATCGAGTTTTGGATGAATAAGATATCAAGAGTTAAAGTATAATACTTATTAAAAATTAGTGTTTTTAGTGAAAGAAATTATGCAACTTGAGGCACAAATTTCTTTACGTGTCATTTGTTTGTTGACAAAAGTAATTGTGCAAATGTGTTCTACTCGTCAAGAACATCGAAATGATATATTTATTTGTCCAAATCAAGTTTTGGATGAATAAAATATCAAAGCTTAAAGTATGATGTTAAAAGTGAGTCATTAGAAGTAATATCTAACCTTGAAGAGTTTTATCCCACATTGGTTAGAAGTAATGTTAGTTGTAATTTTTTTTAAATATAAGTCTTCTACTATTGACAATAGAAGAAGTTATATATACTAATACTAATACCCATTATCATTATGATTATTATTATGTATTATTATTAGTTAATGGTTAGAAAACCAAAAGTATATATATATCTTATATTGCTAATAATAGTAAGTCTTTTATATAATCTAAAATAATTAAAAATCAACATCATTTTTTAACCAATGTGAGATATACATCTTCTATTGGTAATAATGGTAGAAGTTTTTTAACAAAAACTTTAAAATCAACATCACTTTATAACAAATGTATGATACATCTTTTCAATTAGTAATTAATAATAATATTTTTAATACAAACATCAATTTCTAACCAATGTGTGATACATCTCTTCTATTGGTAATAATAGTAGAATATTTTGTAACCATGTGAGATACATCTCTTGTAAAAGTGAAAGTCTTTAGTCTTTTAAAGACTTTAAAATCTAACATTTTCTTTTTAAACAATGTGTTATACATCTCTTTTATTGGTAATAATATAAAATAATTTAAACTCAACATCATTTTCTAGCCAATGTGAGATATACATCTTCTATTGGTAATAATTGTAAAAATATTTTATCATATATATATATATATATATATATATATATATATATATATATATATATATATATATATATATATATATAATTGGTGAGGAGCACTATGGTTGTGCCACCTCACCACCTTTGGATAAATCTTCATTCTAAAGCATCCATGTGGAAGCTTTAAAAACTTTTGGTTTTCTAGTGACTTTGAAAATCAACATCACTTTCCAACCAATGTATGATGCATGATGCATTTCTTCTATTGGTACTTAATAATAGAATTTTTAAAACCAACATCAATTTCTAACCAATGTGGGATACATCTCTTCTATTGTTGAAAAATTAGTGTTTTTTGTGAAAGAAATTGTGTAACTTGAGGCACAAATTTCTTTACGTATCGTTTGTTTGTTAACGAAGGTAATTGCGCAAATGTATTCTACTCGGTGAGAGCATCAAAATGATATATTTATTTGTCCAAATTGAGTTTTTGATAATAAGATATCAAGACTTAAAATATAATACTTGTTAAAAAAAATTAGTGTTTTTAGTGAGAGAAATTGTGCAACTTGAGGCACGAATTTCTTTACGTGTCATTTGTTTGTTGGTAAATGTAATTGTGCAAATGTGTTCTACTTGGTGAGAGCATCGAAATGATATATTTATTTGTCCAAATTGAGTTTTGGATGAATAAGATATCAAAAGTTAAAGTATAATACTTATTAAAAAATTA
Organism: Codonopsis lanceolata; assembly: GCA_013146195.2. Classification (NCBI taxonomy): domain Eukaryota; kingdom Viridiplantae; phylum Streptophyta; class Magnoliopsida; order Asterales; family Campanulaceae; genus Codonopsis; species Codonopsis lanceolata. The sequence goes on along the minus strand of CM028384.1, from coordinate 43,690,079 downwards.
GTGTTTTTAGTAAAAGAAATTGTGCAACCTGATGCACAAATTTATTTACGTGTCATTTGTTTGTTGACAAAAGTAATTGTGTAAATGTGTTCTACTCGGCAAGAACATCGAAATGATATATTTATTTGTCAAAATCAAGTTTTGGATGAATAAGATATCAAAGCTTAAAGTATGATGTTAAAAGTGAGTCATTAGAAGTAATATATAACCTTGAAGAGTTTTATCCCACATTGGTTAGAAGTAATGTTAGTTGTAAAAGTTTTTAAATATAAGTCTTCTACTATTGACAATAGAAGAAGTTATATATATTAATACTAACTAGTGTTTGTATTGATATGTAAAAGCATATATTTTCATTAAATTATACATATAAAATTTAAAAAATAAATTATGGGACCCTAAAAATATATAACAATAAGATTAGTCATTATAGAATTTGAAAATTAATTATTTTCTACAACATAATGTTATATATGATTATTCAATTGAAAAAAAAACACCAAAATAATCATTTAATCACACTATGATTTTGACATGGATCAAATAATTCAAACTTTAACATTACTACATCCGTCCCAAAAGAAAGGATGACGATAATTTAAAAACGGATGTAGATTTCATTTCAATAATTTTTGGATGGACACAAAAGGAACGCTGAATAATAATTTTGGGTCGAAAGAATTATATATTTGCTGATTAAATATCATCTAATAGAAAAAGGCAATAATATGTACAGTTGGCCCAAAAAAAATCATTAAATATCATATTAATTACGTGCTCCCTCCGTTTCGGGTAAAAAATCCTTGTTTAAAAGTCATACTTTTGAAAAAAAAATGATACATTTAGTAGTTCATTAGTAATAAAATGAATAATTACTGGCCGATTCTTTATTTGAAAATTATAACCTCTCTGGTGTACTATTTTTTACACAACCGCATAAGTCTTTTTCTTTCTAAAATCCCCATCCTTCTGTTGATGGATATCAATCACCGGAGTTGATACGAATTCAAAGAAAATAGATCTAAAAATATAGGACTTAATATTTTAATTAGTTCCGTTTCAATTATTTTTTTTCATAGATCTGGATAATTTGAGCTTGCCAATTTTAGAGTTGGAATTTTCCTAAATTATATATTGAAAAATTATATCGATTTTGTTAATTTATTTTTACATCATCGAATTTTTCAGACCTGCTTACTTAAAACATAGATGTAGATACGAAATTTTTAGATATGTAATATATGAGAAGTACATAACTTTATTTTTCAAAAAATATAAATATGGATTCTAACTTTCTAGATCGATTTAATTTATTTTTTTAAAGATCTGGGTAAGCACTAAGTCAATGTATTTTAACAGCAAAGGAAAAAAAAATTCGAAGTAAAATGCAAAATCTAAATCATATATATTGGGCAAAGGAATACAATATATATTTCCCATGTACAATAGGACTTTTAAAATTTGAATGATGCTCACAAGCATGATTGACACAAGTATCAAGGAATATAAAAGGTCATTTTATATGGATTAGTGTGAAGTATAATGACACATTTAATTTTTTTCAGATTGCATGCAAAGTTGTACATATATATATTAATAAATGGAGAACATTCTATTTTTGGAAATAAAGTTTTGGCGGGATATTTCCTTTTATAGATGCATCTGCCTTTATATATATATAGATACCCCTTATCATATTGATTGTTATTAGGTATTATTATTAGCAAATGGCTAGATAACCAAAGGTTTTTAAAACTTCCACATGGATGATTTAGAATGAAGATTTATCTAAAGGTGGTGAGGTGGCACAACCATAGTGCTTCTCACCAACTTTAAATATATATATATATATATATATATATATATATATATATATATATCACCATCTTTATCTCTATTAATTTAATATATTCTTTCAATTTATACTAACAAATAAATTTTATATTGCATAAATAAATAATTTCGAAATTATATAAATAGTCATTATTAAAATAATATTTATTTATTAAAATTTGAATAATATTTATTATAATTCATTATTATTTATTTACAATATTATTACTTTATTTGTCTTGTTACAAATAAATTCAAATTTTGCAAAATATTCATTTGGTATCCAAATGAGGCAAACCAAGTCACTATTTTTTGGTATCCAAATAAAAAATATGTACTGTTTTTTTAAAAAATAAAAATAAAAAAAATCTTTTTTGAATACCCAAACTGCCCTTAAACAGCAAATAAAGAAAAAATTCCCTCAACTACCACATTAATGACACATGAAAAGTATTGTCAGGAGCAATGTCGGCTGAAGGCATTTTTTTTCAAAATTGGTCCATCAAAACGACATCGTTTTGATGGGCTATGGCCCAAAACTCATCGTTTCTGCAGGAGCTGTTGTGGAAAAGCCGTAAAATACGGAGGTTCACCTGCCGAACCTTTTGGGTTTAAATCATCAAGTGATTTGGTTTTGATTTTTTAAAAACTTCCATTGTTTGCCAAAAATCTTGGAAGATTTGGAGGAAAACCTCCATTGGCCTTACTCTTAAGCCCGCTTTACGCACGGTACGACGTATATATAAGGATAATATAATTTTTTGGTCCCTTAACTATCCACAAACTATGTGTTTGGTCATTGTATTTTTTTTTAAAATGCGTTTGGTCCTTAAAGTAGGTTTTTACTAAGAGATTACCTCCTTACAGAGTTACCGTCAGTTTTGCCGTCAAATTTTTTATGAAATTCCAAAACTTACCCTTAGTAATGTTACTATGTTAGTGGTTCAAAATTAAAAAGAAAAAATAAAAAATAAAAAATAAAAAGGGAATCAGTCATCTCCATCTCCGGCCACCTTCTGCTCTAGCCATCTCCACCTTCTACACCTTCCTTCCTCCATTTTGCTTCCAAATAGATCGACCTTTCTATTTCATCACTTACTCTTGTTTGGTGAAACCCACACTAGCTAGTGAAAATTGATCACAATTTCGTATCTCTTTCTCTCCATCTCTAAGAGACAAAAAGACAAACAACTGGTGTGCAGTTTATGTGCTTAAATGCAGAATTTCCCAACTGGCCACCAACACCACCACCTCACCCGAGTTATCTCAGCCATCACTCACTAACTCAGCCACCAACACCACCAGAAACCTCCAAAACACTCAAACGAAATCGAGACACCAGTACCAAGTACCCGGTCTACCGACGAAGACAACAGAGTGTTTCTACTAATCCCTTGATCTGCATTCTCTCCTCCACCAATTGTTCGTGCTCCTCATCTTCATCTTCTTCTAATTTCAGCGACGACAACGATGAGGTTCCCAAAGATCCAATTTTAGAGATTCCCAATTTTAGGACAGTGACATAGGACGAGGCAAAGACCCGGCGAGTTCAGGGAAGTTGAGAATGGCTGAGTTACCTTAATGCTCAACGCTGCCACGTCGTGGGCTCGGGCTGCCATTTATGGGGTGGGGAAAGTGCTGAGCCACATACGAGATTTCTTGCGTGGCTCACGAATTTCGGACACCCACTTACCCCAAAATGAAAGCCATGGAAGATAGGAAATTACCAAGCTGCAGTACAGGAGTCCATTCTCTTCTGGTTCCTTCTCATCTTCCAGTTCGCTCTCCCCTCAAAGAAAAGTCACAGATCCAACGGCAGAGGAGTGATTAGAGAGTAGTGGTGGTGGTGATGGGTTTGTGAGGAGAAGTGGAGGTTTCAGGTGGAGAATGTCATAGTTATTAGAAACTCAGGGAAACGTCATAGTTCTTTTTTTTATAATTTTGAATCACTAAGGGTAAATTTGGAATTTCATAAAAAATTTGATGGCAAAACTGACGGTAACCCCGTAAGTGGTTAATCTCTTAGTAAAAATCTACTTTAAGGACCAAACACATTTCAAAAAAAATACAAGGACAAAACGCATAGTTTGTGGATAGTTCAGGGACCAAAAAATTATATTATCCTATATATAATAATACATTTTATTTTGCTTTCCTTTTTCATATATTTCAAAATAATTGTTTTTAAATTTTTTTTTTACTTTTATAACATCACTTTTACCACTTTACTCATATTTTTTCTTTTTACATTAATTTTGGATCACATATTCATGAGTTTTAAAGGAAACCACACACTACTTCAATATTAATAATCATGTTAATTGTTTTATCTTAATCTGTATGTCAGGTCAAATATAACAATTATTTTGGGACGGAGGGAGTATTAACTTTTGGACATTATAATTAGATTGTTAAATTCTTCAATTGTTATAATAATTTAATTTTTCTATTGTTACTAATATTAAACATTTTTTATCAAAATAATTTTAAAACCAACATAATTTTCTAACTAACGTGAGATAAATATTCTCTATCGGTAATAATAGTAAAATATTTTATCTAAAGATCTAAAAAAAATTAAAACTAACATCTAACTTGATAATCATAGTAGAATTTTTTTTGTTAAAAACTTTTAAAATCATTATTTATTTTAAAACAATGTGGGATACTTTTTTTCTATTTCTATTGGTAATGAAAGTTTAAATCTTTTATCTAAAGACTTTTAAAACTAACATCATTTTCTAACCATGTGGTATACATATTTTCTATTGGTAATAATAGTATTTTTAAAATCAACATTAATTTCTCACTGATGTGGATACATAATGTAGATACATATTTTTTTATTGGTAATAACATAAAAATTCATTTATCTAATGAGTTTTATAATCAGTACTAATTTCTAGATAATGTGATATACATCTATTTGTAACTAATTTGAGATACATCTTTAGTTTTTGTAACCAATGTGAGATACATCTCTTTGTAACCAATGTCATATACATTATTTAAAAACTTTTTAAACCAATAGCATTTTTCTAATCAATGTGAAATATTTATCTCCTATTGATAATAATAGTAGATTTTTAAAACCAATATCACTCTCTAACCAATGTGGGATATGTCTATTCATTTGGTAATAAGATTATAATAGTTGAAGTCTTTTCGTAATTTGTTAATATAATTTGTTATATCCGGAAAAAAATCAATTTTTAATTTTTTTTTGTTAAATCATCGATGGAATGTCCGTCAATGTGACAAATATTTTGAATTTTTAAAATACAAATGGCGGAGTGTATGTCGCTAAATAGCAACAGAATATTCGTCGCTAACTCTCTGTCAATAAATAGAGTCAGAATGTTTGTCGTTAAAGACAAAGAATAAATGTTTCTAAATTGTCATGAATAACTAAATGTTTGTAGCTAGTCAGCGACGGAAGTTCAACAACAGAGATGATTCCGTCACTGTTTAGCGACAAATGTTTACCAACGGTACAACGATGGAGAGATTTCGTCATTGGTATAAAATCAGTGACGTAAATCTTCTTTTATCGACGGAAAATTCCCTTGCTAATGACCAATTCTAGTAGTGGCAAGTTCTCTCGAGAAGCTTATCGTTCAAATAATTAGTCAAGGTTGTACTAAGAGTCGATTCTGTTTATTTAGAGTTGTTGCTTGTGTTCTTCTTGCCAAGTTTGACCAGCTGAGAGTTGTTCCTCAGTGCTTAGTAAAGATGCATAGTCAAAAGGTCTTGTTTCTTTCCAACATTATTGACTAAGGGTTATTTGCAGTAATATACCTTGTTTTTTAAAAAAAGTACTTAAAATCAAAGCTTTTCTTATTTTTCGAAACCCATGAGTTTAAGAAGAATATTTGTGACCGTCTCTACTTGAAAAAGATAAATTTTTCTTGATATCAGAAGTTAACTCTTCAATTTATATTGAGGGAAAAGTACTTTATGCTGTTTATAGCTTGAAATTGCTGGAATGAGTAGCTTAAAAGTTTCCTTACCCTTATGTGAACTTTCAAATATATTTTCTTATATTAGGGACGAGGTTTGGGTTTGATTTTGGTCGGCAAAGGGAGTCTAAAAGGAAATATTGTTTTGATTTTTGACAATTGGTGACAAGTATGTGCAGTTTAGTGGTAAGACACTTCATCTATATCTAATAGGTCGTGGATTTGAGTCATCAAGGGGGTAAGTGGGGAACCACCCACTACTGATCCTTTTTAAAAAGAAAAATAATATATATATATATATATATATATATATATATATATATATAATATGACGGCTCGTTTAAGAGGCAAAATTCGTAAATTGAATTGACCGATTTATAAAATTTTCAAACTTAAACCAAACCATCTTATGCCAAAATCGAACCAAATCTACCGATTTGATTTGATTTCGCTATTCGATGATTCAGACTTACACCCCTTAATACAACTAGTATAATTAAATATATATATATATATATATATATATATATATATATATATATATATATATATATATATATATAATGGTAAGGGTAGATTTCTCCCTCCAAAATCTCATTTTTGAATTATTGACTTTTAAGTTACCATTTCACTATTTCTCTCTCCTACCTTTGTATTTATCTTTCTCTCTCCTGTTTCCTCCATATTTTCTCACTTATCACCACCATCTCATCTATTTAATTATGTTTAAACATTTTTTTCTCTTTAAACATAAAAAATAGTAACTAAAATAAAAATAATAGTTCCGGAGTCAATAAAACAAAAATATAGAGGTTAGTAAAATAAAAATAATTTATGGAACAAACCACTATAAAAATAAAAGTTACTGAATCAACAAAACAAAAATAATTTAACGCGGAGGTTAGTAAAATAAAATAATTTACGGAACAAAAGTTTAAAACAAATTTTTAAAAATATATATGTAAAACAAAAATACGTTAGTTAAATAAAAATATTTGATGGAATAAAAATAATAGTTACAAAGTCAATAAAAACAAAAACAATTTAAACCGGTGTTACTAAAATAATAAAAATAATTTATGGAACAAAAATTTAAAACAAATTCTTAAAAATAGCTATGTAAAACAAAAATTCATTAGTTGAATAAAAATATTTGATGAAACAAAAATAATAGTTACAGAGTCAAGAAAACAAAAATAATTTAAACTGAGGTTAGTAAACTTATATAAATAATTTACAGAACAAAAGTTTAAAACAAATTATTAAAAATAGTTATGTAAAACAAAAATATGTTAGTAAAACAAAAATAATAGTTACAGAGTCAATAAAACAAAACAATTTAAACTGAGGTTAGCAAAATAATAATAAAAAATTACGAAACAATTTTTTCCGTAAAACTAATTCTTAAAAATAAAATAAAATAATAGTTACGAAGTCAATAAAACAAAAAAATATAAGGAAAGTTATTAAAATCAAAATAATTTACAAACAAAAATAATAGTTAACCGTAAAAATAATTTTGTTATTTTCGTTTTAGCTTATTTTCTTCTAAGAAATTTCTTTATTCATAAAATAAAAATATAATTTAATAAAAGTAACCATTCGAAAGGAAGAACTTATTTGAGTTCAGATTCTATTAGCTGGGCGAAAAAAATTCAAGTTTGTTCGAAAATATTCATTATACAGAGTTTTTGAATAGTATAAAGTGTTCGGGGTTGTCAGGCCATGGATTGACACTTAAAATTAGTGTTCCAGTAATGCTATTAAGAAATATTGACCATGCTACAGGGTTGTGCAATGGAACAAGACTAATCATCATAAATTTTGAGGATCACATTGTTTAAACACAAATTTTGAAAGGAAGAAATGTTGGAGAAAATATTTTTATCCCAAGATTGTCATTAACTCTATCCGATATAAAACTATCTTTCAAGTTCCAGAGAAGACAATTTATATTGATGGTATCATATACAATGACAATTAACAAGTGTCAAAATCAATAATTGTACATATGTCTCTTTTTGAAAAAAAAACCAGTATTTAGCCATGAATAGTATATGTCGTAGTTTGTAGAGTAACAAATTATTTTGGTTTGAAGATATTGATATGCGGTGAAGATGAAAAACTAACTAATAAGACAATTAATGTTGTGTATAAGAAATTTTTTAGAAACTATAATGATTAGTGATATATTTATGTATAATTGTTAATAAATCGATCATCTTTTTTTTATGTACAATTTAGTTGACGTGCGTTTAAAGCACGAGTTAAAAAAATTAGTAATTAATACATTTGGTTGACTATTTTACTTAGTATTGTGCCTCTTTCCAAAAAGAAGAGGGAAACTTCCATTTTGTTTAATTTTTTGTTTTGTTTCATCATTTTTTGAATAGGAATTTAATATTTATTTTGTTCCAAGCAAAAAGCTCAATAAAACTATTTTTGAGAGCATCACCAATATAATTGTAGATTTAATCATATATGGTCATGGGTAATTCACACTATGGGTGGCAAGTCGGTCGTGCTGGACCGTTATCGGGCCGGGATGATAACAACACGACACGATAAGCACGAACACGACACGATAAGCTTATCGTGTCTAATATTAAAAGTCAAACACAACACGATAAAAATACGAAAAAGTATGGCACGACACAATAAACACGATAAGTAAAAAAGTACAATTTATTTAATCAGACCCGTTAAGCACGTTAAGCCCAATAAATATTATAAAATATATAATTAAAGAGAGAGAAATGTGAATGTGTGTGAGTGAGAGATAGAGAGAGAATGTGTGAGAGAGAAAGAAAACGAGAGAGAGAGAGAGACAGACAGACAGACAGACAGAGTTTTCTATTATGTGTATTTTGAAACATAATGGGAAAATTATTATAAGAGTGATTGAAGGAATCATCTATATATATATATATAAAGCCTAGGTAATCTAAAAATAGTAATTTCTCGTCAAAATTTGCATCCCTAAAATAGTAACCCATATTTATAACAAACATTTAATGAATCATATAATTAAATAATAAAAATTCAAATATTTATAACTCTTTGAAACTAGAGTCTAGGAACTAGAACCACTACATTCATTGCTTTGTTATCCAAACACAACCTTTTATGCATATAACCGTTAATTTTCCATTGTTGCCAAATAACTTCAGAAAAATCATGGATGACTTTGCTTAAGAAATTTCACCGAAGTGGATCACAAATACTCACAATTAATTCTAACTGAATGACTAATATATATATATATATATATATATATATATATATATATATATATATATATGATTTTATTTATGAATTTTTTTGTCTACTTCACCAAGATTAAAGGTTATTAAAACAAATACTTTCAATGAAATCACAAAAACTCACAATTCATTATAACTAAATGAAATATATGAATATTTTTCTGTCTATTTCATCGGATCAAAGTTCTTAAAAAATATATTATGAACAAAATTACAAATACTTATTATTGATATTAAATATATGAATGACCAACAAAAATATATAGATTTGAAATTTTGTTTGTTTATTTCATCATATTCAAAATTTAAAAAACATCAAATGTTCATCTAAAACACGAATGCACATGATTAATTATAAATGACAGACAAATCTAAAAAATATATCGATTTGAGATAAATAAAATTTTAAAAATACTTCAAGTAACAAGAACTATATAATGGTAAATAACAAAACGAAACAAATAATATTGCAACATAATTTTTCCTATAACAAAGATGAAATGTTTCGATAGTGTAAAGTTACCTCTTTTTTTAAAAAATAATGAACCGACCATTTAATCATGAACGAATTGATTTGCCGTTGTGTTTGAAAAGTAATCAATTTTACATCAAATTGTAGAGTGTCCAAATATTCTCACTTGGAAAGCTATCTTGATGATCCGCCTTCATTGAGTTCTATATTTTCGAGGATAGAGAATGGGGAGAGGGATAATTAGTAAAGGGAGTGAAGAAGAAAAACTAAAATGGGAGTTGGTTCCATAAATTGGGTTAGTAGTTTTTTTTTTCTTCGATGAGAGGGCAATGTTGCTGGAATAGATATCATGACAAGTGGTAGCGAGACCCAAGACAAGAGTTTTTAATATATATATATATACTTTAAAACGATGTCGTTTTAATATCCGTGAGTGGGTCGAAGTAACAAAGCCAAGAGATTAAATTTGTCTTTTTAATTTTTATTGATTATTGATATTGAAATGTGCCATAAACAGACTTAAATCAGTACAAATAGAATTATTTGAGTCAATTTTCAATCAATCATCGTCAATTAAACTTATTTAGAGTAAGTTTTGTCATTCAATTAATATGTGTCGGGTTATGAACACGTCAGACTCATTTATATTTTTTGTCTTTTAAAGGTTTGAAAATAATAGGGTGAAATTGGGTCGGTCTCTTTTGACAGATATTCAACCACTGTCCACTATGCTTTTTTAATCGGAAAAAACATTTTTGATGTGAAAGGACGAGTATACCTTTAATGAATCGGTCACGCTTGCGATAAGCATTGGTTCATACAGTGTCATGCATGATTCAAAATTGTGTAATTGTCATTCTCATTCCATAGTAGTGCATCGCGATTTTAAATCGATGCCTCACGTTCAAACTGGTCTATTTCCAATTCATATCGATGCATTGTGATTCTAAATTGATGCATCACGAATCCAAATCAACGTATCGCTACTGAAAATCGATACACTGCGATACACATTTTTTTTTGTATTTTCATTTTAATTATTTATTTAATTTTCATAAATTGCAGTTATTCCAATTTATTTATTTTATTATTGTTAATCAACTGACACATATATTTCGTTATTTTCATAATAATTTTTAATCAAATGATATTTTTCTATTCATTGAAATAATCTCTTCTTTTAGTTTTGTTTCTTGTCTTCATTTTGCTTGATTATAATTTAACTGAGTATAATTTAATTGAAAAATATATATGTCCGCGCGTTTAACGCACGAGTATAAAGCTAGTTTTGATTTCAAGACTTAGTCTTCGTTTGTTTTATGGAAAATGACATCTGGAAAACGTTTTTATCTTTTTTTAGTGTTTGGTAACCTTTGAAAAATGTAGTCAACGTAAAAGCTTTTTCGAGTCAACGAAAAATGAAGTCTTATTTTCCATAAAATGACTTATAAATTTATTTTTCGTAAGTCATTTTTCAAATATTCGAGCACCCCTTCGCCCCTTCCATAATTACGCATATTTACATACATACACAATATTTCACTCAATAAATAAATTGTTTAAAAATATAAATAGAATTTTTACACACAATAATAAATTATAATTTTAATAAATATTCACTACGTCCTAAAATTAGTGTCAAGCATATTATTTAGGGACGTAACCAAACATTATCCTTTTTAAAAAAATCATTTTTTTCTTATCAATTATTATTTTATTTTATTTTTTGTATTTGTGAGATTGAAAAAAGATAAATCTTATTGATTTGACACCACTAATGATAAATTGAAAGTTACTAAAATAAAATTACTTAAAGTTCCACACTATCTTATATTCAATATGTGCATTAATATTAAAATATATTTTTTGTATTTATTCATATATTGTTTTCCGTAACATTTTCCGTGTGTTTGCCAAACACACGAAAATATTTTCCGGTATATTTTCAAAAAACTTATCAAACACATGAAAATACAATCTTTTCATTTCCCAAAAATCATTTTTTAGAAATCATTTTCCGTGAAACAAACAGAGTATTAATTTCAAGAATATTACTCCCTCCATCTCACATAAATATTTTTAATTGATAAAGCACAAAAATTAAGAAACGTGATACTAATAAACTGTAAAATGTGTCATGAGGATAACACGTTACATTATTTCTCGCTCTTATTAATTATGTATTCATTACATTCTCTTTCTTTCTTTCTTTTTCTCATTAATTGAAGGGTATATTAGGAAGAAATGTAGAAAATTGGTAAACCAAAAGTTATTAGTAAGATTAGTTGAGACATTAAAAAATAAAAAAAGTATGAATATTTATTCGATAGAGTAAATCAACCAATATAAAATTAGCACGAAATTATAGATGATTGTAAATTCCAAAATTATGACAGAATCCTTTCACGTTTTGTAAGCTATCTAAAATTCTAAACTAAACTCATCACATCTTGCTATCCCCCTCTGTAAATAAATGTCCATTTAAAACAAAATTTGACCTAAATAAGTGTTGATTTTTATAAACATTTACTCGTTCATTTTTTCACAAAAGGGCTTCAAAAGATAAGAAATAGTGACCAAGCAACAATCTAAACCTGTAACCCAAATGAAGTTTCAAGCAACCATCCATGTACAGCCAACCACAAGAAGTTTCAATTATTCATATATTCAATTACAACGAATAGTACATGAATTATCAATTATGTACTCATGAAGAATCTCCGAACGAGTGAGCAGTGGCAACGGCCGGTGGTTTGGGACATTGAGGGGGTCCAGGAGGCGGGCATGGTGCACCATTTGTGAATGTACAACGGCATCTCCACAAGTGAACGATTGCATCTGGAGCTATACAACTTGTGTGTATTTCTCCAACACCTCGGTAGCATGGACGACAAGTTTCTAGACAAGCGCTATCATCGGGGCAACCACCCGTAATAGTATCGTAATAGTCGCACTTGGCGTGTATATTATATATAACGATGTTCACTGTACTATTCGATCATAATAAAATATATTAGAACTATTTATGTGAAATTTCAATATATATGTTGCAAATAAAAACCCAAAGAGATAGATGTACCTGAGATCAATACTACCACCATGACAACAGAAGCAGAAATACCAGCCATTTTCTCTCCACCTCACTACAAAATGTGTGGAATGGGTTTGGTTTTGTGGTTAGGAAACTCAGACATTTTGGAATAGAGTTTGTTCAATTTATACTCGTTTAGAGCATTAAATGAAATAAAATATTGGGTATATTTATGAATTAAAAAGCGAGATTGACACTTGCAAAACAATCAATATAGTAGATTATTGAAATCTAATACTATAATTGTATTTTAGTATTGCAAAATGCTATTCCCTCCACTCCTATAATATTAATATTGTCCTTGTTTAACTTTTTGAGTAAAACGAGATGTTTTAAGAATTTTTTTTTTCTATAATCGCTAAACTCTGAATTCCTACTACTTAAAATATGACTTAAAAAAGTCAAATCAAGAAAATAATTTATGAAAGATTACCTCTCTATTTCTAGTACTTTGTACTTTATACTTTGTTTTATGACATTTCATACATCACAATAGAGTATTTGGGTTGAAAAGTGTAACTCCGGCTGATTCTAAATAGTACTCTCTCCGTTCCTAAATAATCATCCTAGTTGATCCGATGCATAGTTTAAGAAGAAAGAATTGACTTGATTATTTATATTGGTTTAATGTTTAGTTTCCTTTAATGTCCATATGTATGTGGCCCATAATTAAAGTAGAGTGAAAAAGTAAAAGTAAAGTGGTAAAATTGATGTTCTAAAAAGGTAAGTTTCAAAGTGGACAATTATTTTGGGACAGACGAAAAAGGAAAGGAGGACTATAATTTAGGGACGGAGGGTGTAATTGAATACTTTTTTAAAAAAATAATTATCGTTTTTAAAAATTTTCTTTTTATAAAAATATTTTTATTATTTTACGTTTATTTTTTCTATCTAATTTAATTATGATTATATATTCAAAGACATTAAAAGAAATTACATATTACTTTAATATTTATAATATAATTAATTAATATTTTCTTAAATAATATGTCGAGTAAAAGAAAACAATTATTTGAGAAGAGGGGAGTACATTCTTCCAATTAAGAATACGTCAAAGTAAATGTGCTATTTATTCCTTCATAAAATTATAGGTGGATAATCTTAATAAATTTATTTGGGTGAAATTTGAACCGATCTTTAAAAAAAAAATCAACTGTTCCAATTCACCATGTTTTTTTTTTACCGAAAATAGACATTTTTAGAGGCGAAAATGGTACGAGACTGGAGTTGTTATAAAGTTGGGAAAGGGAGTTTTCTCAATTTATTTCCTCTTTCATTTATTAATTACATTACAATTTTTTAAAATGAGAAGGGTTATATCCACAAAATATTTAAACTATTTACTAAATTAAAGAATAATTACATTAAATTAATCTTTTATTGGACGAATTAGCATTCAACTACCTATCCCTAATATATATTCCTCTCTCTGAAACACTTTATTAGAGCATTATCAATGTGATCGTGAAAGTTAATTTTTTTAAGAAAATAATACTCCATCCGTCCCTAAATTATCGTCTTCCTTTCCTTTTTCGTCCGTCCCAAAATAATTGTCCATTTTGAAACTTACATTTTTAGAACATCACTTTTACCACATTACCCTTACTTTTTCACCCTACTTTAATTATGAGCCACATACATTTGAGCTTTAAAGGAAACTACACATTAAACCAATATTAATAATCCAGTCAAATAGATTTTCTTAAACAGTGCGCTGGGTCAACCAAGACAATAAATTAGGGACGGAGGGAGTATTTTTAGTAGCTCATTAATATAAAGTGACACTTTAGTGCCTTAATTTTTTAATGTGAGCTCTTTACGTGAAACTGTAAAATCCTAATATTTTATTTATTTTTGTTTTTTCAAATAAACGAATTTGATAACACTTTTTAAATATTTGACCAAATAATAAAATGTTATTGACTTTTTTTAAAATTCATATAATCAAAGATAGCAAGCATATTAGTATTATATAACAAAATGAAAGAAAAAGTTGGCAATTCACATTTTCATTAGAGCTGTCAAGGTGGGTTGGCGGGGCGGGCCAACCCGCAACCCGTTATAACCCGCCATTTGGCGGGGCGGGGCGGGCCAACCCACCAAATGTGGCGGGCCGGGAAATTACCAACCCAACCCAACCCAACCCATCTTGGGTTGTGGGTTAGGCGGGCCAACCCACCAACTTTTTCACCAATTAATTTAGATAATAAAAATAATCATAAATAATACAAAAAAATGTCACAATTCATTAAAAAAATTATATTTTATACTATTATATTTTTAATAGTGTTTTCTAACAATTTTCTCTAATATTAATAGTATAAAATGAGAAAAAAATATAAGTAAGAAACTATTTTATCATTACTCTTTTTGTATGTTCTTATAATCATCTTTCTATAAATATTGCGGTTAATATACCTTATTCTGACATTTTTAGTTGCTATAAATGTCACTTTTTGAACGAATTCAAAATCATTTACTAATATTTCAAATATAAAAAATAATCTTACATGTTGAGCGAAAATGATTTAAACTAATTATTTCAAACTTATGAATTGGTGATTTGAAACTAGTATATGGCGGGCCAACCCGCCCCAACCCACCTCAACCCGCCGCGGGCTCAACCCGTTTGACCCACCTCCTAATGGGTTCATATTTTTTCAACCCAACCCATCTTTTTTAAGTGGCGGGGTGGGCCAACCCAACGGGCCCAACCCATTTTGACAACTCTAATTTTCATGCATGGAGGGGATAGGTTAGTATTTCATGGGAACATTAAATATTTTTATGGGACCCGCTTCTAATCAATAACATGAAGGTTTCCATCCTTCCATAACTTGATTAGTGTGGTCGCATGAAGCAAAATTTTGGTGTATGACTCACCAAGGCCGGATGTCTTGTCTTGTTAGCTCTCCAAAATTCTTTCTTTTTTCCTATTTTGTTCTACATCAAAGCAGTGAGAGAGAAACGGTTTCATTTCTCCTTCTCCGTCGCCGAGAGAGAGAGAGCAGTCGTGTGTGTGTGGGTGTTCTTCATTTAAGCTATTTATTTGCAGATTTGACTCGATATTTATTATGAAAGGTTTCTGGTGTGTTTTTATCGGCAGATATTATCCTATTTTGAGGTGAGAGAAACTATGCAGTACTGATTTTGTATCAGTTTAATCATGTGATTGTCCTTATAATATTCATGTTTGTTTCGTACTTTTTATTATTGAAACGTGTTTATTGTTATCTGTAAACTTTTGATATTGGTTTGACTTTGAAATAATTTCATGTTAACAATCGGTGTGTTTTATTGAAAAACATGTTATTTTAAACAATTTGGTCGGTGATTGATAATTTAGAATGGTTTAGTGATACTCATCAGTGGAAGGACAATGAACAATCTTGATACTATTATTGAGACTCATGTGATTGAGTGCCGGTGTGTGTTATACGTACTCATTATGAATAATCTCTTTCTGAGCTAAACTAAGTAATATACTGAATTGTCACTTGTAATCAGTTGTTATTTAAATAACATTCGGTATCATTATTTGTGTTAATAATCTTTTATCCATATTTTTATATTCATGAACTTTGATATTTGAATCATATGTTTTGTTCTATTATGTGGTGTTATTTATCCCCTTTCTTGCTGGGTTCACAAGCTCACCCCTACAGTTTCTGGTTGTGCAGTTATGGCTTGCTCAGGATTTGTTTAGTGAGCTTGGAGTTGTTCGATGGCTTGAGTTTGGAAGAATTGTTGTAGTTAAGTTGTAATGGCTAATTCTTTTTATCAGAGTAGTGCAACGAAAGTGTATTGAATTATTGGTTTAGACATATTTTAAGTTGTAATTTCTATTTATAAGAGTTGGTTTTTAGTTCAGATGGTTGTTTTGTTCTATAATAGTTGGTTCGCGTCTCAAGGTGTTTTTTGGGGCGTGACTGAAACATCTCAAAATAAAATAGTGAACTTTTTCCTCTGAATGAAGGGAGTATTAATTAACACCTTCAATCACATATGGATATTTTTCCTATTTTCTTTCTTCATTTACACTCAATTAAAAAGTTGACACATCATATCCACAAGTTTTATTCACAATTGTATTAAAGAGTTCTTTTTCTAAAAAAATGTGTAAATCCTACGCCACACTTTTTTCACATTCACATCTTGCTTGGATGATGCTACTAGATGGTTATATTAGTTATTCCCCGTAGTTAAATGATAAAACATGAAATTTGGTAGGCGAAGTTTTTCAAAAAAAAAAGGATAGAATGGACGAATCATTAATCAAGTTAAACTCTAATTAACAACCCCTTGCCCCGGTTATGACCCAACCCATAAAAAATAAGGTAAAATTATGGTCGGTCCATAAAGTTCATCGTACTTTTTTTCAATAGCAAAAGATCACTTTTTAAAATATTGTTCTGAAAATGTCATCATATTTTTCAACAGCTCCGACAAACACATTTGATTCGAAAAATCACCATTGTTGAACAACGAATCTCGAACAACGCTCAACCCAGTTACCCAAGGAACTGAGATCCAAGACATTACAAGCAAATATGCAGTCCAACTACCTTCATGATACTCAAAATCCAACCCGCCAACTTTCAAAGTATCAAAAACAAGCTTATCTACATAAAATTTGGTAAGGATTCGACCCTTTCCCAAACAATAAACTAGATATGAGATATGCAGTACCATGTAATCATTCGAAGTAAGACTTGATGTTACGCAGTGTTTACTTTTTGAGGTGATTGGATGTGAAATAGGATTAGTGTGCGATCGAATGCATAGGCTGCGTTTTTAAGGGTTTTGGAGTGAGGAAGTGAAAAATGAATCGCGATACATAAATTTCTGAATCACGATGCATAAACTTCTAAATCGCGATACATGAATTTCTGAGTTGCAATACATAAAATTTTGAATTGCGATATATAAATTTTGAAAGAGGAGGGGATTTTGAGTTCCTCTATAAAGGATAGGGTTAGATAGATAGATAGATTACTGTTGTGACTATGCGAAGAAGAGAAAGTGGGGCTGCGAGGAGAACGGATGAGATGTAAAGAGATGGAGGGAAGAAGAAGAAGAAAAAAAAATTCAAAAATAAAAACGAAATGGAAACGGAAGAGAACGGGAAAAATGGGAAAGAGAGAGGGAGAAAGTCAAAAAGAAAGGAAAGATAGAGGGATGGGATGGATGTTGACATGTGTGGTGGCATGTAGGCTGTATAGTTATGTCTTGTGTGTGGGCTGGCACTGGCAGACTTGACAGTAGAAAGTGAAAAATGAAACGCGATACATAAATTTTTGAATCGCGGTGCATAAATTTTTTGAACCGTGATGCATAAATTTTTGAATCACAATACATTTTCATAGCACGTCTCAGGCTCATTAAGAGTATCACAATCATTTCGCCCCCAAAAGTGTCTTTTTTCGGTTGAAAAAAAACACGATACTGGAGCGAATTAAAAATTGGAATAATTGCGGGCTGGTACACTTTTGTAAAATTGTAACCGCTCTACTCCCCTATTTTTTTATTCAACTGTTAAAATCCATTGTTATAATTTTTTTTTCCAGTAATACCCATCTTCCTCTCACCTATCCTTTCTCTCTTCCATGTTTCCTATTCCCTTTCTTCCATTATTTTTTCATTCCATCGTCTCACCAAAAATACAATTCTTCCATGCCTACGCAACACAAACAAAACAACCAACTCAGATGTAAAAGCGGTTGAAGAAGATGACAGACCCAACAAATGCAGTTGCGATTCAAACGTCGAAGTTGGCAAATTAGGCATCGGTAGTTGCGATGTGGGAGTCGAACAACAAACTCAGTTGCGATTCAAGCGTCAGAGTTGACGATTTAGGCGTTGGTGGTTGCGATGTGGGCGTCGAACAACAAACCAGTTGCCAATAACCATATAAATTAAGTTGCAACAATCTTGAGAAAAATGAAGTTGCCAAGTAACTTGTTGAAAGTTAAGTAGAACAAAGCTTAAGAAGGGGCACATGGGAGGATGGAGCGGCTCCAAGAGGCTTCAAGGGGCAGGGGGCGACTCCTGGGCTTGGGGTGCGACTCCCATATGCCTTTTTGAAACTTTTCTTGATCGATGTCTTAAATTGATGAACGACGCCCAAAAAAATTACCGGTACTAAAAATATCATTTTGATCGACGCCCCAAAAATTTTGAGCGACGTTAAAAAAAAAATTTGACGCACAAATTAGGACAGTGCCTTTGTGTGCACATCTTTCCTTTATTAAGGGTATTTTCGTTGATTCTCCCCCCCCCCAAAAGTACACTGTATTGGTTTTAAAAAATAATGATGGACTTTTGCGGTCATAATTCCACCACATACCGACCCGATTATCACCCTAAAAACTTTGAAAAGTGAACCGGCCTGCAATTATTCCTAAAAAATATAGAACAGACCATTTCACGTGGTTAACTGGTATTACTCATTACATATCATACTTTGCTCATTTAGAAGAGCCTATTCAATTTCTGGCCTACTGTAAGCAAATGGCCCAAAACTAATGATGACAATTTATGCTCGTGCACTAACACCCTTGTGCTCACCCAGAGCGTCCACATTTAATTAGGTATGAGCATCAACAATTTTTTAAGGGTAAACTTTAGTTCGATATTCTCTAAACAATTTTCAACCGATTTAGTTTTCTATACTTTTATTTAAAACGATAAAAGACAATTTTGTGGGAAAATGCCGCCTATCCCCATAATTCGAAAAAGCGCACATATTCAAAGTCGATGCATTACAGTTTCAAAATCAATGCATCACAATTTCAAATTTATGTATCATGATTAAAACTTGGTGCTAAAATATATTGTCATTTGTATTACAGTGCGATGCATCACAATTCCAAATCAATGCATCACATTTCCATAGTTGATGCATCGCGTTGAATAATTTTTGCATCGCAATTGTAGGAAGCGTTAAATAACATGTGCATCGTGTTTTACTTTTTTATACAGATACTGACCTATCAATAGTTGAGATCGATCCTTTGTGCACCACAATGCATGAATTTTGAAATTTAATGCATCGCGAGGCAAAAATTGATGCACCGTGATACAAAAATATGCATCGTGCTTATTAAATGATGCATCGTGATACATGTTTTTGTGCATCACGATGCATGATGAGCCTTTTTCCGATTTGATATAAAATCAATGCATCGTCTATATCATAAGATGCATCGCGTGCGCTCTTAAAAATAGTACTGCAATTAACAAAGTTTCTCTCTAGTATTCAGACACATTATGTCAATATCATATCCTTATACTTCGCATATAGACCAACTACTGTATTTTCTTTTAAGCGGAAAAGCCGTTAAAAAACACGAGAATGAGGCTTTTGCTATAGCGTAAAAAATCTACCCCGATGGCTAGAGCTGAGGAGAAAAACTTGAGCAATAAAGTAAGGGACGAAGAAGTAGTGTACAATCCTTTGAAGTTAACCAATCTCCATGTCCACCATTAAGAGCACCTTCCAAACTGATGGATAGTACCAAAAGAACAACAATTTCGCATCCCTTTTATAAAGTATTTGTTGTTGGGGGCATTTTACGAACAATTTAATGAAATAGCCATTTTACGATTAAAAAAAAAATAAACGAGTAACTCAATTGAAAACTTTGAAAAACAGACTACAATCAATTATTCCAATTTTTGATACATAAATGGGTTATGCCATGAACCCAAATTCTTTCATGAGCATAAATAGGCGCCCATGTTATCAAAGGTATACAGTGTACTTGCGTACCCCACCTCGCACATGGTCGGTGCCCATGCTCGCCCGCCCATTTGGCAACTCTACCCAGTACCCAAAACCTCGGACTCCACCCTTCCATTCCATGGCATTTCTCCCGCAGCCCGCTGCCGGGAAGTTAAGACGTCGCCGACTCCGGTGAATATCTAAGATGATCTTTCACATTGGTATGAATTCGGAAGTATTCGATTGAATTTTTTAATTCACGAGCATGTGATACTATATATATATATATATATATATATATATAGTTTTCGGTTCGAGGTTTAGGTATCGTGTTAAATTTGTACGGATCGGATCATGATTGTGCAAGTTGTTTGTTCTTGAAAATAGCTTAAATTAATTGATCCTGTGGTGGAAGCAAAGAGAATCAAAAGCAAGAAAGCATAGAACTTGACCTTCTTCTTTTGTTGTTGCATACAGCACAGAACAACATTTAGTTTTCTTTCACATGCTCCATCATTTTCAAAATGAAAGCTTCCATGTAAAAAGTTTGTAAACAGAGATTGGAAAAGGCCACTGATCTTCTCTTTTATTAATTCTTACAGATAGAGAAAGCTAATCTCTTCTCATGTTATTAATTACAAAGATCATTCTTCAGTAGAACATAAAAGACTTGGCTTTTGGCTTTTGCTTAGAAGGAACCTACAAAATCCAAAATTTTAGAAGTCACAGTGGGACCTCTTCCTTCCTCTCTCTCCTGTTGCTGTCCAGGGCCAGGCAGAAAATGCGATTGCTTTTGGTTTTTGAATATCTCTTCTACCTCCCTTGCTGGTACCTTGAAGGATAACTCCTTTGCTTCTGACTCCACATGCTTCCATACATTGTCCTCTTGACCTACACCATACTCAAACATGCATAATTTTGGTTACTTGGTTTAAGCTAATGAAATACGAGAAATGCTAGGGAGTCTAAAATTATAAGCATAACTTCGATCGACTAGCAACTGATAAATCAAGATATTCATAAACTGTAACACCCCTATTCCACATCGGGTAGATATGGGGCCTGATTGTGGTTTATAATGTGGCACTACGGCACCAACATCATCGATGGACTTTTGAGTCGGCTTTTTGTAGGCCTGGTGACTCAGATGGTGGTGCTTAATGAGTTATGTACTACATAAACTTAGAGAATAAAGTAACCAACCATATTGTGACAAGCGATTGCGTGTCAAAGTGGAATTACTCATAGAAAATTGTTATCATTCTTGTTTGAAAGTGAATGTTTACCAGCAAGGAAGTTTATCTGGTTGTTCTTAGCATTGATTCCAAATCCAGCTAACTTCAGGTTCTCATTTTCGGAGGCAATGATGGAAATCGGATGGCCTGCTGGAATTATGAAAGCATCTCCGGCGGACAGCTGAGCGCTTACCCTCTGGTAATGTGGTCCACTTTCTTCTCTCTCTTCTTCTCTTCTACCTTCGGAACCCTGATTTCGTCTAGCCAGATGAGGGCATGCCATTTCAAAGCGCCCAGTCCCTTCCACAACCACAACCAATCTTGTAGACCTGGAATTATAGTAAGGAGCCACCATTGCACCCTGCAAGTTTTTCAGTAGAAATATAGGTATTAGCAGTAATGCTACAAATCCTGAAAATGTCTAAGTTTGACTTCTAATTGATATGCCAAACATATAATCATTTTCTTCACAAGTAAGCTGACCATTTAGATGCTTGAAGTATTAGTTGTACAGATAAAATGGATCCTTGTATGTTTATGTAAAGTTTTGAATAGGATAAGTTGACTTACTTGACTGATGTTCATGAAATCAACTGAGAGGTCCAAATTGCGCAGCTGTTCATAATTTTCGGGAGAAGCCTCAAAGAACTGTCCAAACTCATTTGAGTACAATGGCTTTTTGTTGAACAGATTGAATGGACCCTTTGATTTTCCTCTTGAAGAAGAAGAAGCATGCTGGCTCAATGCTTCAATTTGCTCTTGACTGGCTTTGATTATTACTCCCTGTTTTTGTTGACCAAAAAGCTGCTCCAGCCTCTCTCTGGGGGTCTAATATCATGCAAGGTGACATAGCGCTCTTTAAAACTATTGTTTCTTTTGTTTATTCACACTATTATACTAGAAATTTATTAAAAAGAAATGGAAAAAATATGTTTAATATTATCTTTAAGGCAAGCTTACATTTAAAGCAGCCTGAAGGACTTCATTGCTGAAGGCTTTGTAGAATGACTCTGGGTTTTCACCTCCAGCACCAAAGTATGACTGCACCAAATAAATTAGAGATTTTATCCTTTGAACTGAGAATTTATTTTGGCTAATCTAAACTATGTTTGCACATGTATTAAGGTGATTACCTCAAATCGACCTGGATTATTGACTGGTTGGAAGAGCTTTGCAACATGTAGCTTCTTGTTGTTGTCGTGATTGATCAGATACAGGGTTGTTCCTGCAGGAACCCTGATTACATCCCCCTGCTTCAAGTTGAATGATTCTCTCCTATCTAGCTGAACTAAGGTAATGATCCCCTTGCCTGTAATTTTGAAAAAAAAAAAAAAGATTAGTCTATTATAATGCATAACCAAATTCACAACATAAAGAGAAACTGTTTCATTATTTCGAACCTTCAAAATGGTACTCCCTCCGTCCCAAATGTGTGCCATCTTTTGAAATAAAATGTTCCTAAAAGAAGTGTCCATTTTCTAATGAAGTTACTAGATTCACCTTACGCAACTATCATGTCCCTATATGCACTTGCAATGCTAAAAGGTAGATACTAAGGGTATTTAGTTATACGTGCTACTAAAATAGCTTAAAGGTCAAAATTTTAATTTCTTGAAAAATCAAAAGAGACGTATATTTTGGGAACAAGGGAGGAGTACATATTGTTTTATCAGTTTGAATCTCTAGAATAGTGTTTTTTATTTCGGCATAAAATCTTCTAGAAATGATTTTTTAGTTTAGACAAAATTTGAAATGCTCTGATAGTCATGAGTGATAGATGTAATTAAGGTTACTCACCTTGAAGGACAACGAAAATGGATTCAGCATCATAGTGATGGGGGACAACAAAGGCGTTAGGATTTGCCTCCAGGATCGCCAAGCGATAATTTTCGATGCCCCGCAGAAGCTCAGACCGTTTAGAGAACCTTTCAAGAACCCTAACATGGCCTTGTTGGGTCTTAAATGTAGACTTGAATCTTTGTGCCTGAAAGTAATATGGATTGTTCTCTTGTTGCTCTTCTTCCCTATCATCTATGTTCCCTTCTTCTCCATGTTTATGGCCCTGTTCACTTTGCTCCTCTCTGTATTTTCTTTCACATTGTTGAAGGCAGTACTGTCTACGTTGGCCACGTTCTTGGCTTTGACATTTTTGCCGGCACTGCTGGTACCTTGGTTCTTCATGATGGTTTGTAGAAGGATTCCCTTGATGTTGTTCTTCTTCCTCTTCTTGTGGCTTATCATCTCCTCTCCCTCTGCCACCTTCACGGCGTTCTCGCTCTTCTTGTTCTCCCTGTTGTTGTTCATACTCTTTCCCGCACTGGGTCAAGCATTTTTGTTGCTCACCACGACGAGAGCTTCTGCACTGTTCCTGGCACCGCTCATATCTCTGTCGAGGGTCCTCCACTTGTGGTTGTGGGTTATCACTGCCTCCCCCTCTACCACCTTCACCACGCTCTTCTTGTTCTCTCTGTTGTCGCTTGAACTCCTTCCTGCAAAGGCTTTGGCATTGTTGTTGCTTTCCACGATGAGATCTTCCACATTGTTCCTGGCACTGCTCATATTGCTGTTGAGGGTCCTCTACTTGTGGGTCATCATCTCCTCTCCCTCTGCCACCTTCTCGCCGTTCTCGCTCTTCTTGTTCTCTTTGTTGCTGCTTGTACTCCTTTTGACATGCGATCCAGCACTGTTGCTGTTGGCTGTGCTCTTGCTCTTGACATTGTTTCTGACATCTCTTCAACTCGCCTTGTGGGTCTTCAAAGCTGCCTCTTTCCTCCTTTCTCTCCCTGTATACTTTCACACATTGTTCTTGACACTCAGCTTGCTTACTATAGGGTTGTAATTGTCTCACACAGCTTAGTTGGCATCTATAGAACTCTTGCTCAGGCTCATCATACTTGTCACTATGAGACACAGAAACTAAGGCAAGAAGTGAGAGACTGAACAAAAGAAGCAAACAGATCTTAGATTTGAGAACCATTTTTGTGTTTCAAGAAATTAAGCTCACTGGTTTTCTCGATGATGAAGAAATGAAAGGAGAGTAATGTATTTATAGTTGGAGTAGGCTTGACATGCAGATTGACAAGTGTTTTAAGCGATAAAAATGAAGTGTCCATGGTAGAATACACAAGAAGCCGCATCCAACACGTGAGTATGGAAGTACTTACAAAACTGAGTTGTGGACAAAATACACAGCTGGATGGTGATCTATGCGGCGAATCGATAAGGATGGAAAATTGATGGATATGTGTTCATGAATCTGTAATTGAGTTACTGAGTTGAGTTGGTCAAGATAACAATCACTCTTTTCCTGTCTCTTAAGTTGACTGGATTGATGTCTGATAATCTCCATCCTTGCTTGCTATTATTGGGATTTCTGAGTAATTCTCAACTTCAATATTGTTTAACATGTGATTCACACACTTGTCCTCATATGTTAAACATCATTAAAGTTCTGAGTAGTTGGTTTAGTTCTGGCCGAGTTTATGCCATGCATGTCATTAAATGAATTGATCAAATGCTCGAGATTAAAACCAGTATTACTAGTTCACTTTGAATCATTGTTGTGAATTTAAACTATTGAAATGAAAATAGCATAGAATGTTATTTGTAATTATTGTGTGCCAAACTAACGTGGAATGAGAAGATAATTCTTGTCTGATACTAATTGGGACTTGCAGGTGAGTCAACTCGGAAAAGTAGCAGTATTTGATGGTGTATGGACCGAGTCCACAAGAATCAGAGTGAGTGTCGGTTGTTGTTGGAAGAGTTGACGTGTTTAAATAGCTTTAATGGATATAAAAATAAATTTCAATGATGTCACAAATTTTAATTATTATATAAAAATTAAACGTACGGTACCTTTTTGTTGTATAAATTTTTTTAAAAAAATTAAACTTATACTTATCCCTTTAGTATAAAGCATGCATCGGCCCCTGGTCCACCTCACATCTCTGAGGCTTTCCTTACATAAGTTTGTATCTGTCATGGAGATTAGAAATTGGATAGGATAGGGTGGAGGGGTTAATTTTTTTCTATAAATTTAACTTATGCTATAATTAAATAAAAATGGTATTATTATCTTTACCATATTGAAAAATACAATCGGATTTTTGTGTAAATTTCAAAATTACTCCTTACATTATGCATGCCTCGACGTAGACTTTGGTTGGTTCAGGCCGAGTAGCAGTGGGTAGTGGGCGGTGGACAAGAAACGTGAAAAAACGATCGTTGCGAGGAGAGAAAAAAAGAGAAAGAGAGGTAGCGAAAGATGGGTAGTTTAGGAAGTTCATTAAAACCACTAATGGTTCTTTAATACTTACTCCCTCCGTTCCATCTTAAGAGTCCACGTTTCAAAAGTCTAATAATTAAATGATATATTAATATTATTGGAATTTGTCATAATTACAAAAATACTTTAACATAACCAATATGTCTTCAATACAAATGGAGGGTAAAAATGAAAGTTTATGGATATTTTGAACATAAATTTTTAAAAAGTAGACTTTTTATGTAAAATATTCTAAAATAGTATAATAGGCTCTTTGTCTTGAACGGAGGGACTATAAAATTTCAATACTTCTCCGTTACTTAAAAATGGTTCATCAACAAAGGCTACTTATAAAAAAAAAAAAGGAAGTTATTTTTATCCTTTTACCTTGTTTATCCATTGTTTTTAATTGGTGTTTATGCATTGTTTTTAATGATTTGAAAGCACTATTGTTCTGTTAATTTTCTTAATCGTTAATTTTTGTCAATTTAATTTATTAAAAATTACTATTGTTACTAGCATTTTATTTATGTGTTGAATAGGAAAAGAAAATTTAGAAATTAACTTAAATAATTAGAAAATATCTTGGATAATTAGAAACAAGCGGTCCTCCTTTGCCACAAAATATATTATTTTGTATTTGGTAAATGTACTCCATTTGTTCCAAAAGGGACCCGACCTAATACCTCCTACGTGGAGAAACACATGGCCGCCAACACAGCCACGAGGGGCCCACTCCTCGACCACTAGCCAAGCAGTAAGTTCAATCACTCACCAAGATAGGTGATCATGAGCGAGCAAGGCAAGAATCATTGGTACTCGATGGATCAATCCAGGACCAAGCATGACCGACCATCTAGTCGAGGAGCACATAATCCTCGGTATTTGATACCCGGACGTCAGCCTCGTACTAGGATAGCCAGGTGTCACCAACCGATTGGAAAGACGTGGGCGTGCTCTATGCCAGACGCAATCCATTCCACTAACCCACCTGCTGATACGGAGGGTACGACAGACAGAGTACAGAACCAATGTACAGTGGCCAGCTAGCCAACCAACAACAGGTTGGTCTCCACGACCAACTGCCAACTTTGGCTTGATCTCCAAGCCGGGGCTATAAATAGCACCCTTCATCACCTTCAACAAGTTAGACTCTATCTCACGCAAGCAAGCACGCAACTCATTCTCTCAATATACAAGTTATTACCGGAAGCTTGAGGGATCGCCTAAGCTCGGCACATATCTCCCTCGTTAAGTGCTTTAGTTGGGAAAACCTCCCAGCTCCCTGACCTTGCTTTCTCTTTCAGGTTATCTTCACAGTCAAGAACTCAAGTCACCCAATTTTCTTGGCGTGATCAGTTCCTAAATAATTTTATGTTTGATTTTTTAAAATAGTAAAATTGATTTTTTAAAATACAAATTTGGTATTCAATTTTGATTATTTTTAAAATTATAAAACACGTAAAATTGGGCTCCCGAAATTATAATTAACTAGTTTTATACCCGTGCGTTAAACGCATGGACAAAAGTTTTTTTAATTAAATAATATTCAAGCAAAACGAAGAAATAAATATCATTATTGAAAGCTTAATATAATATTTTACGTTGATTTGAATAGGTTTTTTTTATTATTATTCATCACTCTTATATTTGCATCATAGAAAAATACACATCATACTTACATTAAAGGTAAGATTCATATATTTTCTTTTAACTTATTATATAAACAAAAATATTAATTCAGAAAGTCAATTACATTTTGTGTAAAGTACTAATCATAAGTTGCAATGTATTAAATATCATTATTTTTTACGATATCCTTATTATTATATTTTAAGTTATGAAAAATCAAACGTTTGACCAAAATATGAGGTATTTTTTATTTAGTAAAAAAATAATATCATAAATTAGACAAAAAGATAAAACATGAATAACTTTGAATTTAGTTAATAATAAAAATTAAAAGATGTAACAAATATAACAAAATTTTACATTGAGTAAGTGAGAGAGATCTATTTAAACGCTTTTTTCTTGTTTGAAATGAAAATAGCATTTGAAAATTCTTCATGATTTGTTGAATCAACAATGAGCGAGATACTTGAACTTATGAAAAGTGAGTATGTATAGAAATTGCTCTTTCCTCTATCGTGTACTTGTGTAGTAACTGAAAAAAAATATGTAATGTTTTAAAGATATATAAAATAAAATATTTAATAAAATTTACTTTAAGATAATATACTATATCATCCTATTCGTGATATCCAATAAATGAAGAACTAAAGTAGGATGCGAAATATTTTGATTAAAACCTCCAATATTATATTGTTGGGATGCAACATTTTTTGTCACACAATTTATATAAGATTATTAAATTATATAAATAAACACCAAAAAATCAGCCAGACATACTATTATTTTCAATTTGTGGACTAAATAATTCAATAGACTTTAATACATTTCATTCAAAAGACTTCAACTAAATTATTGATGAAGAATATTATTTTCTTATGATCATTTCCAAAATAAGAAATTTAAAAAAAAAACCTCATTGAAAAACACTAAAATGTCTACTATTTATAAAGCTACAACAGTAAAATCTCAACTCCACCCTTAAGCGTCATGTCAAGTAAGTTGTCTATTTTAACCTATTATATATAAGCAATACACCACCTCAAAACCTATTATACCCGTACGATGCGATGTTCAAATAATATTTTTGTTCGTTAAAACTATTTATAATAAGATTATATAACTATTTTAGTACTCTATCTGTTTTCAAATTATCGTCTTCTTTGAGTCGGCACACTGTTTAAGAAAAAAATAATTGATTGTATTATTTTTTTTTGTCCATGTTATTTCATTTAAAGCCTCGAACCATGTACTCATAATTAAAATAAGTAAAAAATATAAAAGTAAAGTTGTAAAAGTGATTTTTAAAAAAGAATGTTTTGAAAGAAGACAATAATTTTAGAACGGACGAAAAAAAAAGGAAGACTTTAATTTGAAAACAGAGGGAGCAATAGTTATAAATTGAAGATATCCATACAAAAAAAATCACTATTGTCGTTATATATATATATATATATATATATATATATATATATATATATATATATATATATATATATATATATATATAGAGAGAGAGAGAGAGAGAGAGAGAGAGAGATAACTTCTCCGGGACCTATACCATAAAGTTCGACTTTAGTTGGTAATACGTTTTGCCCATGTCCAATTTTAAAGCTGCCAAATGTTATCCATTTTTGTTTTTCTTATTTTCTCAATCATTTCTTGGGCCATGAGAATATCATAACATATTTGAGAGAAATTCAAATCAGTATACTTTGGTGGAATTTTCAAACAATTTAGCACCCGATATTTTTTTAGGAAAAGTTGCTTGCCATTGCGTTTTTCAAAGTTTTCAATTGCTCCAGTTATGTTTTTTTTTTCAATCGGAAAAGAACACTTTAGGGGGCAAAAAGATTACGATACCTTTAATGAGCTTGAGGCGCGCTACGGAAATACATCGCGATGCATCGATTTTATCGCGATGAATTAAATTTTACATCGCGATACATAAATTTTAATTACCTAATCCAAATTACATCGTGTTGTATCAACTTTTATTTACCGTGATGAATTAATTTTTGCACCGTGATACATAAAATATTATCTAATCCATTTTTGCACCACGATATAAAATGATAATTAAGCAAACCATGTCCTCTACATTTTTCTTCCATCTTCTCCGTCGTAAGCCTTCTTTTCCTCTCTCATTTGCCTTCGTCCTATTGAAAAATTTGTCAACCCAGCACATATCTATTACAGTTTCGTACATAATAAATCAAAAAAATTGTTTACATTTAGGGGGCGTTGCCCCTAAACCCCCACGAAAGAGCGCTGCCCCTGTGACCTGACCAGTCAGGTCGATCCCCGTTTCATTGTGCAATGACGATTTTCAAATCAAATGTGTTTGCCAGAGCTGTTGAAGGAGACAATGATATTTTTGAAACAATATTTCAAAAATGGCCTTTCATAGTTGAAAAAAATGATGGGGTGCGGAAAAATTAGAAACTTTGTAAAAGGAATCTACCAGAATTTCACCATAATTTTTACAAGCCGCCAAAATCCATTTTTAATGCAGTGCAATGTATCATTTCATAAGAAGATGCACCGTTTAATATATGCATCATTATTGCGATGCACCAAAAGTAGATTTTACGTTTAGAGATTTGTGTGTTACGTTGAGGTATTCAGTGAAAATAGTATGGTGGAATGCGGGTCGGTTCACTTTGGACAATTTCCAACCGATAAAAATCCATATACTTTTTATTAACTAGAAAAAGGTACTTTTAGGCGAAAGGACGAGTATACCATTTATGAACATAATACGTCGCGCAAAAGCATTTGTTCATGCGTTGCGATGCAAAGGTTTTGAATTGCGAGTCATGATTTTGTGTATCGCAATTTCAAATCAATTGAATCGCGATGCATGATTTGAAATTGTGTAACTGTTATAGTGATACATCGTGTTTCTAAATTGATGCATGGTAGTTCGAAATTGATGCATCGTGATTCAAAAAGGTGTCCAAAAGCAAACAAGTTTTTATTTGAGTATTTAATCCAACAGCTTACATGCACCACCACTAAACAAAATTTAACAATAATATAAAAGGATCTATCCCCCAACCTGAGTAGTATTACAGAAACACACAACTTGACATTTGAGATTTCCAGGTGAAACTCAATTCCCCATTTACGCCCATCAATCAAAAGATCCCCGTTTCGGTGCTCCAACAATTGTGATTTCGAACAATTTAAGAACAATAACAATTTTTGCCATTGTATGGCAAAGATTAGGAAGATGAGAAGAGACTAAGAGTTGAACCAAACATGAGGCATCGAAAATAAAACTTAGAAGCTGTCATCGACGAAGAAGAAGATACAGAGGGAAAATGACTGAAAAACACTTCCACGTTTTTGTTGACAGGCGGGGGGACATTTTAGAAAGAAATTAACCAAAGTACCTTTATGTTGTAAAAAAAAAAAAGATGTACTAAGACTATCTCCAACAGTTTGATGCAAAAATTGCTCCAAATCTTTAACCTGGTGCAATTGCACCAAATTTTTTCCATCATCTTCAACAGTTCAACTCCAAATTTTACTCTGAAATGAATATTTCAAGTATATTCTTCATTATTTGTATTTAAAATATATGTTTTATTTCATTTAATTTGTATTACTGTATTTGAGCATAAAAATAATATTATTTATTGAATTAATATTATCTTAAATTAAATACTATGCATTAAAAATAATAAAGTAATATATTAGTAAAAATGGTAGTTATTGCATAATTTGTACTAGTATTAATATATTAAAGTGTATGTCGTGTGAGTTTATTTAATGTAATGTAATTTTCATTTTTTATTAATGTCTCTACTTCAATATTTATAAACTTTATTATAAATAATTATAATAGTATATATATATATATATATATATATATATATATATATATATATATTTAACTAATAACTAACAATAAAAATAAAAAAATAATACAACTAAAATTATATATATTATTTAAACCAAAACACAAAACTAATAATATTAATAAAAACTAAAATACAAAATTATTATTTAAACGAACAAAAAAAGAAAAGAAAAGGTGGAGGGTGAAGATGAAGCAATAACAATACATCTTCAAACTTGAAGACACATATGATGCTGGTCTTCAATTTGAAGCAGTGTTTAGAGCTTCCCTTGGAGGATGGAATAGTTTGTTTTCTCTCCAAAATGAAGGGATAGAGTATCCCTTGGAGATGTTTAAAGCAATTAAAAATTTAGTAAAAGAGGTCGGTCTGTAATTTGTCCAAAAAAAAAAAAAAAATCAGGTACTTAAGTAGTTAAAATTTCACCAAAATGCATCGAGTGTAATTTTCTTTAAGATATTAATCAGTCCTGATGCGAAGGCATTTTGGTTTGGCCTAATTATTTTATTTATTGGAGAAATTGAGGGTCGGTCCACCTTCTAAAGTTTATAATCGCTTAAGTATCCTCTCTTTTTTCAACCGAAAAAAGTCACATTTGGTGGCAAAATGACTATGATATTCTTAATGAACCGTAGGCGCGCTACGGAGGTCCTTATTTTTGCACCGCGATGAAACAATTTTTGAACTGTGATATATAAGTATTAATTACCTAATTCAATTTTGCACCGCGATGAATTAATTTTTGAACCGCGATACATAAAATATTATCTAATCAAATTTTGCATCGTGATATAAAATGATAATGAATCAGACCATGTCCTTCACCTTCTTCTTCCATTTCCTCTATCGTAAGCCTTCTTCTTCTCCCTCCTCCTTAGCATTAGTCTTATTGAAAAATCCTTTAACCCATCACAGATCCATTACAGTTTCGTATATAATAAATCTCGTTTTATTGCGCAACAATGATGACTAGTTTTTGTGCCCGTGCCTATGGCACGACATCACTATGGGACGAGGTCAGTATTCAAATAAATCAATATATGTTTTAATCATGTATCAAAAAAAGTTTCAATTATTTTTCAGGTATGGTGACATATGTGTACTCTAACCCAAAGTGTTTATAAATATTTAGTTTTGTAGGGAAACATGGGCGGTACCCTGTTAGATTTTATTAATAGAAATAAAATTACAAACTTAAGAGGAACAACCAACCTTACCCTTATACTTTGCCCTTATAAGAAGGAGGAAGGAGGACAGAGGAGCTTGATCTCGAAAAAGAAATACTAACAACAAATAAAAACAAAGAAATTTGAATCTAAGGTAAACCTTGGGCATCCATAATTATATAACCATGAATCGATCGAGGGAGATCTGATAAAGAAGAAAAAGTGGTATCCATACATGTGTCCCTAGCAAGATTAGCAAAACTAATAATCAAATATTGTTAATGAAAAAAAAATTGACATGTAAAAACAATATTGTATTGTTTTTTTAGCAATAACGCAACTTAATCTTTTTCTGGAGATTCTTGCTTCACAACAATGACTGGTTTTAAAACGCGAGATGCAATAACTTTGTCCAATATTTTCACTTAAACGTGAGACAAGAACTCAAATGGTCTTAAGACACCCTGCTTCTTCTTGAAGGTGAAGGAGGAATTGACCCTTCCCAGCAAAACCAAATACATAATATTGAAAGGTTTAACCATATCTATATATTTCTATGCCAACATTGACAGTAGTCTGAAACTAAATAATTTGTCAATCTGCAAATACTTGAATCATCCTATCTCTTTCATCACTCCCTAGTTTGCCACCATGCTGATGCAGGTGAACCAACTTTTTTATTAATTTTTTGGAGAATCAAGATTATAATACCCATGGCATGCATGTTTGAATTGGGATTGTAGGACTATTGTAGCTCTTAGACTCTTAATGAAGTAAATTAATCAGTAATTTTTTTACCATGATGTGCTACACATCAGTTAATGTAGGTAGTTTGTTGACTGCTAGTTAAACATGAAATAAGATTGTTAATTGAGACCCCGCTTCTTCTTCAAGTACCAATTGTGTACCCTTTCTAGCAAAAGCAAATACAAAAAGGTTTAACCATGTGTTAGAAAAAGGGAAATCTGCTAAAGCAAATGAAAACAAACACAACTACATCTTTGTCTCTCCTTTCCCTCTTAATGTTATCTCTAAAATGCAGAAGGGGACAAACTGAGTGTGTAAAATCAAGGAAACCCATTACATAAAATGCATGTGAGGTAACAAAATAAACAGAGAGACATAATAAATAAAGTGAGATATTGCACTGTAACGAAACTGAAGTAGGGGCCGGATTACAGATTATTTTGTGAGAGACAGAATACAAAATAAAGAAACCAAATTAACACCCCGCTTTTTCTTAGTACCAAGGATTTTGTACCTTTCCCAGCAAGACCAAATACAAAAAGCTTTACAAAATTAATTGAAACCAAAACTGAAAGAAAAGAGAGGAAAGAGGGGAGAAAACAAATTAGGCATAGAGAAAAGAGAGGAGAGAAAAACTTACAGATTTTGGCAGAGGGGGCAGTTCACGGCGGAAATGGTGGGCTCAAGAAGGAAGAAGAAAAATGGAAGAATATCAACTGAAGCAAGCTGATACAATTTAAAAAAATGTTACATGATCATAATTTTCCAGTAGAACTTTGAAAAATCAAAATACAAAATAAAGAAACCAAATTTTCTCTCTTAAAATTACATAAAAATCTGATTATGGGTGCTTTTATCTTCAAAGGAAGTTGACAATTGAACTGGTACAATCATGGTGAACACTTGACAGATAAATTCAAAGCAAACAACTTTTTGCAAGTGCATAGTTTTGGAAAATCCTAATATTGACAGTTTTCTGTGAAAATGAACAGGAAGCTTGACATGATAATGATGATATAGATAAGAATTTATACAAATCAACTCTGCAAATTCAAAAACCGAGGAATTGAATGAGATGGCAAAGAATCATGCAATCACTTGAGGATTAATTCATCGGTTGCATTCATGCATTCATGCCCTCTTTTTGATTATTGAGGATTTGAAACCCAACATCAATTATTTGGTAGAAACACAACATCAAAATCAAACAAAGATCAATGATTGGCAGAAACACAATAATGGTCATCGTGTCAAGGTAGAATAAGAAAAACTCAAACCAACAGTCCACAGGTGCCGAAAAACCAAAACAAAATTCTTCATCTAAACATCAAACTAACAACTACAAATGAAAACATCAATCCTAATCACCAAACATCAAAAATGATTCCCGACAAGTTAAAAAAATAATTAAATTGAACTCAAGTTCCAAAACTCAACAATTTTCACAAATACTAACTATAGTACTAAATTGTACAACTTATTAAGAAAAATCACCACACAAAGAAATTTCCAAAGATAGTAAAACCTAAATCAAAAGATATTGAATGAGAAAACGAAAATAAGAGAGAGCTTACAATTTTCGGCGGAAAGGGGAGGGGCGGCGACAGAAGCTTCGATTCTGGTGAGTTGATGTGGAGGAAGCCACGAAAGGGGGAAAAGCTTGAACACAGAAGCTTCAATTCCAGCGAAGACAAAGTTTGTAGAATGAAACAAAAAACGAAACACATATTTTAGGTAGAAACTTACATATTACAAAGAGGTCAGTGAATTGAGGGGTTAGGGCTCGATTCTGACGTACTGAATGGAGGCTCGATCCAAATATAGAAAGCTTTAAAAAATTAATTGAAACCAAAACTGAAAGAAACAAAAAACATAAAGCAAATAACTTACCGTTGATGTAGTCGCGGGGTCGGAGAGGTGCGGGTTGGATAGACCCAAAGAGCAAATTAATAGACCCTGCTTCTTCTTCAAGTAGCAATTACGTACTCTTCCTAGAAAAATCAAATACAAAACCAGTAGAACAATAGAACAATTAAAAAACCCAAAACTGAAAGTAACAAATTACAGAAAGTAAACAACTTGCCATTGAGAAGAAAAGTAAAAGGACGCGGTGGTCGAAGAGGCGAGGGAGAGGTTATATACACGGAGAAGAAAAGGAAAAGGTATAGATACATAGATGTAGATAAAGAGGGAAAGGAAAAAGGAAGAGAAAGTGATCATATTTGCCGGAGGAAGAATATGATCGGAGGAAGTAGAAGTTGAGCAGTACTCGCACGACGCACTGACATATTTACCAGAGGAAGAATATAAATTTTTGAATCCAATGTGTTTGCGATAGTGTTGAGGGAGACAATGATATTTTTGGGATAATATTTCGAAAAATTGTCTTTTACGGTTGAAAAAAATAACGAAATACTAGACGGGTTAGAATAGGATCGGAGGAAGCAGAAGTTGAGTAGCAGTTGTGTAGAATTCGCATGCTAGGTAGGTGTGAGTTAATCCTGAACAATAGTTATGTTTGATAAAACTTAATCCTAGTCAGTAGTTAGCTTTTACCAACTGACTGAGTTGTTTTATAATATAAATTTACGAATCTAATGTGTTTGTCAGAGCTGTTAAATGAGACAATAATATTTTTGAAACAATATTTCGAAATTGCAAAAAATAACAAAATATTAGACGGGATAGAAACTTTATAAAATTAATCGACCAGAATTTCACCCAAATTTATTCTCTTCATAGCTCATAGCTGAGCTGACAATGACATTATGGACTTCATATCCTCTTTTACTTCTCTATTTGACATATTTAGACTAGTCCATACACATAATCCGTTACATCTTTGTTTTCCCGTTTTTCCTCGAGGACTTTTCTTTTGTCCCTGGATTTGGGCTTAAATTTCGAGATTTCTTTTCCTTTTCCATCCGGGTTGGATTGACTTTAAATTCCCCTAATGGAATTGGGGTTCGGGATTGGTCCTCAGCAAGCTCGATGTCCATATGCTGGGTTTTAAGGGTCGCATGAGACCAGATCGATACATATGTTTGATATATGGGTGATAACCGGACCAGTCCCCTGTGATGATATTATAACTAGAAAAGTTCTCTATATTTATTTTCAATCGCTAAAATATATATTTTTTGATAAAATGACAAAAATACCCTTAATAAATAACAAACGCGCGCACAAAGTTACTGCCCAAATTTGGGTATCGAAATGAAAACATTGGAATCGAAATGCACAATTGAAATTAGTCAAAATTTGGGCGTCAAAATGCAAAAAGCCACTGCCCAATTTGGACATCGGAATAAAAACATTAGGCATCAAAATACACAATTGAAAATCAGTCAAAATTTGGGGGTCGAAATTCAAAAAGTCATTGCCCAAATTTGGGCATTGGAATGAAAACACTGGGCATCAAAATGCACAATTGAATTATAGGCATCGCATTGTAAAAATCCTTAACCAAATTCGGGCATCGTAATAGAAAAGATGGGCATCGAAATAAACAAAATTGAACACTGCTACCAAATATCAACATAGTTAGGGCATCAAAATTGACAAAATAGGCGTCGGAATGAATAAATTAAACACTATCACCAAATATAAACATAGTTGGGCATCAAAATGAATAAAATTGGCGTCGAAATGAATAAATACACTGCCACCAAATAACAACAAAGGTGGGCATCGAAATGAACAGAATTGACGTCATAATAAATAAATTGAACATTACCCCCAAATCTGTGTGAAAATTGGGCATCGAAAAACTTTCGAAGCCCAAAGCATTGCTTAAACATCGTTTTTTTGCTTTAAAATGAAGACAACACATGGTAAACCCAGTGACTATTGTATATCTTATCAAGAACTTCGATTTGATACGTGGTGGGTCATGTGGTTCATCCGAGATCAAAAGTTATGGAGAAAATGGTCGGAGAAGATGAAAAGAGGTCGGTGATGGAGAAAAGAGAGATGGAGACAAAACTGGAGGAAGAAGAAAAAGAAAGTGTGACAAAGAGAAGAGAGAGAAGTAGCATGAGGAAGAAGAAGAAGAAGAAGAGAGAGAGAGAAAGAGTCTATGACAGAGTGAAGAGAACGAAGTATTTGGAGGTCACGGGCAGTTTTGGAAGAAAAAAATATGAAAAAACACTTTATCAGTTGAATAAAAAGAAAGTGGACTAGAGATTATAATATCTCCAAAAGGTACCGACCCACAATTATTCCTTGAAATATTTATATTTAGGGTGATAACCAAGTCGATCCCTTTAGTGAAATTATAACCGCTCCAGTCCACTTTCTTTTTATTTAACTGGTAAAAGGAACTTTTCAGACGAAAAGATGAGTATACCCTTAATGAAATTGATTAGGTGCGATGCATCGATAATACAATTTGTGCATCAATAATCGATTTTGTGTATCGAAAAAATATATATTATTCCTTAGGATTAATAGTCCATCGCAAAATCAAAATTGTGCATCGGACAAAAAATTGTGCATCGAGATTAATTGTGCGTCACAAAATCAAAATTGTGCTTCAGAATTTTCTTCCGGGGTAATCCATTAAGTGCATCGGGAAAAAATGTGCTTTGGAATTTACTTTTGCATTCAACTTCCAAATTGATGCGTCACAATTGCTCATCAGGATGCAATAATTGGGGCAAAATCAAAAAGACTGGAGAAATGGATGTGCTTTGTCAACCGGATCCAGCTCCTACTTTCAAAAAGTCCCATGCTTCATTTCTAGTCTTATATGAAAGTTCTACATCTTACGAATTTCTATCAGATCCTATGGAAGATCTTCTTTCTTGATAGAAGACACCGAGGATGGGCAAATAATAAGAATTACAGCTGATAAATGATTCCTTGCCCTAGATTTTGCACCTTATTTCTATCCGCTTAGTTGGCACTGTTCAGAGTTTAAGAAACGGGAAATTTAGAATAATCAGAATACCTGCTTCAAAATGCTTACTTCCCTTTCTCTCCTAGGGTGTGGGGAAAACGGCTACGTAAAAATGTGATTTTTCCCTACGGTTTCTAATTAACTACCTCTGATTCTTGCATGGAAAGAATCAAGAAAAGGGGGGAAGCAAAGGGAGTCTGTCTGAAATGAACAGAGCTTGAGGCTGTGTTGCCAACGGGAGCTTGAAGTTGTGTTGTCAACGGGAGCTTGAAGTTGTGTTGTCAACATAAGCTTGAGTCGGTTCAGGTTTAAAACTTTGCGGAAGACGAGGTGAGAGAAGGAGCAAGAGATCGAGGAAGACGAAGATTGAGCATTTTTGGAACAAATTTATGAAAGTAGACTTTTGCGGCTAAAAAAAATATATAGAGTACTTCAGCGGTTACAAATTAATAAAAGGGGATCGGCCGGCAATTGTTCCCTATATTTAAGGGGTAAATTCAGGCCAATCTCTTTTTTAAAGTTTGCAATCGCTACGGCCCATCGTGTTTTTTAAATTTGAAAAAGACAATTTTGAGGGCAAAAAGATTGCAATACCTTTAATGAACCGAAGACGCACTACATATCACTCACTTAATGCATTGCGCTACATCAATTTTTTGCACAGTGATGCATTAATTTAAATTACCTAATCCAATTTTACATTGCACTGCACCAAAATTATGCACCGCGATGCATCAATTTAATTTATCTAATATAATTCATGCATCATGCTACATTAGGTCAAGCACTCAATTGATGCATCGCACTGTAAAATTGTGATGAACCGGACGTTTATATCCTCTGACTTGTTCTTCCTCCTTCCTCCTTCATCGTAAGTCTTCTTCCTCCTTCTCCGGCTTTTTCCCTACCAAAAAATTCTCCAGCTCATTCCAGTATCGTACTTTATGAATTAGAAAAATCGTTTACCTTTTTGGCGGTGTTGCCCTGAACCGTCACGAAGGGACGCTGCTCTCTTGACCCCTGCGACCTGACTTAGCAAGTCGATTCTCTTTTCGTTGCGCGACAAACATGATTTTTGAACATCAAAGTGTTGGTCGGAACTGTGGAGGAGCGACCTGGGTATTTTAGGAACAATATTTTGAAAATGACCTTTAGCGATTGAAGAAAAAAACAGGGGAGTAGAGCGATTAAATATATGGAAAAAGATACCAGTTAGCAATTTCTCCAATATTTTAATTAAGAAATTTATATTCTAATAGTTATAGTTTGTGTAATAGGAAGAGAAAAAAAATGAATAATTACCTTCACACATGTAGATGTAAAAATTAATCATAATCATTAAAAGTTTTAAATTAGAAGATTAAATCTAAGCTAGTAGTTAGCTTTTATCAATTATACGTGTGTGAAACGAGTTGTATTGTAATATAGATAAAATATAATATACTACTTCCAAAAAAAATCATTAAGGTAGCGAGAAAAGTGACACCAAAGAGAGAAACTACTATGTGTCGTTAGACCTTCGAATAATTACTCCCATCGTAAAATTATTGTCACGTTTTCATTATTTCGTCAGTCCCAAAATAAGTGTCTTGTTCAAAAAATTTATTGTTAGGACAACACTTTTACCACTTTATCTTACTTTCTCATCTTACTTTAATTATGAATCACATACGTTTTAAATGAAACTATACATCAAATTAACCAACATTAATAATCAAGTCAATTATTTTTTTAATTTGCTAAAACGGTTTTACTGATATTTTTTTTAAGACATATCCTCTTTATCTGACTCACCATGTGCTAGTGGGTAGAGTTGTGAGAGAGTGGAGATTCATCTTACGAATAAATATTTTTTAGACGGTCATATAAGAGATTTACCCAAAAAAATACAAA
The DNA here is from genome assembly GCA_013146195.2 of Codonopsis lanceolata. Classification (NCBI taxonomy): domain Eukaryota; kingdom Viridiplantae; phylum Streptophyta; class Magnoliopsida; order Asterales; family Campanulaceae; genus Codonopsis; species Codonopsis lanceolata. Next base: position 43,650,035 of record CM028384.1, on the reverse strand, counting down.
ATACAAAAAATGGTCGATGAAGTTAACCCATAAAAAAACCTTTTATTTTGTTTCTTTTCCAAAATGGTAGTTAGAAGTTTTATTCCAATCTATATTATAAAAGAGTTCAGGATCTAACTGACGGCTCTAATCGAATTGTGCTAAACACAACTGACGGTCCAGATTGATTCATAAGTATGTGAGTTACAAATGAACCTCTTAGTTATGAGTTATGTTTGAATTACCCCTCTACAATTGCATATAAAACATTCAGTGAGTTTTGTTTGAATTACCTCGTCAGTTATGTGTTTTGTTTATCCCGATCATTTATTGAACTAATTACATATCGACACCGTGCCTATGGCACGGGCACATATACTAGTCTATATTATAAAAGAGATCATGGGCTAACTGGCGGCCCAGATCGAATTGTGTCAAACACAGCTGGCGGTTCAGATTGATTCGTAAATATGTGAGTTACATATAAACCCATCAGTTATGAGTTTTGTTTGAATTACCCCTCCACAACCAATAAGTATGTAATAACCCCTCAGTTATGTTTTTTTTTAAACTATCCTCTCCACAACCAATTATAGTTACATGAATATTTTCCTCTAACACACTTTTTTAACCACATTCTTCCGTTTGAGTTAACGTGGTTATCTATAATTTATCCCGAGCATCAATTGAGTTGATCACATACCGACACTGTCTATATCATGGACACATATTTCACATATAAACCCCTCAGTTATGAGCTTTGTTTGAATTACCCCCTCCACAATTTATATATGTATATCTATATATATATAATGGCGCGGGTGAATTTATCCCTCCAAAATCCTACTTTTGAATCATTGACTTTTGAGTTACCATTTCACTATTTCTCTCTCCTATTTTCTCTGGTTGTTTGTATTTCTCTTTCTCTCTTCCGTCTTCTCCCTATTTTCTCTCTCATAACCACCATCTCCTCTCGTTTAATTATATTTAAACATTTTTCTTTCTTTAAACATAAAAATTGTAACCAAGACAAAAATAATAGTTCCGAAGTCAAGAAAACAAAAATATAAGAGGTTAGTAAAATAAAAAAAATTGTGGAACAATTCATAATAAAAATAAAAGTTATAGAATCAACAACAAAAAAAAATTAATGCGAATGTTAGTAAAATAAAATAATTTACGGAACAAAAGTTTAAAACAAATTCTTTAAAATATATATGTAAAACAAAAATACGTTAGTAAAATAAAAATATTTGATGGAACAAAAATAATAAAAAAATACGGAACAAAAGTTTAAAACATTTTTAAAAAAAAATAGCTATATAAAACAAATTAAAATACATTAGTAAAATAAAAATATTTGATGGAACAAAAATAATAGTTACAAAGTAAGTAAAACAGAAACAATTTAAACCGAGATTAGTAAAATTATAAAAATAATTTACGAAACAAAAGTTAAAAAAAATCTTAAAAGTAGTTATGTAAAAAATATATGTTAGTAAAATAAAAATATTTTATGGAAAAAAAATAATAGTTACAGAGTCAATAAAACAAAACAATTTAAACTGAAGTTAGCAAAATAATAAAAATCATTTACAGAACAAAAGTTTTCCATAAAAATAATTTTTAAAAATAAAACACAAATAATAGTTACGAAGTCAATCAAAAAATATAATGAAAGTTAGTAAACTCAAAATAATTTACGAAACAATAGTTAACGGTAAAAATAATTTCATTAGTTTGATTTTAGCTTATTTTCTTATCATAAATTTCTTTATTTATAAAATACAATATAATTTAATAAAAGTAATCATTCAAAATAAAGAACTTATTTGAGTTCATATTCTATTTATAGGGTAGAAAAAATTTAAGTTTGTTCAAAAACATTCATTTTACAGAGTTTTTGAATAGTATAAATTGTTCGGGGTTGCCAGACCATGAATTGATACTTAAAATTGGTGTTCCAGTAATGCTATTGAGAAACATTGATCATGATGTATGGTTGTGCAATGGAACAAGACTAATAATCATAAATCTTGAGGATCACTTTGTTGAAACAAATTTTTTGAAAGGAAGCAATGTTCGAGAAAATGTTTTTATTCCAAGATTGTCATTAACTCCATCCGATATAAGAATATTTTTCAAATTCCAAAGAAGACAGTTTCCATTGCTGGTATTATATACAATGACAATTAACAAGTGTCAAAGTCAATAATTACGCGTATGTCTCTTTTTGAAGAAACTAGTATTTAACCATGAGCAGTTATATGTCGGAGTTTTTAGAGTAACAAATCATTTTGGTTTGAAGATATTGATATGCAGTGAAGATAAAAAGCCAACTAAGAAGACAACAAATGTTGTGTATAAAGAATTTTTTCTAGAATCTATAATGATTAGTAATATATTTATATGTAATTGTTAATAAACTGATTCTTCTTATTTTATCCTTTAAGATTTTGCATCCTCTTTATTTTGTTTATATACGATTTGGTTGACGTGCGTTTAACGCACGGGTTAAAAAAACTAGTTACATATAAAACCTTCAGTTGTGGGTTTTGTTTGAACTGATTTCATATAAACACCGTACCTATGACACGTGCACAGATATTAGACTATATTATAAAAGATCTCAGGGTCTAACCGGTGGTCCTGATCGAATTGTGATAAATACAACTGACGATCCAGATTGATTGGTAAATATGCAAATTACAAATAAACCCTTCAATTATGAGTTATATTTGAATTACTTTTCTATAATTACATATAAAATCTTTAGTTATAGATTTTATTTAAATTATTCTATCAATTATGAATTTTATTTATCCCGATTATTTATTAAACTGATTTCATCCTATACCTAACTAGGGTACGGGTATACTAGTTTAAAATAAAACAATGATTGGTCCCGGGCTATCTAACAAACTGGGACTCTACCCTCGTACCCGTAGCCGCAGGAATCTCTATGGAATCAAAACCGTTTGGAGAATCTTGCATTCTACCAACGTAAGTAACCGCCGTATCCAAACACTCTCCCCTCCCCTTATGTTGGTTGTTTATTTGTTTCCCACACCTAAAATCCCTCTCCCCTCTGGACTCTCCTTCTCTCGCTTCCTAAAACCCTAATTCTACCTCCATCCTTCCTCAAGAAACTCCATCGTCATATCAATTCCCTCCCTCATTCTCCAATCACAAATCCTAGATTCTAGAAATTAATCTTAAAACTCAGTAGTACAATGTCGTCCAAGAGGAACCGTGTTTCTCGGTCATCCAGCCAGGGAGAGGTTGTGTCCTTCTGTTCAATATTACGGCCGATTACTGATTCTCCGGTGGCTATTTGGGGAAAGAAGCGCTCCACTGCTTCTTCCGCTTCCGCTTCGACGGAAAATTGTGGGAAGATCATATGGACATTGGGTTCAAGCTCAGCTGCTGTGGAGGATAATAGGGGGGTTCAAGTTGATGAGAGTTTTGGGGCTTTTTGGCAGGCTTGTGCTTTTTGCAAGAAATCACTCACTGACCAGATGAACATCTTTATGTATGGGTAAGTTCAATTTTCAATTATAAAGATATGGAAAGTTCTTATCTTTCCTAGTTGCCATGACAAAAACTAACTAGACCTGTCTTTTACTTTTTAAATTCAAATTAACCATTTTTCGGATGAATAGTTTATATGAGTATATATATAATTATATATATCGCTTGCCCTGCTATGAAACATTGGCCTAACTCTTGACCCAGCCATAATAGTCAAGTCTGTGAAAGATCATATTTTATGCAAATCAATTGTCAAACAATCTTTGAAGAATGGCCATAAAGCAATTCTAGCCGTGCCAGATGCCGATATTTCGCATTACGATCTCCAATAGTATTTTTCACTCCTCAAATCAAATCCCAGCAAAACTAAACCAACCTCCAATAGCAAATTACAGTACTGGATCTCAGTGGCACCACCAAAATATGACTGGTTTTTGCCATGAGCAGTGGTGGCCGAAGTTAGTTCTTTGAAGGATGTTACTACCATCACTAAGAAGAATGAAAAATTAACTATACATCATATGGAAATAAACTTCAAAGCTTTCAAAATAGGAGATCAAGGCGAATCTAAGATCCTGAAAATCATCGGAATCTGGAATCTCAATAAAAGAGTTCCTAGTTACCAGCTATCATCTAACTGACTTCCCTTAACAAGTTAATGGTTTCCTCGGACATTTCAAAAAATTAACCACGCGAATGCCCGAAATCACTTCTTTTTTAAATGAACGAGTTCATTTGAAATTGGTAAAAAGTTGGGTGACCTTTTTATCCTTTTGGCGTTAAAATTATTATGAATTGCAACTTTTATAATTTTGCAAAGACAAGTAAATTATATAAATCTTATTTGAAAGTTTGATCACGTTGAACAAAAGAAATCAAAAGAGGACTCTTGGCATGGAATGGAGGGAGTAGCTAGTTCTTCTTGGTTATGGATGCTGTTGGGATGATGACCTTTGCTTAATACTGAATTTCATGCTGTTCAATGTGATGTTGCTGATATAGGGTTAAACCTGTTGTTTGTGCTATTTATTTATCAGGGCGCTTCTTCTTGGTGTTATGAAATGTGTGGATGATGTGTGTTATTGACTTATTCAGCTTCTACACTGAACTTGTGACTCTGTTTTTAATGATCATTTTCTTGGATGTATTTTGACACCTATGAAACAACGAGTGCTGAACCTGACACACAAATTGACAACATGCAGCTACCTTCAAGCATTTTGCTCGGTGGAATGTCGTCACGCGCAGATTGCTAAGGATGAGAGATTTGGAAGAGTTTTTCCCCAGCGGCCAGCAGCGTCCACTCCAAATTAGCCAGGTAGCAGTTCAGCATCAAGATCAGGTAGCTCTCAAGGCAGAAGGCCTGAAGTAGCCAGGCTCAAATAGAAGTAGCCAGCTGACGGTTCATAAGCTAACTACAGAGGTATGCATAGCTGCAAGGTTTTTGTGCTCAGCTTTGCACTTGTGTACAGAGGAAGAAGAGCTAACCAATCAATTTCTCTCACTCTTGTACAGTACTCTTAGTTTTGGCTTAAGGGAAGCAATAGCTTAGTTTTACATTTCTTTAGTTTTATCTTTTCTCAGACCTGAAAACCAATTGCTACTGTTACACGGTTAACATTCCCCCCCCCCCCTTTTTTTGACGCTACGTGTTGAAATAATTAGCAATTTCCCTGGTTTCTATTAATAACAACTCTAGGATAATTTAGGTATCCTCTTGTTTCCATGTTCAGTTCAGTGTAGTTTTTCATGTAGTTATGGGAAATTGGTATTGCTGTTGGCATTTTAGCTACTCATGTCAAGTTGGCTCATATTGAATGAACACAATTTGTTAGTTAAAGAATTATCTCACTATAAAATGTTTCTTTATGTAAGAGTACTATGAAGTGAGTTTATACACTTCGAAAGTGGAAACTTTGACTTTTGAATATTCTGTGTGCCCAAAACATTGTCTTCCTTACAGAAAATTGCCAGTAGCTGTTTAAAATGAATAAACATGCAAGACTTAAACACGTTATAAATATGTTTGCATTATCGGCATCATAATTATCATATAAGCCTGTACATTCCAACATCCCGAAGCTTGTCAGTACTTCTTCTGCCATCCCACTATGAGCAGCAGATTAAAGAACTCAGTTTGTGCATTATGTAGCTTCCGGGCATGTTAAACATCAACGTCATTAAATAATGCAGCATGATATGCTTGAGTCAATCGAGATCCACATGGGAAGTGATTCAGAAGGAATTGATTCAAAGTGATAATTATGAAGCTAATAAAGAAATTGCACTTTCTTTTTATGCTTGGCAGAAACCGTACATTTGTTATTCTTCTGGTTTTCTATTATGTGTTTATGCATGTGCGCGTGTAATATCCATTCACTTCTATTTTACGACTTCCTGCTTTCTTTTAACTGACCTACATTGCCATTGGAGATACTTGTGACAATGTCTACCATTTGGCAATCTTCTGTAGACATGGCTAGTCATGGGTGGTCCTGCTTTTCTGCTGCTCTTTCTATCATTAAACTTGATATTTGTCCATGAAAGATATATCATTTGAACTTGTCACACATTCGATCAGGATCACGAGTTAATCACACGACACCTATATATTTCTAATGTTGCGAAGAATGTCTTTGGTGCTAATGACAGTGCTGCGCCTGTTCAAGTGCTGGTCCCAACCCAGCAATAGAAGGGAATATTGACTAGCACCCCAATCTAGGCAGTGTCTCAATCAAATGAGGAGGGTTGGGGAGGAGGGTGGGTGATACTAAAATTAGGAACCCTCTGAAATCATCCAAAAATAGATATTCATGTTTTTGCTGAAAATTAAGAAGTTTGAAATAGAGATGTCTTTGAAAAGAAAAAGAGTCTCGCCCAGTGTATCATGAGTTCTTCTTCTTCTTCAGAGACCTCTGAAAAATCTTAATAATTGTCTTTTACCTTTTAGAGTGTTGTCCACCTCACAAGAGAAAAAAGAAAAGGAAGCAAGAGATGACATGAGAGATGGTCAAGAAACAAACTTTTCAGTACTATCATTAGAGCATTCAAGTGTTTGAAATTGATCACAGTGAGCATATGAAGCTGGAGATGTCAATCTCTTGAATTCTTTCCAGTTCAATCACTTGGATCATATGTTGCTTGTGTTGAGTTTGACAATGATTAGTTATGCCAAACCTTTCACAGCTATATTTTTCTACTAATGTGTGTGGTGTGTGTGTGTGAACAGGCTCACAGAAGGCAAATGAAGCTGGAAATGTCTATCACTTAATAAAGTTTTCTAGTTCAGTCACTTGAATCCTTTGTTGATTGTACTGAGTTTAGCAATAATTTATCATAATTACTCCTCACAGCATCAATTTACTTCTAATACGTGTATGAGAGAGACGCCTCATGAGTTAATGAGTGGTAGGTCTCGTACTCTTCACTTGTATTCGGCTTTTGTCACCAACCCCTACGAGGTAATTCTCAAATTTATAACCGAGCATGAGGGGTGTGCGCTTGGACTCGCTAGGAACGGTAAATTTAGTTCACAAATTTGTAAACTGGTCCAAACAAACCATTTTCCAGACCAAATTAACCCAGAAAGCTGCACAAAGGAATACTATGTTCCATGATTAAACAACTTTCAACCTTGGTTAAGGTAACATTAATTATGTTCACCAAATTTCAAGATTTGGCAAGTGTGATTTTTAAATTAAACTACGCCATTTTTTAGTCATGGTTTCAGGGAATATCCTCCTGCAGACTGTATTAACATGTAAATTACAATATTCATATGTTTATCCATCAAAAAACAAGAATTAAAAATAGTACCATCAACTTGGAATAAGACATGACAGAGCTCAAATGATTACCACTCTTCACTCTTTGTCTTTTAGCATCTTACCAATGTTTTATCTGTGGCCCTTTGGGCATGCAGCAAAGTGATAATTTAATAAAAGCCTAAACCCAGAAAAGGACAAATGTGGAATTCTCTCTACATAAGAAAGAGAGTCCATTGAATAAGGCTTCCATCCCTGCATAACTGTCTCTTTACCTTTAGTAATTTGTGTTTCCATTCTCATGGAAAAGGTAAAGCAATAACTGGGCTGGTTTAATGTGAGTTTATTTATGGATTATTCACTTGAATTTTGTTTGACAAAAACTTAGGTTAGACAGTCTTATGAATATTTTTTTTAAAACGGATCTTCCTTACTCGACCCACGGTGTGTTGGTGGGTTAAGTTGTGAGAGAGTGGACTCCGTCTTGCGAGTTAAGATCCGTAAAACCGTCTTATTGGAGACTTATGTATTTTGTTTTTGTTGTCATTATTTGAAAAATAATTCTCAAATAACAGCATGCATTCTTCGATTTATTTGGAGAAAATTAAATTAAAGAACACGCAAATTGCCCCGAAAAAAATGCTTTAAAAAAAGAAAGAAAGAAAAGCAGACAGTGGGGAAATAAGGCAATCAAGAAACCAACTTTTTCAGTAAAATTATTAGAGCTGCAAACATAAAGAGTAATGAGGGACTTGCAAGAAATCAATTCTGTATATCCATTCTGCTATCACTTTAACAATGAGTATACATAAGATCTCTCTCTCTCTCTCTCTCTCATTAAAACAAAAAGGAAACACCCAAAAAAAATGATTATTTTGACCATCATCCTTCATTCTACTTTTCAGTCAGTGACATTGTACTCCTAACTAAAAAAATAGATTCTTGAATAAAATAATCTCCCAGTCTCCCACTTGGCAACTTTCAATTGGTAGAGTTCATTCTGCAAATACATAATTACTTTGTTAGCAATGCAGATTAATAAGTCTTTATACAGAATAAATAAGTGATTATTTATTTATTTTCAAAAACATGTACCTGATTATGCAGGATTGTTAATTCCTGAACTGAACTTTGAGACACCAAAACTGGGAGCTTCTTAATCCAGTCAGTTTGTAACACTCAAAACTGTTATGTTATCTAATCTACCAACAAATAAATGATCAAATAAGCTACGCCAGTTCGATCCCAGCTGTTGTCAAAGTTAGTTTATCCACTTGAGTCGCAAATATCTACACCTGATAGGAGAAATAAGAAGGATCAGTAGACAAGGAAAAAAGAGACATAATAGAACCAAGGAAAAAGTAAAATAATTCACAATACCTTTCTTGGTTAGTGGGCACTGGAGTGTCCCCATCACTCCATCAACTTTCAACGAGAGTCTCTTCAAAGCACTTCCCGCTTGCAACTGTAACCAGATAAAAACAAAGATTCCATCTTAAGGACTTTGTAAATAAAAGAGAATGCAAAATCTGTAACAAATCTTGACAGTTCAATCCATTCAGATCAGGCAAGAAATATTAGTGCCTGATGTCACGATTCCTTAATAGTCAACCTTATAATGCCTGAGAGAGAGAGAGAGAGGCATACAATTTTGTGGTTCTTGACCATTTCCCTCCGTCAGTTAAAAGAAGCAGAGCTCCGTGTAGCCATGGGAGTAAGGCAACAGCTCCTCCACCTCAATCCTAGAGCTAGAATAACTCACGCTTCTTCTAAACCGACTATGGACAGATTCAACCTCAGCCCAGAATAAGCTGTAGACTGGTCTATGATCCGAGAACCTGGATTCACCACGGACATATGACAACTGATGAAGGCCTCCCCCGAACCACAATATTCTGTCACACCTTCACATGTGCAAATTTAGCAACATTAATGAAAAGTAAAAAGGAAAACAAGACACAAGCAGTTACACAGATTCCTGTCAACTTAAGCTTTTAGATAAAATATTTTACCATGCAGGTGTTCTTCGTTTCTCTTTTGGGTGCATAACATCGCCGGTGTATCGGTCAGAATTAGTCAAATACTTGTATGTTGGTGGGAAATATATCTTCCCTTCGTTCCATCCTTCAAACACACGGCCCCTTCTCTGCTCAATTCGCAGCTGCAAAAAGAAACATAGACCATTCAGTTGAATGTTATCTGGAAAGAAAATTACAGGAGGAAACAAGCATTTGCCATAATAGAGAAATAATGTAGAGCTCATTTGTCAAAGGTATGTCTCATGCCTGGTCTTTCTCCAACAGTGCTCTCCAGTTTTGCATCTCAACAAGGGCCTTCGCAGACCGGTAAGATAGCGCAATCCTGTAATTTAGATCTCCAAGCCAAATTACTCGACTGGATCAAATACATAAGTCATTAGAACGTTGGCAACTTAGTGGAGAATAATGACATTAAAAATGAAGTGAAACTAATAGACACAAACTTAAGTTCTTCCAAATGATGGCAATGAAGAGTGATGGAAAGGGTCTTCTTACTCGTGTTCTAAGATTGTTTCTGGGGACTTGTCATCACCCATGCCATTTACACGTGGAAATCTCGTCTTTTTAATGATCTCCATGACATCAGAATTCCTTCTTAGCTCATCACCCTCTTTCTGTCCTGAAGTCAAGTGGCTACATACAAAGCAAAAGCTTGTTTGATGCAACAACATACTGACTGATATCGATCCCTGCAAAATCAAGATTATATAGCTTAATTTCTAGCTTAAAATGACAGAAAACAAAAAAAATATAAATCACCATTATTCGCTAAAAGTAATACCTTATTCCCAAGGTAACCCATCAATCCTCTGCCAACACAAGATACTTTCATGTTTCGAACATGTTCCCTCAAATCACTCCTGACCCATATCGTGAGAAAAACACCAACCATCTGTTTACTTGCAACCAAACAGTACCTTGAATGCCCTGGCATTCTATTTCCATCTTCCATGGACGTAGGTCCCCAGCTGGACATTGGTGAGTACAGAACAGTGCTGGGTGAATCCCCAGGTCCAGGCCCATAATCATCATCCGATGAGCCCCATCTGGAGTAATCACTAGGCCTCTGACCCCACGAGTAATCACTTGGCCTGTGACCTGATGAGTAGTCACTTGGCCTATAACCTGAGGAATAGTCACTTGGCCTATAACTGGAGGAATAGTCACTTGGCCGGTGACTGGAGCAATAGTCACTTGGTCTGCGACCAGATGAATAGTCACTAGGCCTGTGACTTGAGGAGTAGTCACTTGGTCTGTGACCAAAGATAGCCCGATCACAAACACTGTATCTCCGGTCAAGGCGGGGTTGATTAATTGAAGAGTCACTGTCTGTTCTCCAGGTGCGAGGTGCCTGAAATGATCGGCGAGGTAAGAAGGAAGCTTTCTGCCTCGTTGATCCCTCAAAGTCAGCATCATATTCAGCAATTGGGTCAGGAATTGGAGAAGGTGTATAATTCCCACTTCCTCCACTTGTACCCGGACGATTGTTTAGTGTTCTACGAATAAGAGAGAGCCATTTTTTCGCAGGCCCATTGTCTTCAGCACCCAGAATATTAGCAGCATTCAGAGGAACTATTTCTTGAAATCTGAAAGAGAGAAAATCCAACCTTTGTATAAGTGACGGGGTAAAATAGCTTAGTGATTATGATTAGAAGATATGAAGTTGAATTCTAACAGATCATACCCAAGAACATAAATGTCAGCTGGAGGTGCAGCATGTAACCAATCATCTAGATTCATATTACTGGATGGGGATTTTCCACCCACGTTCCATGTAGCCGAAAAAATGCTGTTTCAAATTGACATATAAAAGTTTAATTTATTAATAATGTGGGAGAAAGAGCCATAATATATTAAAGGAAGAATATCTGTGAAATTGACAAACCTATAGTTCTGCACATTTATAATCTGTGGGTGATCAAGATCAACCCTTCCTCGCCGGACACGCTCCGTATTCTTGCTAGATTTCTCTGTACATCCATGTGAAAATTATTAAGAATAAATTAATCACATCAAAGGGAAAGCGTAATTCTAATTTCATTTTCATGAGAACTTGTTGAATTTGGGGGTTCGCAGAATCTGAAGTCGTGATACCTGTTTTACTTTTCTTGATTGTGGATGGCTCTCTCTCCGAGAAGCTACTCCTCCATTCGACATCACCGCCTAAAAAGTACAAAAGCAGATTCAACGCATAAGTTTCACAAAATTATGAGAATGATTGAAATTCTTGCAATTCACCATGGATAATTAAAATGAAAAAAAAACACAGACAATTTTCTTCGGAGGCAGAGGAATGTGAATAAATTGGCTCAAAAGAAAAAGGTATAAAAGAAATGAAATTACATAATTGATTAGAAAATTATTTATTTATTTTCGTGCAGAACAACACCAACAAATAAAAGAATATTCATCCAAAAAACCCAACAAAATTTCAAAAAAAAAAAGAAAACATTTAATAGCTATAGAAACAACAAAAACAATAGAATTAAACTGCCATTCAAGCTCATACACTAAACGAACATTACAAAATCACACACAAAAACACACATACGAGAGGCTAATTCAAGAGAAATTTAAATACCCACCTCCAGATACAACTTCATCAGCCTCATATTCCTCATTTTTACTCTTGATGTTGAACCATTTCCTGACCAGTGACTTTGACCAAGAGAGCTAAACAAAAAACACAGCATATTAATTAAATCAGTAAATATCAAAACAAAGTTTGTTGAATCAATTCCATCACAAAAAAATTCAATTCATCAACCTAATTCCCAAAAATTGAGTGTCAAATTGAATTTTTTTCAAAAAAAAAAAAAAAACCTTGCTTTTCTTGGGATTCCCATCTCTCATTGTTCCTCCACTACTTCATGCAGCCCCTCCAAATTTCACCCACTCCCCCTCCCAAACTGTTTCTGGGTTTTGCTCAGAAACTTGTGAATGATCCAAACACGACCTCAATTTCCTGAATTAAACTTAAAAACTCAAGTCTTTTTGCCAAGAAATTGGTTTGTGGGTGTTCAATGATGCGGCCGGATAGATTGATTAAAATCCGAAGGTATTAATCTAGAAAGATAACCATGGATTTCCCAAGACAATGCTGCTTTTGGCTTCGTCGTTGTGACGTTATAGTATGTGTATATATGTATTCATAAAAGGAAATGAATTAGAAGTAGAAGAAGGACCCAAAACCCCAGAAAAAAAAATAGACGCACAAAGACCAGAGAGGTAGAAAGAGAAAGAGAGACAATACTTTAATGCGTGGAAGTGAGATTAAGATTCTAAGGGCTTAAGAACAAGACAATGCGGGAACCATTTCTAGAGTGAGAAAAAGTTTGTAGAGAGAGAGAGAGACAGAAAGAGGGGCCTTGTGCTTATTTCTTCAACATACTAGGGGCCTCGTTCTGAGTAACAGCAAGGTAACGAATTTGAACCGAATAAAGTGCACTACTCTCTCTCTAAAACACACACTAAAACACACAGTCGGAGGGAGGTTTCTTTTTCTATCTTTCTTTAAACCCAAACCCCAATGACTTGTCTGGGCAAGATGATGGGAGGAAGGGGCAAAGGAGATGTCGTTTTGCTTTAATTTGAAATATAAAACGACTTGGTCAGCTTAAGATGAGCTGCCCGTTAATGACCAAAGGTAATTTAGGTGTAGGAGATCTATATTTATTTGGTCTTCCAAACAAAGCATAAAGCAATTAAAGAAGGCAAAACAAAAGATAAAGCAGAATGTGTGTTTTGTTGCTGTAGCCTGTAAATCTGTAATAGTACTAGTACTACTACTATATCTATTTTTTTCTTTTTTCTTTCTCTTTTTCTTGGGTTGTGTTGTGATTTGCAAGGAATGTTTGGAGAATTTTTAGACTCTATTGTTTTGGGAATAAAGGGATTCTATTTCTAGCTCCTCTTCCAATGGCCTCTTTTTTTTTTTTTTTAATAATTGTTTGGAATTTTTAGGCTATTTCTAACTTGATGGGTTTTACATAAGGCCGTTTTACGATCTTAAGCTCGTAAGATCTCGCTTAACCTACCAACACATTGTAGGTCTGGTAAAAAGGATCCGCCTTATAAAAAATATCTATAATATCGTCTTATCCAAATTTTTGACTTCTCAATTTAGAATGAGTTTTAGAATCCTATTCATGTGATAGAAATAAATGTTTTAGCTCACAAAAGTATTCTAAGGTTAGTCTAACAATTCAAAAAATATTTGACATGTGAAATTATGATCTTTCTTTTACTACACTAATAATGATTCCTAACACTATTCGTTCTTAAATAAATATTTTTTTGACTTTTGACTTTTGACTCTTAAATTACTACTAATTACGTATTTTATAATGTTTAAATAATTTTGGTCCCATAAACTCATGCAAACTAACACTTGATTTAACTAAAAAATTCAAAACAAGACAATAATTTAGAAGCGCGGGAGTATCAAATATGATTAGTTATTTATTTTAGATGTTTAGCAAGTCATATCAAGTACTTTTTACCAAAATTCATGGATTATATGTCTACCTCTTTGCATATATATAGGAGCACAATTTAAGGCGTGTAGGGAATGTTTTTCTACGATTTTGAGGTTGAATATATGCTTGTCATTTGAAATAAGGTCACTTGTCCCAGTTAATTAAGGGTACTGTTTGTTCTTCCTTTTTATGGGAATGTGACTATACATGAGTATGTGTTTTTTTATACATTAGGAGCTTCTACATTAGGAAATTGGTAGATAGTTTAGGACCAGAGGGTGGGGGGCGGGGGGCTTTCTTTGTTTAGTCTTCTTGGTTCCTTAGCATGGTGTGTCTGCGCCGGCGCGGCCGATGCTGACCCCCTCGGTTCACGTAAAAGTTGAGCGAGCCGTCCGTCCATGTTTATTCGCTAATCGCCTTGTTTGAACAAATTAGAAAAGGACCTATATTAAATTTTTGCAACTATGGGTAAGTTGACTGGTCTTGATAATAATTCTAGCATGAGAGAGATTGTTGGCTACCTGGTTTCATGATTATTGGGCCTAAGCAATTGATTAAAAGAGGATTTTTTTATAAATTTATGGTACTAATTTTAAATTAAGCTGACGGCGGAGGTGGGAAATTTTGGTCCCATAAACTCATGCAAACTAACACAAACGGAGTTCTTAAGATATAAACCTCATAAAACCCTACTTTAATCAAGTGTAACACCCACTATTAAGAAGCCATTTGGGACCCAAATCTAATGATCTTTGAGGTTTATAGTATAAAGTTTTTTATGTATATATGGTTGTCCAAGTTGTCACATATTATGGTGGGTGTCTAGGTTGTCAAAATTTATAACCAGACTGTCCCATGAGCAATGGCATAGTGCCTAGCTATTCACCTTTCCTTATCAGAGTAAGACCTCTCTTTTCAAATGACCCTCTAGTATTCAGCTGCAATTACTTCTCTGAAAACTCATTTCTGCAGGTGGCAACATTTAGGGCCATTTGTATTTCTACTTTCTTATTTAGTTCCAAGGAATGCCATCTACGATTCATGGCATTCGCAGTTTCATAACTCACGAGGACCACCTCCGCCTCCAAGACGTCATAACTCACGAGGACCACCTCCGCCTCCAAGACGGCCCTGTCTAGCTACGAGTCTCTGTCTATAGAATAATAACACTAGAAAAATCAAATGTATATCATCTCATCTTGATGATGACCAAGTGATTATTTTCATACCCATCAAAATCACCCAAGAAAGAAATTATTAATGGTGATTAGGCCCGACAATTGGGTGTGTGGGTCGGGTAAAGGGTATAAGCTGGGTTGGAACGGGTAACGTGTCGGAGCCTAAATATCAAACTGGTTGAAATGGATCTTGTTAAAACGGGTCAACCCGTCTTAATTCGGATTTTCTTTCAAAAATTCATACATTTATAAAGTAAAAACTATTGAGACGCAATGGGTAATAGAGCTGACCGCTTTAACCCAATCCGTTAATTTTTTTGGGTCGAAAAGGGTTATTCATTGTGACCCAAAAATATTAATGAGTTAGGTTGAATCAGTTAATTTTGAAGTTAGATTAGATGGGTTAACGGGTTTGAGGTTATAATTGGCGTAATGGTAGGTCAAACATTTTCATGTTGCAGGGCTCAATAAGAGAATTATGAAGTGCAGAATAATGATTTTGGAGTGCAATCGCCACCCAACCAAATACTCATTCGGTTATTCAATACAAAGTGTACAACTCAATTCTGTAATATTAATACACTTATCCTCTTTAATAAAAACATGTTTTCAATCTTTTTAATTTTACCGTACACATATGTTATAGCCATTTAGACTATGATCAAGCAATTTTATAATTATGACCAATTCATTATTAAGTCTTTAATTATTAGACGTGGGCTATTTCCATTAGAACTTAAGGGAGTATAGTTAATTTAAAAAAATGAGGTGTATATGATTATAAGACCAAAACTTAAAAAAGACTATTTAACAGGTATTTTCTGTAAAACAAATCTTCTTCATCCTCATCGTGTATTATGAACTGAACTGTGAGCGACTAAGGTTTCGTCTTATCAATTAAGATTTATATACGGTTTTACAAGAGACATACTCTACTTATAATCGTTAAATCGCCCTTTTTGCTTAACATCATTCTCAATGCATTTGGGTGGGGATAAAAAGTAATCAAATTTTCAGGTTGAAAAATGATAAGGAATTAGTGAATGCTCAGTTGAAGCTTAGATGACATTGACCCTCGTGACATTTAAAAGACCTGCAAGAAGAATGGAGAAATGTCATGGGAGAAGAGTCATCACCATGATTGGCCTGCCATTTCAAGTCTGAAAACATCTGGATACTGTGTATTGAGTGGACTTTCCAATTTGTTCAAATCAAGGTTATCTAATCAGCATAAATTCAATGACTCACAAGAAGTGGTTGTTAATGTGCTTTCCTAACTTGCTGAAATTCTAATAGTGAAAGTCTATATTGTTTCTAATGTATCCTGAAATCATTTGAGGAGAGAAAAGTGAGACTTGTTTAGTTCTAAATGGGATAAAGCAGAATAAATGGGCCATATTTGGTAAAGAATATCTAAGTAGACCCACATTAATATGTATTTTACTTTTTCTTTTCTATTTAGCTTTGACAATCTTGACTTGATGCACCATTTCTATGAAAATTGGTATCTATCTGTGATTCTCTATAATAACAATAATAATATCAATTCTTCCAGCTTGATTCAATGAGGACATGATGAAAAGGTAGTATTTGGGTGTATTTTCTTTGTGCCTCATTGTAAGGAGGACAAACAAACGACCCCAAATCTATAATTTTCCTTCTTTTTTTTTTTTTCTTTTTTTGTGTTTATATGCTGACTAATTATAGATATTTTACTTTTGAATTAGAATCTTTGAAGCGTTAGAGCTATTGCAAAAAGCGTTGATTTTGTGGTTTGTGGTTTTCACTTTTCCATTTCATTCGTCACATACTCCCGTTTATTTGCTAGGCATAGCTCTTTTACATTTTTATTTCATTATTTTAAACTCACAACAAAAATAATAGGAGGTTGTTTAATAACTAGATGATAAGAATTGTTATTAATCATGGTACTATTAATATGGAGATTAATAATGTCATCCTCACCCTAGGATTAATATAACAAGGAGGTTAAATTTGTTATCTGGGTAGCGAATAATCCCAACTCTCGAGGACCAAAACTTAAGGAACAACCTTATTTGTTGTTATTCATCTAATTCGAGTCGGAACTCATTATAACCAAAATATCAAACATGTCAAAATGGGTTGAGTTTAAACGGGTCGGACCGTATTAACCAAGTTTTTTCTTCTTCAAAAATTCATAAATTTATAGAGTAAAAACTAGAGGGTCAAAATGGATAACAAGTTTGACCCGTGCTAACTAGATCTAACCCAACTCATTAACTTTTTAACGGGTTGGGTGGGTTAAGGTTTCTGGTTGTAATTGTCAGACCTATATCCGACCATATATCATGCCTATCGAATAGCATGTAGGTGTAGAGATTCACAATTGATATGAATACGGCCAGTGAGAGAATCAGACTCACAGTGGTGTGGGTTTAACCACCGGGCTGAAGGTCTCATGATAGTCGACACTTGGTCGTTGGTGAAATCACTTGGCAACGAGGCGAGCTTTGTAGTGGTCAACGGTGCCATCAACATGACGTCTGATGTGGAAGATTCATTTACAACTAACAATATTATGAGCCACTACCGAGGCACCAGATCCCAAGTACCATTCTGAGTCAGAGCATCATATTCTTCAGCATGGCCTACTTGACATCTTTGAGAGCTTGAGTGACACATGTTGGTTCGTTGTCCGCTGCTAGTTGAGCCGAGAGACTGAGTTTGGTGAGCGGCTTGTAAATGTTATTCTTGGAGCGAGTAACAATGGATGAGGTACTAGTAGCAGCGGGCACGGGAACTGGGGCAGCGGTCACTAGAATGTCCTCGGGTTCAGCGGGCACTGGATTGTCCTCAACCAGGTTACAAGGTGCCGAGGATGAGCTAGCTACAGGCATAGAGCTGTCCTCGGGTAGGGTGCTAAGTGCCGAGGAGGGTTGAGCAGTATGTACAGGGCTGGTAGCGAGCATTGTACTAAGAGCGAGCTAGGTACTTGTTGGGTGAGGCTGGTGTATGGGGAAGCTGAGATCAACCATGTTTTGATTAGTGCTAAAAGTAATGTGGAGCCACTGAAGCAAGCAGCCGTCAATGTGTATGAAATCGGGAGCAGTTCATGAGGCGGTAACCAGGTAACTCGTGTGGAATCAGTAGGGCGAGGAAGATGCATATCAATTTTGGACATGGGAAACTCTGATTCAATAAACCTAACATGACGGGAAACGAACAGTTTAGTGATGGTCGGATCATAACAGAGGTAGGCACTTTGGGTGAGCAAGTAACAGAGGAAGACACATGGTGTGGAGCGAGCAGTGAGTTTGTGAGCGAAGTATGGACGAAGTCAAAGGTAACAAAGGCAATCAAAGGCACGAAGTTTGGAATAGTAAGGCAGAGATCCAAACAGTTTTTGATAGGGAGATATATGTTCTAGTGTAGGTGTTGGTAGACGATTTATGAGGTAAGTCACTATTTGGAAGACAATCGACTAGAAGGGTAGCAAAAGAGATGCTTTAGAAAGCATAGAGAGGCCAATATCAACTATATGGCGATGACGACGTTCCGAGAACCCATTGTGTTCTGGAGTATGGGGTGGCGAGGTAAGGGAGATGCCATTAGCAGACAGGTAGGCGGCCAATCCAGTGTCCTGGGCAAGTCTAGTGTACTCGCCTCCATTGTCCGAGTAAAGAAGGACAATGGTGATTTTGAAATAATTTTCCACAAGGGCTTTGAAACGAGGAAAGATGGTGGCGACATCAAACTTTCGTTTAAGCGGATAGAGCCATATGTAGTGAGTGTAATGATCAACAAAGATCATATAATATTTTAACCCATCAACCGAAAGAAGGGGGAGGTCCAAACGTCGAAGTAAATGACCTGGAAAGGGAGGTAGATATAATAGTATATTGAGCAAAAGGAATTTTATGACTTTTATTACATAAACAATCATTACAGTGTGTTTGTTTATTACGAGCAGAGTCTAAAGCTAAACCTAGACTATAAAGAATACGACGTTGGATGGGTTAAGATGAATGATCAAGCCGATGATGTTAGTCTTGGTGAGAAACTTTAGCCCCTACACAGGCAGAGGGGCAAAGATGAGGAGGAGGGTTTATGGTCAGCCATTCATACACACCATCTTTAGAGTGTCCCGGTCATTAATATGCTCCTATCAGTAGATCCTTCACATGAAAAGAAGATGGTGAGAACTCAATAGATGTGTTATTTGAGACACAAAATTGAGATATGGAAATTGGGTTACGTTTCATGTTAGGAACAAAGAGAACGTTTTACAAAGTAAAGGTGTATGATGATGTGTTAAGGAAAAAAGAACCAGTTTTGGAGATAGTTAACCCTGCACAATCACCAATGAACATGTCATCAGAGCCCTTGTAGGTGGAGTGAAGAGAGAGGTTTCCAAGGTCGCCAGTGACATGGTGAGAGACACCACTGTCAAGAAGCCAACTCAGTGTGTTGTTCTCCGTTATGGTCGTTAAGTGTGCCCGTGGTTACCACTTGGTCAAGTTGGGAACAGCAGGCAGGGGAGTAGTGGCAACGAGTTGAAAGTTGGGGTAGCGAGCAACAGTGTGTCCTCGTTGGTGGTAACCTTGACACTTGCCAAGATATGGGCGATGTTACCGAGGAGCCGTTATTGAGGGTTGCGGAGATGATTGGCGAGATTGCAAGGGCACTTGCCGAGCTTGTGAGGATGTTGCCGAGCAGAAGAATTGTTTTTCCTCGGGGTAGCTGGGTTGGCGTAGCAAGGTGCGAGAAGGATGCAGTGGGACTGCTTCAAGAGCAGTTCGCGGTTGATGTGTTTTTTATGAAGCTCATCAAACGAGATGGGGGTGTCCCGTCCTTCGACCACATCAACAATGTGGCGGTAGTCATCATCCAAACCCCCTAAGATGATCTTGATGAGATCCTCAAGATCGAGGGGTTTACCAAGAGCAGCAAGTTCGTTAGATCGACCCTTGACGGATTGCATGTAGTTTGAGATTGTCTAATTGCCTTTGGAAGCCCGCTTAAGGTAGTCCTTGAGTTTCTTGATATGGTCGCATATATATATATGGCGGCTTATTGGATAAAGGAACCAAGGGAGCATATCGATTTGTCTTGTCGGATCCAAGGTTGGTAGTGTGGGTTGGGTGTTGGAACATCCTTGGATGTTTGAGCATCCTTTAAGAGGATGGTGGGAGGCGGACATGGATGTGAGCCATCTAAGAACTTATTTCGGAGTTTCTAAGTGATGTAGTTGGTGGAGGTGAGCTTGGTGATTTGTGGTGATATGAGTTAGAATGATTGGGTTGGATTAATGGGGCTTTGAGCGGGGAGAGTTTGGTTGTCGGTAGCCATGGAGGCAGAATTTAGGTTGGCAACGGCGGTGGTGGGAAGAAGGTTTATGAGCAAAGCTCTGATACCATGTTTACATTGATATAAATAGATGATTGAGTACAATTAGATTTTAGAAAACTTCGTTACAACGAATAGTCATAAGGAAGGAACTATGAGGAAAGGAACTCTTAATATTTCAAAAAGGTCATGTTACATGCAAATGTCTCAAATTAGAGGACTAACAGATGGATCAAAATGGATCATTGTGATCGTTTCCATTATTTTTCTTTCATATACTTTAATGATGACTTAAACAAATTTTAATTTGTTATCAAAGCTGCCAAACAAATATATAGTGAATCATCAAACTCTAAATTATGATTTTTGAAAAAATGATATCTATATATAAATATATATATATAATACTTAAATAAGATCATTCTATTTAAATAGTTCGCATTTCAGGGTAAAAAAATTTATACATATCTACCCATAGCTTTACGTTTAATGTGATGAAGTAGATTTTGAAAACTTGTTATAATTATAATCTTAGGTGTCGTTTGGTAGCCAAGATTAAGGTTAGATATGATTAATAAGCCGAGTTGCATTGAGAAAAAATGGGGGTGGTAAATTAAAAAAATTAGTTAACATTTGTCAAAAAGTAATTGAGAGGAGTTACGTCTTTAGAAACCCATAAATTAACCTTAGTAAAACTCGACGATAACAATAATTATACTAACAAATGAGTGTAGGTTTGAGTCTTACGTGAGATACCATCTAAAAACAACAAATTTTTAAGGAGGAGCACTATCGTAAATAATTCGTAACAAGAAAATCATTAAATCATAGCTTAATTGAATTTAATTTATTTATTGGGTAAAAACTAAAGAGCATGGTTCAAATGTTCAAGCAGGCCAAAATGCATGGAGACAACATATAACCCAAAATAAGCAGGTCATCTGAATTGCATGCTTCATGACAATTCACAAGTACTAATTTTGATAATACTGACAGCTACAAATACAAAAACAAATTACAAACAAAAATTGATGATGATTAATTTTGATTTAAAGAAACTTAATGGACCCATAGTTATATGATTCTGACGACCATTGTAAGAGCATGGTTAACGGGTTATGAAATAGATATCAAAACTCAATTAACAAATACAACGGTTGAATCATTTAAAGTCAAACTCAAATCTAATTTGATTTGGTTGATTTGGTATCAAATTATGATACCAATCAAACCAAATTAAACTAGCAACGGGTGAAATCGTATATCAAAATGGTTGTGTTTCAGCTATTCTTTGAACAAACAACGTTGTTTTGTTCCGACTTTTTTTCAAAAAAACGTAGTGGCAGACAAGGGGTTTGTCTGCGCTTTTTACATATGTCACCCCCTGGTCGGTTCCCTTCTTTTATAAATTATCCTTGGTTTTGGGCATTTTTGGTATTCAAAAAATGTTTTTTTTAATATACATTTTAATCTATTAATAGAGACTAGGTTTGTTGCATTTGGACGCTAAACAATTGTTTTTGCAAAATTTGATATTTAAAGAAGATAATAAATTAATGAAGATAAAAATCGTGAGACATCAAAGTTATTATAGATAAAGATAGTGATGTATGTAAAAATATTTAAATTTGTGCCGCTGTTGATCGATTTTTCAATTTTGAATCAAATAAATATCACATAAATTATTTTATTAATTTTTAAATTTGCCGTTAGATTTGAATGAGTTGTTGATCAGACTAACTGTATGTTCGGAAGAATCTCATATAGAGCACCAAGATTCAACTACGACATGATAACTTAAATAGAAATTTTTCATCTTCAAAATCATGTGAAGATGATAACTCGAATCCCCATATATTTTTATTAGCTTGATAAGACACACCGGGTATATTCTTGGTGTTGCCAATAATTGTACTACTCCCTGCTCCCTATTCCCTAGTCCCTCACTTATTGAAAAAAGTTACTTCCTCCCGTTTTAAAATTATTGTTTTGTTTAACTCGTTACATAGATTAAGAAAAAAATAATTTACTTGATTATTAATATTGGTTTGATATATAGTTTTTTTAAAAACTCAAGTGTTTGTGATTCATAATTAAAGTAAAATGAAAAAAGTAAGGGTAAAGTGATAAAAGTGTTATCCTCAAAAGAAAAATTTCGAACAAGACAATTATTTTGAAACGGATGAAAAAAGAAAGGAAAGATAATAATTTTAGGACGGAAGGAGTACTAATTTTGATGCATACGCAATATAAATTTCATATTTATGTCTTTCAAAAAATATCATTATACAATGATATAAAGCGGAATTTCGTTTGATTCATCTCATGCATGATGCTAATTAGCATTCTAACTTTTTCTTTAGACATCAAGTATATAGTTATTTAAATATTATTAGTATTTAAAGGTTGGAACTTGGAAGGGATATTGGCCTTCCCTCAATCTTAAATATTGTTATTAATGCTTTGAAAGATTACAAAGTATTTAAAAGGTGTCATTTCGCTAGAATAATGGTGTTTTTGGTGAGATTTGACCAACTGTGTCATTTGACTAGAACAATGGTGTTTCTGGTTGGTGAGTCTAGAGTCGGCAAAAAAAGCCCAGCCCAATAAGCTGACTCAACCAACATTTTGACGGGCCGAGCTTTCGATATTGATGATCCGAAAAACAACTTGACTTTTTGGCCCGAACAACAGGCCCATAGATCATCCGGGCTTTTTCGAACTGGCCAGACCAGTCGATTTTTTTTAAATATATTTTATTACTAGTATATTGTAGACAATATAAAATTACAATTACAAGAGGTTCAACTGTCCAGTCTGTCCAACAAATAGGCCCAAGCGCCCAACAACAAGGGTCATTCAAGCACTCAAGTGACTCAAGCCGTTAAGGGCACTTGGAAGTTAGGGTTAGTGCTTTTTTTTTTTCATTCAAAAGTTGTATCATGTATGTCAAGTAGTCAACTCTGAATTGATGTTACAGAATTGTGTGCTACTATATTGACCTTTTCTAATCTTTTGGTTAAGAATTAAGAAACTTATAAGTATAAGGCTCAAACATGAGTTTATATTTTTATTGATGTCGTCGTGTTCCTTTTATTGATTATTGTATGTTTTTTCGGGTGCTACATGCATGATTCATTAGGCTTTTCATCATATGTTTATGGCTAAGCTTATTTCGGGTCAGGTCGGGCTGGCCCATAGGCCTAAGACATGCCAGGCTGGACTAGCATTTTAATAGGTCCATTGAATTTCGGGCCGAACCGCCCCAGACCAAAAAAAGACTTTGGCCCACCAGATCGGGGCAGGTCCATTGCCAGCTCTAAGTGAGATTTGAGCAACATTGTCATTCGGCTAGAACAACGGTGCTTCTGGTGAGACTTGGGTAATAGTGCCTCTAGTGAGGTTTGAACACTCAACCTTCTTCGTTAAGAGAGAAGTGAGAACTACCAGTTGAGTTAGAGATTTAGGATTTAAAAAAAGAGTTAATTTTCATATCAACCAATCAAATGCTTTTAAATAAAATCGTAGTCATTTTCATGCCAAAATTGAAATTTATATCTATAAAATCTTTTGTGTAGTTAATATGTGATAAAAAAAATTAATGACTGTATTTCTTTTGAAAAAAAATCTTATCAAAAAATGTATTTTTAAGTTGCTTGTGTTAAAAAAATGTAATTACACCGACAGTATATCAAAATTTTACCCATAAAAAAATATCTCCTAGTTTCTTTTGCAATATACCAAAATAAGTCTCTCCTTTTAATTTTTAAATATTTATAAAGTCAATTTTCTATAATACAATTATTAATAATTAGATAGGATCCTATTAATTTTTTTAGATAGGTAAAAGATACTTTAAGAATTGATGCTACACAATTTTGTCTTGGGTCGTTCCTTGCGGTGTATAGGATATTTGAGCTTATGTGAAGATATGATCTAGTTGAAAACCTATCAAAAGAAAACCTTAGAAGGAATGCAAGTCAGGGTCTCGCGAAACCCCTTAGGCGTGAGAGTGAGTCTTTAGCGTGTAGAAAGCAAAATGACAAAGTTTCGGTGTGTAAAGTGAGTGTACCTTTGAAATGAAGCTTTGTAAGGTACATGTACTATGTAGCCCTTTGAGAGTGAAATCCGGGCCGAGTCATTACTATGGAGAGATCATAGGCCTTTATGACAATTAATACGGTGACCGCGTAACTGACGGAGTCGTGACTTAAATCTCGGGTTTGAGAGTTATCATGCAGTTGAGTTTGGAATGAATATCTGGTTTATTCGAGCAACCTTACTCCCTGCTCGGTTAGATCGGTAGAAAGATTCCTGGTCAGGATATATGTAGGATGCTTACCCCGGATTATCCTGATCGGGTGACCTCCTTCCCGGTCCCTGTTTTCCACGTGCTTATCACGTGAAGGCACATGTGCTTGCGGTGTATAGGATATTTGGGCTTATGTGAAGGTATGATCTAGTTGAAAACCTATCAAAAGAAGAAACCTTAGAAGGAATGCAAGACAGGGCCTCGCGAAACCCCTTAGGCGTGAGAGTGAGTATTTAGCTTGTAGAAAGCAAAATGACCAAGTTTCGGTGTGTAAAATGAGCGTACATTTGACATGAAGCTTTGTAAGGTATATGTAGCCCTTTGGGAGTGAAATTCGGGCCGATTCATTACTATGGAGAGATCATAGGCCTTTATGACCATTAATACGAGTTAACCGCATAACTGACGGAGTCGTGGCTTAAATCCCAGGTTCGAGAGTTATCAAGCAGTTGAGTTTGGAATGAATATCTGGTTTATTCAAGCAGTCTTACTCCCTACTTGGTCAGATCGGTAGAAAGATTCCTGGTCGAGATATATGTAGGATGTTTACCCCGGGTTATCCTGCTCGGGTGACCTCCTTCCTGGTCCCTGTTTTCCACGTGCTTATCACGTGAAGGCACATATTCTTGGCTCGTGACCAGGGTTTGGGCCAAGCTCATCAAGAATATTAAAGAAAAAAATTACACGAAATTAACTAATTTTTTAATAGATGTGTAGAATAAAAAGGCGACATTTATTTGAGTACGAAAGCAATTTCATTTTTCTTAGTTATGAAATAATAACATAAGGTCTAATTTAAAATTTCTCGACTAGAGTAAAGAATCTCATTTTGCCTTCAATTTTTGGATGAATGTAGTCAATGTGAGCAAAATGGTGCCAATGATCAAGAAGTATATGTGTAGAGTAATTAGGATAGGATACTTAAAGACCAAACTTGCAGAACGCTAAAAACTTTCAACCACAGTTCTGATTTTGCATGAAAACATACCAATCCTACTTTGGCAGTATTCTTACAATATACCAAAGTAATATCTATAACAATCCAGTTGATCACCCAAAGTAATCCATAACGTTAAGGTATAACATGCAGTAACAATGTTAACACAGTATAGAATAAAGTAACAGAGTATTATCGGTTCAACAAAGCCTTACTCGCATCTGTCTATGGCTTATAATGCCTAGGCTCAAATCCCCACGATTATCAGCTATACATAGAGTATAGTTCCAACCCAAACCAACCGAGTTTTAAGAGAACGAATGTATACTGTCAAGGTTCCAAGGAATTTCGGGACTACCCAAGCCTTCCAACCAAAACCCCCAACCCAATATGAACAACCCTCGATCTCACTGTATTCTTACCAACATGATAGCTCAAACACTCACACACAAAGTGCTTCTTTTCACAGAAAATCAGATCACAGAAGAAGAGAGTTTAAGAGAGATAGAGAGCAATAACAATTAATTGTAAAATTGATACCTTAGAAGTAGAAGGGGGCGAGGATTAAATAGGCTGGAGATGATAAGGATTAGAGAATCCTTATCAGAGCTGGGCTCTATCGACAGTGCCACCATCACAGGATATAAGACGAAATCAATGAATGACTTCGTACCAAGAAAATCGACAAAGGGCATAAAGCCCTTGAATAGATGAATCAGTCGAAGGAACAAATAAGGGGTAACTAGGCTTGGGGGTATTTGGGGTTGCTTGGGCTTAAGTGAGTATAAAGCAGGCTACCCAAAATAAGACCTTGGGCCAAGCCACTATTAACAATCTGCGTATGAACCTTTGGAGCAAGACGAGCAAGTAGAAGAGGTACCCATAAACCAAGAAGGTCAACCAATGATCACAAAGCTTCCACAAATTACTTCCATAACGAGTATGTGATGTTGATCAATGGGAAAGCCAAAGATCTAAAAAGAAGCCATGTCTCACGAGAAAAACAAAGAAATCTATGTAAGAAGAAATGAAGTTTGTTGAAAGTAAATTCAGAGAGAAGAAGATGGAAGAATTCATTGATTAGTTACTTGAAAGATTGTACAGATTTATACATTTTCTAGTATCTATTCTAGGAAACTATGAATCAAATCTCCTATAATTATTCTCCTACAATTATGCTAAATCAATTACTCTCCTATAATTATGCTATAATATTTACCATATTTAACACTCCCCCTCAAGCTGGAGCATATATATTGTGTGTTCCCACTTCCCAGCTTGTTACAAATATAATTAACTCAAGGACCCGCGAGAGACTTTATGAATATATCTGCCAGTTGGTCAACTGACTTAACGTAACTGGTAGCAATGTCTCTTGAAAGAATTTTCTCTCGGATAAGGTGACAGTCAATTTCTATATGCTTAGTCCTTTCATGAAAGACAAGATTATAGGCAATATGGAGAACTGCTTGATTATCACATATTAGCTTCATTTTTAGAACCTTCATGAACTGTAATTCTTGGAGTAATTGCTTCAACCATATGAGCTCACATGCTGTTTTAGCCATGGCTCGATACTCTGCTTCAGCTGTGGATAGAGCAACAACATATTGTTTCTTGTTTTTCCATGACACAAGATTCCCCCCAATAAAAATACAATAACCAATGGTTGAGCGTTTATCCAGTGAACCTTCCCAATCTGCATCTGAATATCCAATCACCTGGGTATGCCCCTTGTTTTCATATAACAATCTTTTTCCAGGTTCTTT
The DNA here is from genome assembly GCA_013146195.2 of Codonopsis lanceolata. NCBI lineage: Eukaryota > Viridiplantae > Streptophyta > Magnoliopsida > Asterales > Campanulaceae > Codonopsis > Codonopsis lanceolata. The sequence goes on along the minus strand of CM028384.1, from coordinate 43,622,720 downwards.
TTTGATGTCTTTAGAATACGGATGGCTGCCTCCCAATGGCTATCACATGGAGTACTAAGAAACTGACTGAGAACACTCATTGGGAACGTAATATCAGGTCACGTCACCATGAGGTAGTTAAGTTTGCTAATAAGTCTCCTATATTTGCTTGGGTCTGACAAGGGCTCCCCCTGATCAGGTAGCAACTTAGTGTTTGGGTCCATTGGAGTCTCTACAGGCTTACAGCTGGCCATGCATGTTTCTTCTAAGATATCCAAGGCATACTTTCTCTGGGAGGTAAATACACCGTGTTGAGATTGAGCAACTTCTATTCCCAAGAAATATTTTAGCTTGCCCAAATCTTTAGTTTGAAAGTGATCGAATAGATGTTGCTTGAGTTTCTGTATGCCCTCCTGGTCATTCCCGGTAATCATAATGTCATCCACATAAACTACTAGATAGATGCATCGGTCAGTGGAGAGATGGCGATAAAATATTGAATGATCGGCCTCGCTTCGGGTCATTCCAAACTGTTGGACAACCGAACTAAATCACCCAAACCAAGCCCGTGGGGATTGTTTCAGCCCATAGAGAGCACGACAAAGGCGACACACCATTCTATATTTAGACTCCCCCTGAGCAACAAACCCATGAGGTTGCTCCATATAAACTTCTTCCTCCAGTTCACCATGGAGAAAGGCATTTTGATATCCAACGATAAAGGGGCCACGAATAGCTGCCATAGAGAGGAATAGCCGGACAGATGTCATTTTGGCAACGGGAGAGAAAGTGTCGCCATAATCAAGCCCATAAATCTGAGTATATCTCTTGGCAACGAGACGAGCCTTCAACCGGTCAATAGTGCCATCAGGATGAATTTTGACTGTGTAAACCCAACGACAACCGACTACTGATTTCCCTTAAGGAAGTGGTACTAAATCCCAAGTGCCATTAGAGTGTAATGCAGACATCTCATCAATCATCGCCTGACGCTAACCTGGGTCTGAAAGAGCTGCTCCTACACTTTTAGGAGTGGAAACAGAGGACAAGGACGACACAAATTAATGAAGTATATGATGGAGACAAACGATGATAACTCATGAAATTATAGATGGGATAAGGATTGCAAGTGGAGCGAATACCTTTACGTTCGGCAATAGGTCGATCCAAGTCAGAGACCGGAGCGGATGGCAGATCCGAAATAGATGGTGAGTCCGCGTGACCAGGTGTAGATATAGGCATAGGGGCAACAGTAATGGTAGGTTCGGTTGTAAGCTCGGAGGAAGGGTTAGCAACCGGAGGTTGTGGCTGGCGGCGATGGTAGGTGAGCAAAGGAGGTGTTGAGTGTGCAGTAGGAGAGACCATGTCAATGGATGATATAACCAAAGGGGTAGTATCAATGGTTGGAAGAGGGAGATCCTGAGAAACACATTATGACACACACTCAGCAGAATTGGGAGAAGAGAAGAAAGGAGTCGTCTCAAAGAAGGTGACATCAGGGGATACAAGATATCGCTTAAGATCAGGTGAGAAACAACGGTAACCTTTTTGTAAGCGAGAATAACCCAAAAAGATACATTTTAGAGACTTAGCTTGTAATTTATCCTTCCCGAGAGTGAGATCGTGAACAAAGCATGTGCACCTGAAGATACGTGGAGGAAAAGAATATAGTAGTTGGCTAGGAAATAACAAAGAGTTAGGGACTTGATTATTTAGGACGGAGGACGGCATGCGATTAATCAAATAGCATGCGGTAAGAACAGCGTCTCCCTAGAAGCGTAGCGGAACATGATAATGAATTCGGAGAGTACACGCAGTTTCAATCAAGTGCATGTTTTTCCGCTCGGCCACCCCATTTTGTCAAGGGGTACGAGTACATGATGACTCATGAAGGATACCTTGAGATGCCATAAAAGATTCAAATGGGGTAGAAAAATATTCTTGGTCATTGTCACTTCGAAGAATACGAATATTTGTGCCAAACAGAGTTTTAATTTCGGAGCAAAAGGTTGGAAATATGGAGAATAATTCTGAACGATTCTTCATTAAAAATAGCCAAGTGCAACGGGAAAAATCGTCGAAAAATATAACAAAGTAATTAAAACCCAAAGTGGATTTAATACGACTAGGACCCCATATATCTGAATGAACTAAAGCAAAGGGTGACTCTGCTTGTTTATTTAGACGACTAGGAAAAGAACTACGAACATGCTTTCCTAACTGGCAAGACTCACACTCTAAGCAGGGCCGGCCCAACACTTATGGAGGCCTAAAGCAAACTCCAAAGTGAGGCCTTTTAAAATCAAATAATATATTTTTAATTATTACATTTTTTATTTAAAGAACATCTTTTGTGCTTTTTAGGATGCAAAATCATTTTTAAATTATTGTAATCAATTTCATTTAATAATTCTTTTTCAATCGAATAAAGCTAGTTCACTTAATCTTTGTTGAGACATTGTTGGTCTTAGATGAAATTTTATTAATTTTAGTTTTAAAAAAAACTTCTTTTTGGCGATGCAACAGTTACGAGAAACATTATTCTATAAGCGATATATGCATTTGGAAAAGAATCAAGTCTTATTATATAATTAAGTATGACAATTTGTGTATCATTTTTCATTTGTATAATTTCTTTTACAAATAGTTTTGTAAATAGACCTAATTCATCAATATCAGAGTTGTCATTATGTTTTAAAGAATGTTCAAGGTTAAAACAATTGGCTTTTAAATTTTTATTATCCAATGACATTAATTTCTCATTAAGTAATCTAATGTCTTTTAAATTTTTATTATCCAATGACATTAATTTCTCATTAAGTAACCTAATGAAAAAAATTAGGAGTCACTTAATAATTTTTTTTTTAAAAGGTAGTAATTTTTTTTGGAGGCCTAAAGATTTTTGAGGCCTAAAGCAAGGGCTTCCTTGCTTCACCCATTGGGCCGGCCTTGACTCTAAGGAAGGTAAACTGGCAAGATTTGGCACCATCCGTTGTAGTTTTTGTAGGCTAGGATGTCCCAAACGGTGATGAAAAATGGAAGGTGTTTCAGTGGTAACACAAGCGACATGAGTTGGTGATGGAGAAAGGTAGTATAGCCTGCAGAACTCACATCCTACTCCAATCGTCCTCCCGCTGTTCCGATCCTACACAAAAACCAAATTAGCAACGAACGTAACAGAATAAGGAAACGTTTGGGTTAACTTGCTGATGGAAATCAAATTAAAGGGACAGTCTGGAACATAAAGAACTGAGTCTAAGGATAGAGAAGGCAAGGGGATAGCTTGTTTGATTCCTCAAACTTTAGTTTGTGACCCATTGGCGGATGTAACAATGGATAAACTATTAGAGTAAGTAAGATGAAAAAATATTTTTTTGTTACCAGACATATGATTTGAAGCACCAGAGTCGAGCATCCATGGCCCAAGTGAGGTTGATTGAAAGATGCATGCAATAGGATTACCGATTAGACTGGTTGAGGCTATGGTGGATGACTGATTATTTTCTTGAAATTTCTTAAATGCAGCATACTCAGCAGCTGATATGGTTATTTTTTTAGGTGTGTCATCAGTCGGTGGATCATATTGGGAAAAGTTTGCAACCTTAGGCGGGTATCCATGGAGTTTGAAGCAACGATCTACTGTATGGCCTAGATTGTTGCAGTGAGTACACTTTGGGCGACCTCGAACTCGCTGCCCACCTTTAGCATCTCGTCGAGAAGTCACTTGAGAGGCCAGGATAGCGGAATCAATGGTGGCTACAGAATTTCCTGGAATATTTAGAGGTGCAGAAATACGAATTAATTGCTCAAATATTGTATCCATAGTAGGAACTCCATGATTGGCCAAAATTTGGTTGCGAACTAAATCAAGTTCAGAATGCAAGTTGGCTAGTGCAAGGACCATAAAAAATTTTCCACGATCTGCTTCTTGTTGCATAACATCAGTGGAGAGAGGCATCAACTCATTAAATTCTTGCCGAAGAGTTTCAATTTGTCCCAAGTACTCTTGCATATCGTGATCATGTTTCCGAATCGTCTTCATACAATAGACAATAGTATAAAGACGATTTATGTCATTCGAATAAAGTTTTTTGCCTTTTGCCATACCTCGTAGCAAGTGCGATAAGGTCGGTATTGACTATTGACCCACAAAAGTCTGATCAATAGATTGCCATAAGACATTACATAAAAAGGCATCAATTTGCTTCCATTGCACTTGTTCTTTTTCTGTAATATCGGTCACACATTTTGTTAAGTGGTCTTCAAAACATTGACCCATAAACCACAATTCAACAGAGGCAGACCATGACATGTAATTGCTGGAACCCTTCAATTTTTCAGAACAGATAACAGGGGTAGTTGCAAAACTAAGGAAAGTCTTACTTGGTAGTGTAGTACTTGTAGAACCCATTCAGAATGAATACATGCAAGAAAAACAATCAAATAAGATGATCAAGCAAAGGTTGGAATAGGCTGGAGTAAAGTAATGCAACCAAACCTGGAGAATCTGACCATACCTAGACTGGAATCTGGTTCGGAATAGTGACACGAACTATTCTGGAGAACTAGACTGTTGGAATGAAGAACACAACAGATACGAGAGACATGAATTCAAACCTGCTCTGATACCATGTTGAAAGTAAATTCAGAGAGAAGAAGATAGAAGAATTCCTTGATTAATTACTTGAAAGACTGTACAGATTTATACACTTTCTAGTATCTATTCTAGAAAACTATGAATCAAATCTCCTATAATTATTCTCCTACAATTATGCTAAATCAATTACTCTCCTATAATTATGCTATAATATAATCAATTACTCTCCTATAATTATGCTATAATATTTACCATATTTAACAAAGTTGTTGCATGAAAATCACACTTAGGACTTTGTATGGTTGCGAAAAAGGAAACATCAAGAATAAGTTGGTTTACAAATTAAAGTATGAAGAAGATAGCTCTCAACCTTGGTACAAGGCAAGGTTGGTCGTGAAGCATTTTACTCAAAAGAAATGTGTCAATTTTGGAAAAAAAAAATATCTATGATATTGTGAAGATGACATCCATTCGAGTTGTGTTTGGATTAGAAGGAAGTTTGGACTTGAAAGTTGAACAACTTGAAGGTGAAGACTGTGTTCGTTCATGGTGACTTGGAGGAAGAAATTTACATGGAGCAGCCATAATGGTTCAAAGTTAAAGGCAATGCGTATTTTGTGCGTCGATTGAGGAAGAACTTGTATAGGGTTAAACAAGCACCACAACAATGGTACAATAAACTCGACTCTTTCATGATGAATCAAGGGCACAGTTGAACCACTTTCAATCATTGTACGTTTGTTAAATACTGTAATTTGCTAAAAATGATTTTATATATTCTCTTGCTTTATGTGAATGATATGTTAATCGTGAGTCATGGGCCCATGATAGCTAATCAGATTGACAAATTGAAGAAGTAATTGAGTAAGTTCTTTGCAATGAAGAAAAGAACTTAGGACCGAGAACAAATTCTTGGGATGAAAATCTCAAGAGAACGAAAAACTGGAAAATTTTGATTGTCTCAAGAGAGATATGTTGAGAAAGTGCTTGAACGGTAAAACATGAATGAAGCAAAGAGCGTTTGAACTCCACTTGCATGACATTTCAAGTTTAACTCCAAGCAATGTCACATGGCACAAAAGATTAAGAAATAATCTGAAATATAACTATTTGTTTAGTACTCTGTATATTTTCTTAAAATTATTTTTCGTCGAAATAAATTAAATTTAATTAACACTATGATAAGTACAACAACAAAAATTCTCCCTCTTGCTAGCAATCAAGGACACATTCTTGTTAAGGCAAAGTTGGAGTAACTTTTTTTCCCATTCATCACACATGGATTGCATGAGTTGATTATCATTAAATTATTGTAAAGTTAAAGGGCAATCCAAATCCATAAATATATAGTCATCAATTAGATTATTTAAATTATTTCATCATCTAAACTCTAAAGTGATTACGGAGCATATCTGCAAAATAAGGTTGTAAAATTCTAACTCCATTCCAAGTAAAGAATCCTTGTTTGAAAGAAACATTTTAAGAAAATACTAACTTTTTTGTAATTTATTAGTAATAAAATGACAATTTTATACCTTAATTTTAAAAATAAACTTTTGAAATGAAACATCTCAAAATAAAATAACAGATTCTTTACCTGGAATGGTGAGAGTAATCAAGAAACCAAAAGAGGAAAGAAAAAAAAGGAAAGAGAAAGCATTCCAAGAAGATTTGGTACTCCTAGTATCCATGCTTTTTTTTATTCCGAAACTACCCTTATTGGTGAATCTAATGCATAGCAATCAAGATTTGATTTTACGAGGTAGTCAAAGGCTAGGGAACATTTCCTTACTTTACTTCTGCTTTGCGGCCCCCATACCCATTTGTTGCTATAGTTATCTTTCTTTTCCTTTCTTTCTTTCTACTTATGTTTTTTTCTTGGGCATATTATTTGTTTATGTCTCTTGGTTTTCCATTTTGAGTCTAGTTTCCCTTCACTTGTCATTTTCCCTACTATCTCCTTGCTTCCATACATAACAAAGATGAATGTAATGTTGTTATCAGTTGTGTATTTGGTTTAGAACAAGGTTGACCTATCTTGCTTGTGGCCTATCCACATTCGCTAAATATCGAGTACAACTATCATATTACTGACGTGATTTTACCAACCATATAAAAAAAATTGCTGATATGGATAGCAAGATTAGAGATAAAATATTGTTATTTATTAATGTATACGATATTGTTGTTATACTCGATATTTACTCAACGTGGGGAGTAGGTATAAAACTTGGTTTTCAACCCGTGTTTTGTAGGAATGTAATATCTTAATCTCCACATGGATAGATATGAGACTTGATCACGAGGACGTCAAGGATTTAAGTGGGGGAGATTGTAATACCCAATCCCACATCGGATAGATGTGAGACTTGTGTTTGATTTATAAGGTAGTACGCCATCATCCATTAACTTTTGGGCCGACTTTGATTGCCAAGCGCTTCAATGCCAAGGCGTGCTTACGCCAGAAGAATCTAAGCTTTTGGCGCGTAGCAAATCGAGCTTTCTTACAAGGAAACTCATATTTAAATTGAAAAATGAAGCATGGGGCGTTACAAGGAAACTCATATTAATGAAGCAAATATGTGCATATACGTATATATGGTGCATTTCCAATATGATTTTACTTATCCTCTACATTTAGGTAGTTAATTAAATAAGTGATTATCACGGTACAATTACCCTTCATATACTTAACTTGTTTGATGAGTATGTATCTATTTTTTTCATTATAACTTAAAATTTAATTTTTTTTCTTTTCTTATCTTCAAATAAATTATATCTATTTGTCAACAGTAAATTGTTAAGCCCATCAATTATTTTTCAACTAATTTCTTTAAAAGATTTATTTTTTGTAGTAACCTGACTTTCAATGTCAAAAACGCCTTTTAAGATATCACACAATCGTCAAAATATTGTACAATTTTTTAAAATACATACTACTTCTGGATTTACTATATTTTATTTTAAAATTCATAAGTTGTATTTTAATATTATGTAATTCATTTCATCATTTTGTTTAGTCTGTTTTGTCATTGATATTTTCTTTACAAAAGAAATTAGGCCTATGAATTAATTTTCTTCTAATCTTTCCATTTCTATTTTCTGATTTTGTGGTATAAAATTGTTTATTTGTTTGTGCATGATTAAATATAATTTATTTTGAACAACTGAGAAAAAAAGTTACAATGGGAAACAAAATAATTCATTATTGTTTTGATTCAAAATAAGGTGGGTTTGAAATAAGGGTGTAAATGGTTCGACTTGAAACAAATTATGAGTTGAACCGCATGCCATCGATTTAAGAAAAATCAAACCGGAGCTAAACCGTTTAAAGTTTTGAGTTGAACCGAGCCGAACCATGATGATTTGACTTGGTTTGATTCGGTTCCATGGTTTGGTTTCATGGTTCGGTCTAAATTTAGAAAGAGTTCTAGTGATTCAAAATTTAAATAAACTAATAAAATATTATAAAAACATGCTAAAGAAAATACTAAAAAATTAAATATAATATAATTATATTCATAAACTCACTTTAAAAAATTGCACAAACTTTCAAATAAAATGATTAACATTTTTAATTCTTATAATCAATAAATTGAATCCAATATATAATAAAAATACAATAACTTACATGATATTAAAAAGTTTATATAAATTCAAAAAGCCTAAAGGCAAATTCCTAAATACTAATTTTAGCCTTATAATTTATATAGTATAAAAATATTAATAGTGTAAGAGTACTAAAGTATAAAGTTTAGGAACTCTAAATAATTTGTTGTTTGGCTAGGTGGTTCGACTCAAAATGGTTTGGTTTGGTTCTGTTTGGCTCGACTTGACATGTCAGCCGCAAACCAAACCAAACCGTTCGACTTCCCAAAATCTCAAACTGAACCAAACCATATAACACCCAAAACCAAACCAAACCGTATGATTCGGCTCAACTTGATGGTTTGACGACTCGGATTGACACCTCTAGTTTGAAAGACAAATTTTTTAGGACATTGATTAACTTGATTAAAATTTAATAAATTTAGTGGATAGACAAATATTGTAGCGAAAATAGACGCACACACGTTATATATATACTAGAATTTTAATGGTGCAAATAAATGTATACTAGAATACACAATGCATTAATACACCGGCTACATAATTTTAATTTGTGTACATGAATTATTGTATTTCTTTTTTTAACCATAAATAATAAATTATTATATTTCTTTTTTTAACCATAAATTATTGTATGTCTATTTTAATGAAAAAGTGTAACATTAATTATGTCGATACAAATAGCCTATAGGGACCATCGGTGAAGTTTCAATATAAGAATTAAAGAGTATACAGTGATTTAAATTTCTTGAAAAATTGGGCTTGAGTGCAGTACAAATGTACAATTAGGGACTGCACACATATCACTGTTAATGAGCCCACCCGGAGTTTGTAGCTGTAGCCCAAAAGGTTGTCTACACTGACAAATAATGCGATAATCATTTCGTTTTTCATGGTAATTGGACGAATTGGGAAAATGTTTATATTCCCTATGTCCCTAAATTATCATCCTCCTTTTCTTTTTCGTTCATCCCAAAATAATTGTTCAGTTTGAAACATACTTTTTTAAAACATCACTTTTACCACTTTATCCTTATTTTTTCACTCTACTTTAATTATAGGCTACATACACATGGACTTTAAAGGAAACTACACATTAAATCAATATAAATAATCAAATCAATTATTTTTTTTAAACTGTACGCCGGATCAACTAAGACGATTAATTAGGGACAAAGGGAGTATGAAATTATGTTTCCCGTCTCCTAAAATGGGAGACACTACTATTTACAGCTAGACTAACTCTTTTGTAAGATGATCTTTCAAATCTTAATTTATAAAATGGTTTTTCGGATCTTAATTCGTAAGATGAAATTGTATTTTCTTAGAACTCAACTCACCAACACATGATATGTCAATAAGGAGGATCTATCTTATAAAAAATATTCGTAAAATCGTCTTCGTATATAAATTTTTATATTACAACTATTGACCGACTTGCTTCGTATTCAAGTTATCATATTTTTTCTCCAAATAAATTAAAGAGAAATTGAAAGATTAAAATAAAGAATAGAAACGAGCGTATAGTAATGTGGGGCCGACGACTAAGCCTATATACCAACCATCCAAACTAGGAAATAAGTTGTTAGTATATACTCCCTTCATCTCTAATTTATTGTCCTGGTTGATCCGGCGCACCGTTTAAAAAAACTTATTTGATTGGATTATTAATATTGGTTTAATGTGTAGTTTCTTTTAAAGCTCATGTGTATGTGACTCATAATTAACGTAGAGTGAAAAAGTAAGGGTAAAATGGTAAAAGTGATGTTCTAAAAAGGTAAGTTTCAAAGTAGACAATTATTTTGGAACGGACGAAAAAGGAAAGAAGGACGATAATTTAGGGATGGAGGGAGTAGTATATATCGTTCATTAACAAGTTCAAATTGTTACGGTTTTTTTTTACCTCATGAGTCATGACTCACTAAAACTATTGCAAAAGGAACCCCGAGTCATTTTTAATGCCCTCTCAATATCGAAAATCACTCTTTGGAAGACTGCTTACTTAAGTTAGACACAAGAATTTCAATACTGATTTCTTAAACAAAAAACTCTTTTGAGTGTGTGTATATATATATATGCATGAATTTGTATAATCGATATTGAGTATATCACTTTAATTAATCCCATTGATACTGCATATAAATGATTAAACTTTTTAAGAAAATAAAATTTTTAGTGGTTCATTAGTAATTAGTAATAAAATGACACGTTTATACCTTAATTTTTGAAAATTGACTCTTTAAGAAACATTTCAAAATAGAATATTGAGTTCTTTGCTCGGAACGGAAATAGTAAAATACAAGGACCGGTCTCATGGATGATATTATAACCTATTTAGTCTACTTTCTTTTTATTCAACCGGTGAAGTACATTTTTGGAGGTAAAATGTCAAAGATATCTTTCATGAATAAAAGACACGTACACAAAGTCACTGCCCAAATCTGGGCTTCACAATGAAAAAATTGGGCATCTCTCAAAATATTGGGCACCACTCAAAACATTGCTCAAATTACAGATACCTACCTCTATATCTCCTTGGAGCATTTTAAGCGCATCTAAAATGGTAGGCAACGACGCCCACATCGGAGGTAAGCCTGAAAACTAAGCATCATAGTATCAAAATATTGGGTGTCATAGTATCAAAACTTTGGGTATCGCTTAAAATATTGTCCAAATCACAGGTACCTCTACATCTCATTGAAGCATTTTAAGTGTATCCAAAATGGTAGGCAACGATGCCCACATCGGAGGCAATGACACTCACATCATAGGCAACAACGCCCACAACGAAGGCAGGTCTGGAAACTAAGCATCAGAGGGTTGTACGCATTGATAAGAGTCATTGTTATAATGTACTCTCATATTCGAATTTTGCGCGCACACTCAACATTTTGTTTGACTCCAAACTAAGAATTATAGGACTCGAGCTGAACATTCGTAGTTCGTGGCGAAAAAATAAAAGGGCCTTTTATTGATTTTTTTGACATAGATAAGAGAGTAGAAGTGTAGAATGGCCCATGCCAAACCAAAATAAAAAACCTTAACTATTGAACCAACTAAATATATTATAATTGTATATACATTATATATTATACACTTTAAAGACCAGCCCAATTAATTAATAATTAATAAAAAGTTAAAAACAACTTCCCAGGTTTTGAACTTGTGACCTTAACCAACATAAGCTCGAGCTTTGACCATTACCACAGCCCAGCACTTATGCAAAGCTTTAACAATAAATTCTATATATAATGTATAAGGTAATTTTTACAAATTTGGAGCCCCCAAAATTGGGGGCCCATGGCCGTTGCCCCTCCAGACATACCTCAGGGCCGGCCCTGACTGTGCGCATTGATAATAGAATTGTCTGCAAGCGATTTCTTCGGCATCTCCGAGTCTTTCTCGCGATGTCAATCTAGATCCAGTCATGGTTACGAGGTTAGTGGCAGAAAGGTCAGTGGTAATATCCAACGAATAAATAAGGTTTGTTGGAGGGACTCATGATGAACTTCTACTCAAACCGCATTAATGGATTCTAGTCTTCGTTAAATCGAACATTTGAACAGTGATCAATTGAATCAATTAATTTTGAACATGAGGGGGTCATATCCAAATACTTTGTTTTATTTTACATATTCATTGGAGAAAAGCCAATCAAACAAACTTTAGAAAGTGGTACCGACCTGCAATTATTCTAAAATACAACCTTGAAGCCTGTAGTCAAATCTTTTCGATATTGTTTCCAAATTGATCCAGATGGTCAGTCCACTACGACCCTGTCGTGCTTGGTGACGTGGTGGCCTAAACATCTTGGTGGTCATAAAATTTTGCTAAGTCTAATAATTGAAAGAACCATATTATCCACAGATTTCTTTGAATCCAATTATCTTAAAGCAAATATTGGTCACATTAATTTTCAATTATACTCTCCTGCTACTCAACTGCAAGAATTCTCTTGCTTGTTTAACGGTTAAGGGAAAATTGCGGAGACTCACTCCATTTATGGGCAGACATAAAGTTAGCAGATTTGGCCCTCCTACATTTAGCAATTATGGGAAAATTACGGATTAGTACATTTTTCAAAACATTTTTTTCTCTACAATTCAACCTTTTTATTTTTCATCCGCTAAAGTTCATTTTTAAAATATTATTCTTAAAATGTCTAGATCGTTTTATTTCACAGCTCCGATCAACACTTTGAGTTCGAAAATCATGATTGTGCGCAACGAAATGAGGATAGAAGAAGAAGGCAAATGACATGATCTAGTTTATTATGATTTTGCATTGCGGTTCAAAAATATGATGCAAAGCGATGCTAAATTGGATGAGGGATTTAAATTGATACATCGTTGTGCAAAAATTGATGTAGTGCGGTACATTTGAGTGAATGATTTGTAACGTTTCTCAGGTTCATTAAAGATATCGTAGTATTTTCATCCCTAAAAATAACTTTTTTCTAATTAAAAATAATAATATTAAAACGATTGAAAATTTTAGAAAGTGGACTTGTCCAAATTTTCCCTCGACATTTATATATGGTCTTGAAAAGTCAAGATAATAAAGATGATGGAATTCTATGGTGATTCAGGTCATAAACTGATCCACTGGGCTAGATTAATCATTATTGGTTTTATGGCCCAATTGATTGTTCTAATTTACTGGGAATCTTAAAAGCCCAGTACTGAAACTCTAGTGATCATGTAGGACTGAAGCTCAAATTCATGTTATTTCACGTAAGACAAAAGCTAAATAGTACTCCCTCCGTCCCTAAATAATTGTCCTGCTTGACCCGACGCACAGTTTAAGAAAAAATAATTGACTTGATTATTTATATTGGTTTAATGTGTAGTTTCCATTAATGTCCATGTATATATGGCCCATAATTAAAGTAGAGTGAAAAAGTAATGGTAAAGTGGTAAAAGTGATGTTCTAAAAAGGTAAGTTTTAAAGTGGACAATTATTTTGGGATGGACGAAAAAGGAAAGGAGGACGATAATTTAGGGACGGAGGGAGTATAAGATGATGAGCTATTGTGTTGTACATAGAGCTGTCGAGGTGGGTTGGTGGGGCGGACCAACCCGCAACCCGCTATAACCCGTCATTTGGCGAGGTGGGATGGGCCAATCCATGAAATGTGGTGGGCCGGAAAATTGCCAACTCAACCCAACCCATCTTAGGTTGTGGGTTAGGCGGGCCAACTCACCAACTTTTTTCCAATTAATCTAAATAATAAAAATGATCATAAATAGCACAAAAAATGTCACAATTTATTAAAAAATTTATATTTTCTACTATTATATTTTTAATAGTGTTTTCTAACAACTTTCTCTAATATTAATAGTATAAAATGAGAAAAAAATAGAAGTAAGAAACTATTTTATCATTACTCTTTTTGTATAGTTCTTATAATCATCTTTCTATAAATATTGCGGTTAATACACCTTATTTTGACATCTTTAGTTGCTATAAGTGTCACTTTTTGAACGAATTCAAAATCATTTACTAATATTTCAGATATAAAAAATAACCTTACATTTTGAGCAAAAATGATTTAAACTAATTATTTCAAACTTATGACTTGGTTATTTGAAACTAGTATATGGCGGGCCAACCCGACCCGACCCGCAACCCACCGCGGGCTCAACCCGTTTGACCCACCTTCTAATGGGTTCATATTTTCCCAACCCAACCCACCTTTTTTAAGTGGCGGGGTGGGCCAACCCAACGGGCCCAACCCATTTTGACAGCTCTAGTTGTACAACTAGTACTCTTATCCGTACCGATGACACAACGCCAGTATATTTCAAATATTTCAAATTACAAAACTTATGATTTTTTTAAAATTTATTTGTATACAAAATTACGTGCATAAAATTAGTGGATTTGGTGGAGGAAGGATTAGCGACCACTAACCGTAAATAGTAGGGGGAGTTGGAGAGAGAGAGAGAGAGATAGTTACTCAACCGCCGTTCATACATGTGAACTGGGGGAGTGATAATGACCGTAGGATCTCAGTAAATAAATCAATCTCAATCGCTCTTTATCTTTTGTCAATTATAAGCGTGCGACTATGAATTGTATTGTATTATAGATTGGATATTTTAAAGAGTAGATCTCATATAAGATCGTCTTACGGATCGTAGTTCATAAAATGGAGCCTCACTTTCTTACATTTTAACCCATCAACACACGGTGGGTCGAATAAAAAGGATCTGTCTTAAGAAAATATCTGTAAAACTATCTTACACAAGTATTTACCTACGTTAAAATACTTGTTTGTAAATAAAATGTTGTAGATAAATAGTTTTCCTTTATGTAGTAGTGGTATTATGTAACACCACCAAGTGCATTGATCAACATGTGAGGGTTGACCTAGATTATCATAGGTCTTAGGTTTGAGTTATGGGATCGTAACTCTATTTCTTTTGACTTAAACATTGGATAAATCGCTTGGTGTTTCTATAACTTTATTTTTCAAGGATCGATAATTGTGATTTGTTATAGATGAGTCACCATTCAACACCTAAAAATGTATGTGTTTTAAAAGTCTTCAAAGATGAATTGATACTCCATCCGTTCCGAATAAATAGTCTTCGTTTGAAAGTTAAATTTTTTTTTATGAAAATAACACTTTTAGCAACTCAATAGTAATAAAATGACATTTTTATACCTTAATTTTTAAAAATAGTCTTTTTAAGTGAAACATCATAAAATGAAATATTGCACGCTTTGTCCGAAACAAAGGGAGTATTTAATTTGTGATGAACATACATGGAGAAAATATATTTTTGGATTCATAAATAAAATAAAATAAGGAAAAATGCAAGTTCGGGCATGACTAAAATTCATGTGGGCTTTGTCCGCGCAAGTTTGAATCCTATTGATTGCGTTTACCCTTAATCATTGATCTTGGTTCCTACCCATGAGAAATGCATTAACATTTCGTAATG
Source organism: Codonopsis lanceolata (assembly GCA_013146195.2). Taxonomy (NCBI): domain Eukaryota; kingdom Viridiplantae; phylum Streptophyta; class Magnoliopsida; order Asterales; family Campanulaceae; genus Codonopsis; species Codonopsis lanceolata. Next base: position 43,607,585 of record CM028384.1, on the reverse strand, counting down.
GAAGTTTTACCACCCTTGTGGGATCAAGCCATATGAATGCAACTGCATTATGCCTATCAATGGATCGGATTCAAATCGACTATGTCAAATCCAAATTGTTAAGAATTAATAATTAGATTTGGATCGGATTACTTATCGGATATTTCAAAGTTCCATCCATATCCTATTTTTTTGGATGCAGATCGAATTTAGATTTTCTTCGACCCCAAGTAAAAAATAAATATAAGGGTAAACTTAAAAAAAAACCTCGAATTATTTAGGTATTTTTGTTCCAATACTAGCAGTAGTAGAAGTTCGAGAAAAATATCAACACCAGCATATGATCCTCCTTCAAGCTACCATAATGATTTATTTATTTATTTATTGTAAAAATGCATTATATCAGACCAAGACATGAAAAGGTATTGTTACATATATATTTTTTAGAAAAAAAGAAAATTGTTGAAGTTACCTTCATATATAGATGACATTCCAGGAACATTTTTAACATCTCACCATCTTCTGTCATTGAAGTTGTAGAGCAATAACCCTTTGTTGCAATACTTGCATTTGGTCCTGCCTTATTCAAACCACTACCACATGCTCTTTTCTTTGAACCATTTGATTTCTTTTTGCCACTACCACATGCTTTATTGTTGGATGTTTTTGCTGCATCATTTGATTTTCTTTTGCCACTTGATCATCCTTGAAGACCAGTGGACTTCCTTTTCCTTGCACTCATTGATACACCTCTACAAGTCCTACTCTTATGTCCATCACCCCCACACTTATCATATATGTATAGAATCGTCTCACAACATTGCCACTACGTACTAATCTCATATGATGCTTTCTTTCTAGCCTTCCTATCTTGGCTGTGGGAGCTACAATAGGATAATAGTGAGTTTCACCACATGCTCTCATCATCTGGAATATAGGCAATCATTGGTTTGTAAACTTGATTAAAGTTATACACATTGTAATATGGATGGACAAACTCCTAAGGTTCCTATAATCACACATTATTGCAGAAATTCCATGACAAAATAAGATACGAGTTAAATCCAACTTCCTACACATGCAATTGTTTGTTCCTCTAGATTGACATCATAGGTTTTCCCTTTGCATGAAACCTCAAAAACATGTCCTCCAGCCTATAATGCTTCACAATCACTCTTCTTCTAATTTAAATTGAATCCTATGACATATGTCACCCTTAAACTTGCTTGCTAGTTGTTTCTTACTATTAAACCTAGTCATCAACTTCCTCCTAATTATTTCAAGCATGGTCACAATAGGCTTATCTCTAGGCATCCATAATGAACTGGTTGAATGACTAAAAATATTATTACTCAACATATCGCATTTAGGCTTGCTACTAAAAGTAGACTTTGACCAATGGTTAGGTGAGATACCTTCCAACCATCTAAAGCATTCCAAGTTGAGCCCCTTTAACTTATCCATGTGCTTCTTGAAACCTGCAGTTGTAAATGAACAAGTTGTTCCCTACATCTCATCCTTCAAATCTATCCCCTTCCATTTCAACTTCATGCTAGCATACATATGCCTAACACAAAATATGTGATCTGCAGTTAGCATTAGTATTTCAAAGTTGTCATCCAATCCCTATAAAACAAGAACACAACAAATACTTTAGTAATTAAATTATGAAACTTTATTCAATAATTAGATAAAATGTAATACCCCGATAATTTGATCAAAAATATTAATTTTGTATTAATTAATATTACGTTCGTTTTCCACCTAATTAGGTAATATTATAATTGGTTGGGTTAATAAAATTTGTGGACCTAAGTAGTAACCAATTTAATTTAATCGGGCTTAGCCCACTTGTGACTTAAGTAAATACAATGCTTTTAGGACTGTTTTTAAACTTAAATTAATTTTTGGTTCAGTCCAGTGGAACTCAAAAATCCCAATTAGGGTTAAAAAACCTAGTAGGGTGTAATATAAATAATTTTTGTGAGGAGGAGACCGGAACATTTTAGAAAAAAAAGACATCACTGCAACATCAGCCGAGAGAGAGAGAGAGAGTCGAGAGAGGCCGCATCCGTTGGGGTAAGCAAATCAACCTCCCTCTTGTCACTTTGATTTACCTTGGTAGTACAAGTGTACAACATACACAATAATTGATCCTGAAAGATAAAAAGGTAAGGAAATCATAAGCGGGTGATGACTTACTTAGATTATAATATATGTATATGAATAATATATATATATATATATATATATATATATATATATATATATATATAATATTTGTAAGTTAGTGATCATACTATAGATACATACATATTTATACATACATGTTTATATGATACAGATCAATCCAGTGTATGTGAATACGTGAGTATAGGTGTGTGTGTGTGTCATGGTATGTAAGTGTGTGCGCAGATGAGAGAGAAATCAAAGGAAAAGTTAAATAATAATAATAATAATAATATAGTTGCTAACAATAAGTATATATTTTTTTATAAACAATATATTTCATTCATTACTACTTCTAATTTATTTTGTTTAGACTTCATAAAAGATGTTAAGTATATATTTAGCATATAGCTATTTTAATAGTGGTTATGAATTAGAATTAACATTAGGAGTTAATTATGATTAAAATAATATTAGTTAGTAATTTTGTTTCGTTGGAAAATTTTAGAATTGGGCAAGCGAGCTTAGGACGAGCATACGTGTTGCGGATTAATTTTGCTAAGCATATCGAGGTAAGAGATTACTTTTCTTTTAGGTTATTGTAAAAGTATAAAAATACTTTTAATGTTAGGCTTCTGCTGATTCTTGAATTATTCGTTCTTTCGTTTGCCATGTCCGACCTCGTGTCGGTAGTTGCTTTGACTCCGTCTTTAGCCCTTATTGAATATTTTCGTTATCGCAATTTTTCATGCTTAAACTTGTCTACATGAAATGCTTTTTGCTATCGAAAAATCTGTTTCGTGTTTGTCAACTTATCGGTATACTCCTTCGTATTGAAAATATTGATTTGCAATACAAACATTATTTTAATAATGGTACATTTATAGTACTATCTATATTTTGAAAATATTTATGATCACTAAGTATGAATAACCCGTCACGGGGATCACGTGATAAACAATAAAAGTAATTAAATTGCACCACTTGGTCCGTGAGTGCGGTAATCCGGATATACCATAATAATGTACTCTTCGGGGGATTTGTGTACCCTACGGGGGATTTGCGTACCCTTCAGGGGATTTGGTTCTTGGTCAATAGACCCTTACGTGATTTTAATAAATACTTTTTATCTTCGGTTATTACTAGCTGGTATAAGACAGTCAGTAATGGCAAACTTATTTGATCCATATTTTGTTTTGTTTGAACTCTCTATTTAAAAAGATTTTCTATTTTTTTGTCGTTCGAAACCTATCTTTTGATTTTGCAAGCTATCAAATATCTAAATTCTGTTTTACATACAACACGATTATTTTTTGAGTCACCCTTCCTTAGAAACCAAAGGAGCGACGTATGATCTTACTGAGCTTTGTTCGCGCACCCTTCACATCACTCTTCTTTCAAGACGAAATTAAGGACTATGCTTGAGGTAGAGGATACCAATGAAGGAATCAAGATTTTAATGGTGTACTTATATGTTTTGGAATTTAAGAGAGATATAGTTAATTTTGTAGACTTTTGTTTCGTAATTTATTTTGGATGATTGTATTTTAAATTGGAGATTTTTGTAATTCTAGCTGGATTATGTTTTAATTTAGTCTTTATTTAAGTTTGAATTTGTAGTGACGTGCCTAGATGTGGGTCCAAAAGGGTCGGACCCAAGTTTGGGGCGTTACATAAACACAATTACTAAATTATCAAAAAAAAATTGTAAATAAAAAGTTAGTACTCATTTTCTGTCTGTCAAAGATGAACGTCCAACCCATGTTTATGGTTTCATAATAGCATCACATAATTCCTGCATGAACCACATCCAGATGCTTTTATTTTCAGATTCCACTACAACAAATGTTAAGGGGAACATTTGATCATTTGGATCTCTAGCTACGGCAACCATTAAATGTACACCAAAAGGTCCTTTTTCAAAAGCAAACATCACCCTATAATAGGCCTGCAACCACTTAAGAAACCTAATCTTTGTGCATGATTGTGAGAACCTCGTTTCGCACCTGAGCTTGCTACTGAAAAGCGAGCGGCTTCAAAACATTGGAGCGGGTGGAATTCGTTCGGCCTCGTTGTGGACTCAAAAGATGTATTTATAGAGTCGTCACCTCTATTTTACGAATAAATTACGAGTTATGAAGGGGTTAGACACCCAACTCGCCATTTCGATCTCAAAATGAGTTTTTGGCTAAAGATGTTCTTTTTATAAATTTATTCTAAATAATATATATATATATATATATATATATATATATATATATATATATATATATGCGGCAGAAAAAATAAAGGAAATCTTGTAACGACTACATTTTAAAGTTATAATGAAAGCATATGAAATTTTGACTATAATAACAACTTATTTTATATCCATTTATAGGAAAAATTATACCAGCATAACGACTTATTTTATATTTTTATAATATAACTAGGCAGAAATGAAAATAGCTTTGGTACTTACCTCTTGAAGCGTGATGGTTAATACCGGGGACAACTTTGCTTAGGCAGACTTTTGGGTGTGCTCGCTCTGTCCTTTTCGGAAGAGAAAGTCTTTTATTTGTTGTTTGTTGTTGAAATTTGGGCAGCGTAACTGCTTGTATTTGTTTCTTTTCACGCTGGATTTGGGTGGTGTGATTGTTGTATTTGTTGTTTTCCACCTCTCTATTCGGACGGCGTAACTGCTTGTATTTACGACTTTTCACCTCTCTATTCGGGCGGCGTAGCTGTTTGTATTTGCTAAAAAAAACGTTGACTAGGTTTAGGGCGAGAACCTAATTAGTTTGACTAGGTTTCTATTTGGACATAGTTTAGGAGTGTTTAAGGAGGATTTCTTCAGCCTAAAGGGGAAAAGAGTTTCTATAGCTTAACAACGCTTCAGCAAGAGAGAGTTTATCCGTAAAATTTCTGCGTTGATTTCTCCATCTGTTTAGACCGAGAGAAGGCCTTTATTTATAGGCAGAGAAGAAGAAGTCTTAACCACGAAGGAAAAGGCTGAGATATTTTACACTGAGCTTTGAGGGGTTGTACCCTATGTTGAAAGAGTGGTACCTTGGAAGGAATAGACAGCAAGCCAAAACAATTATGGGCATTGCCTATGGCAGGAATGGGCGCGGCCCCCCAAAAGGGTTATAGGCCGCGCCCCGACTTGTTTTTGCCTTTGAAAATTTTATACTTTCCTCCCTGTTGTCCATTGTTTGTTCTTTTCCATTCTGATTCTCCTTTCAACACTTTGGACCCCATGAAAGTTAACGTTCGTTAGTCATTTTGACTTGATATAACACTTTATAGAATGTTTTAAATGGGGGTATGAAATCGGGGTGTCTACAATGGTACATTATGAAAATCATCCTTTGGAAAATCGGTCTGGGACTGTTACATCTCCTTTCCACCGACAGTTTTGCAATGCTTCCTAAATTTTGCCTCTTCAAGGTCTAACAATAATCCCAAAGCCTAGTAAATTGTTTTCTATCATTCCCTACAATTGTCTCTAAGACCATCTTCTTTTCTCTACATGCTTTCTCCTTAGACACATCCACCATCCACTTTTCTAGTAGTCGTTATCAAAGAACTAAGCTTCCAATTAGGATCATCAATGAACCTATCCAAGTACTTCCTTGACAACTGTTGAGTGATTTTCAATTGATCACTAAATCCTACCGCAAGTGCACAACTATTCGTGTAGTATTTAGGATGTCGATCCCACATGGACTTTGAATCAAATACCGAAGAACTCACAATTAAAATTATCTAGACTAATTGATTTCAAGATTTTTGGTGCGATGAGTAAATTAAATTAACAAGACTAAATTAACTAAATTAAAATGCAAAATTAGATTTTGGATTAAAAACAATAATTAAAAAGCTTATAGGATTTCGGTTCACCACAACAATGAATTTATAAATTTCGTAACAATCTCTCCGTTCGTGATGAATGTCAAATTTTGAAGGCGAATTGCATAAAAATAGTTAATTGCATTCTTTCAAACTACTCTCAACCGTGCCTAGATTAATTCAAATCTGATGTCTCGCTCAATGAATTAAACTAAACTCATTATGTCCTACAATTCTATAAGCCTCTAGAAATTTAATCAACTCTCGTTCTCATGAATTTCTAGTTCATTATTAGAGTTTCGTTACTTACGCTTCACCTTTCGGTCCTTCACTTCAGTAACTAAGATTATTTTATAAATGTAGTAGTTTCACCTTTCGGTCCCTCGTTACTACAATTTTATATAATTATTAATAAATCTAAAATTGAATCAAAACGGGTGACATTCAAATAAACGGAAAGATAAAAACTTTATTTATAAATCCATTACGGGCTACACCTAATCCTAGAATTAGAAAACTACTCACACATAATTAAAGTAACTAAAATAAACATGTAATATAAAAGTAAAGAGAAAGGAAGAAGAAACACTTATAATAAAATACTTCCAAATGAATTCACGAATTCTAGTCTTCAAATATAAAACTACTTTAAAATGTCTGTCTAACTATTTGAGAGTAGAATATGAAAGTAAAATTCTATCTCTCTAAGGAAGGGAAGAAGAAGATATATATAGGAAAGACTAAGCATTTCCTCTCCCCTTGTCTCATTAACCAAAATAAATTGGAGTAATGAGAAATAAATGACAATAAATGAGAAATAAATGAGAGATAAATGAGAGGCTAAAAGTTCTCCATTCTCCCTTTAGATGACATTTAGTCTCGATGCATAAAAAATGTCCAAATTGGAAAATGTTGGAAGTGACTCTTGAGTTGCCCCGATTGAAGGTTGCGAAATATTTCGCACCTATGGTGCGATTGTTACTGGAAATCTTCAATTTAATTCTTGACATTAGTTTTCCACCTCACGAAAAGTAACCACTGCCCACGGAAAATGCTGGAATTCAACTCATCCTTTTGCCTTTACTTCATCATTAAAGTTTGCCTTTAATTCACCAATAAAGCTTGACTTTAATGCACAAAATTTGTAAAACTGCCCAATTAAGACAAATAAAGGTAAATGAGTCAAAACAATTAAATTAGCAATGATAAATGCAATATTGACTAGAAAAATAAGCCCAAAGTATCCAAAAATATAGACAATATGCACATTTATCAACAACCATTCAACACTCATTTTCTTGTTATTATAAGTTCTTGGACAACTATGAATTATTCTGAGACTCTTGATTTGAAAGTTTACATCTTCATACATTGGAGATGCATGAATCCTATATTCACATTTTTCCTTACAAATAGCAGTTACACTACCACTCTCATTTTTTAAATACTTAAAGTCATACCAATTTTGTATGGCATGTTCCTTAAGGGTAGCCTAATTCCTAAACATATCCTACTAGAAAATGGCATTCCAATTCCAAGACTAAGACTATTCATACATGTTTCTTTCAAAGAAATCACGATATATAGTTAGGATGAGTATCATCGTCAAATGCACGAGGGCCATCTTCATTATCACTAAAGTTAAAGAACTCTATATAAAATGGATCATTATCAACCTTAAAAGGGACATTGATCCCTGAACCATCATTAAAGAATTGAATGATATGATGTTCTGTATATTTTATCATTCTTGAAAATCTCATCACCATCAGCAAAGTAGCCTAACTCATCTCCATTGTCACTGGCTACATGGACTGGTACATCCCTACCTAGTACACCATTAACATATTCATTTACCTCATGATCAGATTCACGAGTCAATGAACCTTTGGGATTCACAATGTACACATAAATATGAGGACGATCTATATGCATAACTAACATATCTAGCACATCAATATCACAACTTATAACTCTAAACCCATCATCTAGTTCTTGGTCTGGAAGGCAGTGGTAAATAGTGTGAGTAATTGGCAACTACATCTTTTACAATCTTGAATTGCAAAAAAATGCATCAAATATGGGTCTACCTTACACATATTTACATCACCTTTCATATGTGAACTGGAGGAACATCAACAAAATGACCACAGTAATACACTCATAATGTCTGCATTTTTTAAGCTACAAAAAACAAGCAAGAAACAATAAGCAAATATGGACAAACTATGTACAAGACAATATTTTTAACTCATAATCATATACAGAAAAAAGTATACAATCAATATCATCAAAAAAGGGAACCACAAATGATCCCTTTGACCAGATCATATTCCATGCACGCACACTAATTCCATACCATGCAATAAATCTAAGCTACTTACTGATATCAATATATAGCAAAAGACAATGAACCAATAGAAAAACTCTAATTTTGAAACATTATTTACATACAAATTATACCAATATAAAATAAGGAACATTATTTATCACTAGGTTTAGTTTAAATAATAATAGATGAAGGAACATAACACTATAAAGTAAAGAAATTGGCAAACTTGTGAGCTTGATTATACAAGGGTTAGGCTCTACTAACCTTTAACACCCCTTTCAGTTGTTTTTTAGTACATGTAATTGGTTGGGAGTTAACAATATTCAAAAAATATTATCACTCATACAAGCTGAGCTCACAATGATGACCCGTGTACCACCATTGTTAGAAGCTCAAACTTTGATGACATATGTGGTTACTAATTAGTGATGTGTTGGCTCAATAGCAACCAAGTAACCAATTTATACACAACAAAAATTAAGGGTTAAATGCACCATTGGTTCCTGTACTATGCAAAAGTCCGGCACCAGTCCCTCCTGTACGATGCAAATGCACGCCACAGACTAGAGAATGCACATTTTGAGCACTGTAGTCGCTGACCCTAACTCTCGTTAAATGAAGTGCCATTAAAGGGGGTGTAAACACCCCAATTTCGTACCCATGGTATGTAACTCTGACATGTGATATCAAAACCTGTTAAAACTTAACAAATGTTAAGTTACAGGGTTGAAAATGCAAAAGGAAAAGTAGGATGCATGAATAGTGAACTGCAGGGGGTGAAATAACAAAAATGGGAGGAAAATGTACAGTTGACGCCGCGCCTAGCAGCCCTGGCACCGCGCCCAAAGTGCCTTTTGGCCGCGCCCAGGGTCCCAAATAGTGCATTCCGTTTAATGCATTGTGCAAATTATCAAGCGCGCGGTACAAGCTGATGAAACACATTCTCAACTATAAATACAGGTGCTCGGCCTCACTTTCAGGGACAATTCACAAAGGCTTGAAGCCGAAGAAACTTTGCGTTATTTTTATGCAGCGAGCGATCAGTGAGCGAGAGTGAGTTCCCCCTCCTATAAAGCCTCGAAACTCTACCAAACCTCCTCCAAACACAAAACCAATCGGCCAAAGTGATCCCTAGCCCCCCAGTTAGGTATCCACCCTATTTCCCCGGTCCAAAAACCTCGGAAAGAGCCGTTGCTTTGCCTGAGTAAAAAGATCCAAATTAGCTAGAAATAAGCCCTTGTTCAGGTAGCAATGACCGACACGACAGCACGAACCAGCACGACACGATTATAAAACACAATTACAGAGACAAATGACACAATAAGACCAGTATGACACGACACGACACAAAATTGTTAATATATTCAAAAAAATAATTATTGTTATATTTATGATCAAATTAGATATATATCATGAAAACACGATAATGAGACACGAACACGACACGATAGTACAAATTGCCACACCTATTGTTCTGCCTAAATTTCACCAGCAGCAAGCAAACAAGTGTCAAAAAGCAAGTTGTTGCTCCGCCCGTTTTATGGGTCCCAAAAGCAACTCTCGCAAGCCGTTACTCTGCCCAAACCGTAGCAACCGCAGCAGCAGCAAAAAAGCTCCCTCTCCCTGAAGGACAGAGCGAGCACACCAACGCTCTTAAAGGTAGTTAATGCTTTATTTATTTGCTAGATAAATATAACAAAAAATATACTTTAATCAAAAACCGCTTTTGAGACCGAAATGGCGAGTTGAGTGCCTAACACCTTCCTAACTCGTAACTTAACCTCCGAACCCGTTTTTGCAATCTCTGATTTTTCTTTTTTGGTTTTTCTTTATTTCTTCCTTAAAATAAAGATGACGACTCTATAAAATATTTTGGATCCAGTGGGGCATCACAACACTCCTTTCTTGCACTTTTCTGTTTTCTTATAAAAAAAGGAGAATGAGAATAAAAGGGTGATGTATTCCTATATCCTGGTATCCCCTAAAAAAGGAATAACTTGATATAGAAAACCCAAAGCTCCCATATTGGACCAAAAATTCACTGAAGTTACCGAGGCGCATTCAACGCGCTATTTTAGACAGCACCCTTTCCTTATTTTTTAATTTCGTCCTCCCCTAAACAAGGGAGGGTGGAATGGAAAGCGTGGTGTCCCGCTTCGCACGTACGCTCACCCTTATCCAAGGGCGCGGGCGCATTTCTCGGGAACCCACAGGGGCCATGTGTATTATCATAAAACAAGGGGCCATGTAAAAATTTAATTACACAAGCAATGTTTACCCCTCTTTGTCTGACAATCCCCATCTTCCTCTGTCATGAATGGCCATATTTGGACATAAATTGAAATCAAGTCTTAATCACTACAACACAGTAAAAGAGGTTTTCATCTTCTTCGCCCCCATCGTAGCCGGCGTGGATCTGGCTGATCTCCTAACACTTGCCGACATGTTTGCCATCGTTGGAGGTAGCAAAATCGAAAATATTTAAAGGGGAATGAAATCCCATAGGCCACATGAACAGGCTCCTCGAAAAGTTCATTCATGTCTTCCTCAAAATATTCTTCTTCTTCATTCTGTGAAGACTCCTTCGAGTCATTAGCCTCTCCAGTGACGCTAAAACACCCTAGATCCTTGCCCGACTGCCCTAACTTTGAGAATGAGCTAGGCTTTGTGAAGTTGGGAGGGTTTCGTATTTTTCGTTTCGATCCTCGTCGGATTGCCCAAACTTCTAAATTGATATCGTACTTTGTGTGTTATCATGCTCGTCGGTAGGTTCCTGACACGCCATAGTTCCAATATCGACATACCACCAATGAATGATAGTTATGAGATTCGAAACTTTGAACAATTTGAATTTGGATCAATTGTGAACACTGCTTGTTTGCAAAAATGGAAACCACAATTGCTTGTTTGCAGAAAGAATCAGTACTTGGAATTGGGTTTTGAAAAATCGATTTGCTAATAAACAATTTTGGAACAATTTTGTAATAAAATCTTTACATGGCCACTTGTTTTGATGAAAATACACATGGCCCCCCTTAACGACACTTTAGTTAACAGAGTTAGAGTCAGGGACTACCGGTGTTGAAAATGTACATTCTTTGGTCTGTGATGTGTATTTGCTTTGTACAGGGACTGATAGTGGACTTTTACACAGTACATGGACCAATGGTACATTTAACCCAAAAATTAAAGGCTGATTTGTCAATTTGCTTCCCACTTAATGCCCTCATTTCCCGCCCTAATCACAGTAGTACGCATAGCACACTCCCGCCACAAACGACATAAGTTTATTGGACCTAATCACCCGATTTCAAAGTTGAGGGGTGAAAAAAACTATCAAAACATAGTTCATGTTTTTTTTTTAAAATTATTAAGTTTACCCTAAATATAACATCAATAATTTTTTATTCACAAAAAAGGTCGAATAAACTAGAAATTTTTGTTCCTAAGTTACAAAAATATAAATGACAATGTTTGTAAGACATTATAGTCTGCATAAGAATTTATATTTGGTAGAAATAGTAACAATTAATGCTTATAAGCTCATCAACATAAATAACTTTTATATGTATAATATTACTATGTTTTTTTCTATCATATCAAATCAGATTAGATCAGGCTGTTAATAAACTGAAATACTTAAATCTAAATCCCATTTGTTAAGCTATCGAATTATCGGATACATATTACAATCGAGTAATCGAATTGAAAGACTCAATTTATATCCTTAAAATAACATTGAATTCTGATAAAAACACGATCTATTGACAAGTTTAAATTGCATTAAAACTTGGTAGCAAAAGCTTTACCACCCTTGTGGTCTTACTTGACCCGAGATTATTTTTAGACCTTCAGCTCTTAGATACTTTGGAAAATCAACAAATTTGGTAGAGTTTTAGGACCGTTGTGGTTTTACTCGGCTTGAGAATTGAAAAACAGAAGAAAAAAAAAGAAAAAAAAAACGAAGTAGGGTCAGTTTTGGGTTTTTAAAAATGATTATTTCAAACGGCGTCGCTTCAATGTGACATGTTGTTGCCTTCTGGTTTGGCTCCCAAATAATTTCAAGGGCACAACCCGGGGGCAAATGAATGTCAATGAATGAATGATGGAAAAAGGTTTTCCAGACCCGAAACCGGCGGCGTACAAAGCGTTAAAGTGAAAGCTCCCACCACCACCGGGGGCCGCGGTGGAGTAAATTCCTCACCACCCACAACTTCAACTATAAATTTTTCTTTTTCGAATCCCATTTGAATGTTCATTTGAGCTTTATTTATTCCAAATAAAAAATAATAAATAAATAAATATCAAACAGCCAATTTGATAAACCCTCGACAAATTCATGGCATCGTCGCTTCTTCGCCGGAGACTCTCTCCGTTTGGCGTTCGCCGTACTCTCCTCTACGGTAACTTCAATACTCTCTCCTTCCCCCCTCCCTCCCTGTCAAATCTTTTGGTACACAAGTATATGGAAATAATAATAATAAAAAAACTCCAGCTCGTTCATTTTACTTGAATTAAGTTCATAACTATCATGGTATTTGAATACTGAAAGCTCATTTATCGAAAGACTAGTGTCTGGTTATTGATGAGATGGTATGCTATATTGATCACTTTCAGGGGACATAGTAATACATTGTTAAAAGTTTTTGCTCGTTTGGTGTTTGATGGGTGTGTTCTTTTTGATACAATTGTGCCTTTGGCACAAACCGGGAGGCTGCACTAGCCATTGTCATGTTTCACTTACTTATGACCCTAAACTGAAGTCCGAGTGCTTGGTGGAAGAAAAATGCTTTTTTTTTGGGCGGATCATCTTCGCTGTCTGATGAGATAAGAACTAGAGTTGGAGAGATTCGAGAGAATATTAGTGGTAAAACAGTCGAGGATATAATACGAGTTATTCAGGTACATCCATTTGGATAGTCCCTTTGATAATTAAGCTAACACCTTCATGTCAAATTAGTTAGAGGCTTTGTTATAATAGCTACTTTTTGAGGACAATTACTTAAAATGATTTGCTTTCACAAAAGGGGCCATTTTGAGTGGAATAGAGTGTAAACAAATTTGAGGTGCATCACACAGTTTTATCCTCTAGGGAGTTCCCCTAAATTTGTGCTCTTTGCCTCTTATAACCAAGATATAGATGGCATTATTTTTCAATTCATTGTTGTTTGAAATTTTTGTATGATGCAACATTTGTTAGTTTACCGCCACAATAGTATGGATCTGTTCCTTTTATCTATGGATATCCATAGACACTTGCAAGTTGCACCAACATAATTTTCACTATAGGCAGTTGAACTATTGGATTATTTCTCATGCTTTTTGTTGGCAGATAATATGGATCCCTATTGGTTTCCATGGGAGTCGATGTTCGGATCATCAGTTGGAATCTGTGCTTGCTTAAGGCAATTCAGCAGTTCCAGTGCAGCAACAGAAGTCGATTTTACAGACCTAACGTAAGAATAAGGGGCTATATGCGCTTATTACTCATAATTTGTTTAGAGTCCAAATAACATCAAATACATGTAAGGAGAGATGATTTATATTTATAATTGATTGGGTCTTTTCATGGATTGAACCAGCATTTTGGGAAAAAAAAATTCCTTTTTGAAACACAGACAATGCTCACACTCACACAAGTAACAAATGTTTTGGTCAAGCTTACTTGTTTATAGTTATCTGTATTTAGTGGGTTCATAATTATCTTAAAAGTAGCATTCATCTATAGTATTCCGACTTATTTATTTTTCTTCGTGTAATGTAATTGTGAGGAACTGGTTCTTCTTTTCAGTCGGCCTCATACATGGTATCCGAATGCTCGAAGAAAGAAACGAAATGTTATCCTTCATGTGGGTCCCACAAACAGTGGCAAAACATTTCATGCTCTTAAGCAACTGGAGAACAGTTCTTCTGGTATCACCATGAACTTCTCTTTCCATTATATTGAATAGAGGAGAATTATACTAAAGGACCCTACTGAAGTTTTGCATTAATTATTATAAAAAGGTGTTTATTGTGGGCCTCTGAGATTGTTGGCTTGGGAGATAGCAAAGCGGTTGAACAAGGCAAACGTTCCATGTGATCTGATTACTGGACAAGAAATAGAGGAAGTTGAGGGTGCAAAGCACAGAGCTGTAACTGTAGAAATGGCTGATGTAACCTCTGACTACGATTGCGCTATCATCGACGAAATTCAGGTATGCAAATTGGTTTTCAATAAGCTTATTATACTGCACTCACAATTAGCTATTCAGTTGGGTCTGGGTTGGCTGGGGAGGGAATGTCTGTTTTAGGCATTATGTTAGTTGTAACAATTTGATATGCTTCATGAGGTGATATCATGCCCTTGCAAAATATCTTGATTACCTATGATTCCCCTTTGCATTGGGGTAATTTCCAAGAATAGGTTGCCTGTTCTTTATTATGTTTGTAGTGTTTGATGACCCCAAGAGGTGAGAGAGATGGCAAGGGCACTCAGGCAAAGAGCTTGAGGTCCTTGGTTCCAATCCCCATATCAACAAGGGGTCACACTTACCTATCAAAAAAAAAAGCATTTTCTAGTGTTTGCCCCGGAGTCTATCAAAACCTGCAAACTCCTTGTTTCACCATTTCATCAGCAAAATGTGGACTTCCTTCGTTTTTCTTACCACGGAGGATGGTTTATTTTTTATCCAGCTTTTGAAGCGAACCAACTATATGTTGGACCTCCTCAAAGGGTGGGAGAATCTAATGTTTCAGAAGCAAGAATATTCAGTAATGATTTCTGACTGCTTGGCCTTATGAGGAACATGGTTTTAATTGTACATAATGGATTCACAAGGAGTAAAAGGAAACCTATGGCTGCCAACCTTAGAAAGGAGATATCCTAGTGAAGTGTCGTGGTGCATTCATATGTATTGCATTTTTTTTTGTTAAGTAAGAAAATGCTATAAATATGAGAGCGTCAAAAAAGGTGACATGTCCTCTATATAACAGTAATAATTACATTATGTTGTGTTATCTACAAACTCTACAAAAGGGTTTGCATCAAAAGAAATCGACTCATGGCACCACAAGGGTTTGTCTTATGTATTGCATTACAGAACTTCTTCTAAACATCTTTCACTGGGCACTCTAATAATCTATATTTCAATTTCAAGTTCCACTTCTTTGTCTCCTATGAGATTCTTCATCATTCCCAGAGGGATACAATTCAACTTCCACAATTTTATTTGCGCCCTTCATCTTAAGAACTAAGAGCTTGTTTGTATGCAAGAGTTGGCATCCGATTCCATGGTAGTTTAAAGGGTATATAATGGAATAAGCACTCTTGTGTATCAAACATGCACCAATTCGAATCCTCCTGTTTGATGCTTATATGTTTGTATTCTGACTCTAGTATATCTCAGTTTATGGACATCTATTCATGCTGTACTTCTCCAATTCAACCGTTTCGTCCGCTCTTTACTCTTTTGTTAATAATACTTACGTTACAATAACAAAAGCCATTTAATGTTCTTTTCCAGTGCTATAGTTTTGAAAGACTTACTCTGCTAGATCTTATTTTCATCATTGTCGTGGCATTAAATTTTAGGATGTTATCTTTGTTATGCAGATGATAGGTAGTAGGACAAGGGGCTTTTCATTTACACGTGCTCTACTAGGAATTTCAGCTAATGAGCTTCACCTTTGTGGAGATGCAGCTGCTGTTCCTCTAGTTCAGGAAATACTCAAAGTGACTGGTGATGTGGTTAAGGTAGGGAAGTTTTGTACAAGGATTTGATTTACTATGCAAATATAGGTGTTAATTATGTCCTTCAAATGACATCCTGCATCTTTCTTATGTGTGTAGATCCTAACTCATCTAAAAACTCATGTTGTTAGCAATATGTGTCATTCAAAGAAAGTGTTAGAAAGAAGCCCTACACACACACACACACATACATACATACATATAGTTATATATATATATATATATATATTTTTTTTTTTTTTTGTTTGTGTATATACACTCACACACATACACAAACATGCAAGGAGAGACAAATGGAAGGTGAAATAATATATACAAATGAAATGAAGCAGATACTGTCAATTCAGCTTGAAACCAAGAAGTTGTGGAAAGAGGACCCCATAGTTTTATCATGCTATAATGGGAAAGAATGATTAAAAAATGGCAACTTTATTTGCCTTCAAAGATGCCATTGTGATTTATTTGTTTAAATTTGAGCTGATTTCCATCGAAATTCTGGACATGTTGAAGTGAACTGCTTTCCTCCAACGGTGAGAAATATATCTACTTTTATAGGACCCAACAAGTTTTGTTTTAGTGACAAACTCTTGGTGTTAAATTTTGTCAATGCACAATATAAAAACCTAAAATGTTCTTGAGGGATCAGTTTTTATGGATATTCATGTTTCCAGGAACTGCTGGTGTTTTTGGATAGAAGTGCAAACTCTTCTTGCTTGGCAGATGCAAAAAGGGTTCTTTCTTTTATGTCTTTTTTTTTTACCACCCAAGGGAGATAATGTTTAAAGTTGATAATGCTCAAGGCATATGATAGTTAAATGAAATTATCCTGCCAGCTGCATTTGTGCATCATCTTTAGTCTTACCATTCAATGCATAATTGCCGTGACTAATAATTGCCCTCTGATGTCTGGCTTGATTTCTTCATCCTTCAGATTTGATGTTGAATTGTTTTTTTTTCCAGCACTTGACGTAATCCGTTTCTTTTGTGGCTTCTTAGGTGCAATACTATGAGAGGCTTTCACCACTAGTTCCACTAGATCACCCTCTTGGATCTTTTTCTAACATTAGAACTGGTGATTGCATTGTAACCTTTTCACGCCGTGAGATTTACAAACTAAAGGTGGGGATTTCCTCAAATTGGTTCGTTCACTTTTACTTTTATATTTCTTCTGTTTCCCCTGCACTCTTAACTGTGGAATGGGTATCAACTCTGTTCCTAGATATAGCTTTTACTCTTACGTAAGTTCAAGATATTTTGGTTAATATCAACAGACGATTACAAGCTTCTACAAGTACTATGATTTTGATATTTGCTTTCACCCTTATGAACAAATTAATATCTTATTTTTCTTCTCATATGGCCATTGTTTGCAATTATGCACTACCGCTACTATTTACTGAAATAAAAGTGCCGCATAACCGAGTGATACTATTTCTTGGACAGATGGTAATTATGTTTGCAGTCCTTTCTGAAAGTCATATACTCCCTCCGTTCCACCGAAAGAGTCCACATTTGAAATGTCCAATAATAAAGGATATATAAGTATCATTAGTGTTGGTCCTAGTTACAAAAATGTTTGAGTATAGTCAACATGTAACATGTTTATATCGATGTGGAGTGTATAGTTGAAAAGGTTATAAAGATTGTAGGCATAATTTTTGAAAGTTTACTCTTTAAGTGAAATATCTTGAAATAGAATAGTGGACTTTTTACCTGGAAGAGAGGGAGTATGTGGGAAATCAAGTACCATTCTTCTACTTTAAGAATTCGATTCAATCACCATATACCTGAATGTGTGATCAAACAGACAGGAATCTGTCACATGATCAAGTACCCGATTCTGACACTAATGATTGAACACTTGATTAAGGGTGTGTGATATGTGTCTGTCACTCCTACCATATACAACACTCAGTTTTATAGTACAATTCCTCAAAAGCAAGCAATATACCCAACTTGAAGAATACATTTTATGGACAACATAATCTTATCATAGCAAATAAATAATGAAACGTTTAGTTATATGAACATTTGGAGTACCATATTCCCATTAATTAGGGAGAATAGACACTTATACATAACGGTGGCTGAGTTATTACTTTAAATTTAATAAATGACCGGACACGGTTGTTTGGAAATCCGAATGGTCATTGAGGTTTAGGGGAAGATTCCATGGTTAAGAAAAGCGAATAGGATTAGTGGATTCATGGATCTAAAGTTTATGTTTATCAATTGCAAACATGTCATTCGTGCCATGCTTTCAAATCCTGCGACGACAATGCAACTCAAAGGGCAAGCCTCAATTACTTTTGATCGTACTTGATAAATTGGCAATATTTTCCTGTAATGGTTAGTGTTCTGTTGTGGCTTTAGAGATATCTGGTAGAAGGAGATGCCCTTTGGAGGAGAATTGTGGTCGGAAAGTTTGGGGACGGTGAGCACTTGTGGTACCCGAATGGGGTGCATTTTCCTTATGGGGTGGGAGTTTGGAAAGGGATTCGAAAAGGTTGGGAGAGGTTCAAGGGTAATATTCACTTCGAAGTGGGTAACATAATTTGGATTTTTTGCTATATAAGATGGATAGGTTGGGTTTTGGTGCCAAGTGGAGGAGTTGGATGCACTTTGCTGGTGAACGGTGAGCCGGTGGGTTTTTTCTCTAGCTCGAAGGCTTGAGAGAGGGAGATCCCCTATCTCCTTTTTTTTTTTTGTCCTCGTTATGGAGGCTTTGAGTAGGTTGTTGGATAAAGCGGTGGACGGGGGATACATACGCGGCTTCAAGGTGGCAAGAGATAGAGATTCAGAAATCTCGGTTTCTCATCTCCTTTTTGTGGATGACACTCTCATTTTTTGTGGAGACTTCTCAGTTGGGCTTTTTGAGGCTAGTCTTATTATTCTTTCAAGCTGTTTCGGGTGTCAGAGTCAAATGTATCCAAAAGTGAGATCATTCCAGTTGGGGAGGTTTATAATGTGTAGAGATTAGCTTCTTTTTTCGGGTGTAAGGTCGGAAGTCTCCCTTCATCTTGTTTGGGTCTACCTGTAAGAGACCCTCATAAGAATTTAGCTATGTGGAATCCAGTGCTAGAAAGATTCGAGCATCACTTTGGGGAAGGTTGGTGGTGTTAGGCAAGTGGCTTTTGAGATATATGACTGAGAGGGATGCTTTTTGGAGAAGGTTGGTGGTGTGTAAATTTGGAGAGGGGAATCACTTATGGTTTCCCAATTCAATTTCAGCGGCTTTTGGGGTAGGTGCATGGAAGGGGATTCGCAAGGGATGGGTGTCTTTCAAGAGGAATATTTCTTTTGGTATTGGTATTGGAGATGAAGTTAAACTCTGGAAGGACAGATGGTGTGAAAATGAGGAGTTGTTTAGATCTTTTCGGGAGTTATTCACCTTAGCTTCGGAGAAGGATTGGATGGCCAGTTCAGTTCTGCATTATGGTGAGGGTAATGTCTCCTGGTGTCCTATCTTTCGGAGGAATCTACAAGACTGGGAAGTGGACTCCTTTTTGCTTCTTCTTGAAAGGTTACAGTCTCAAAAGGTGAAGCAGCAGAATGACAAAGTGTTATGGGATGGAAATAAGAGCAATAAATTCTCAGTTCGCTCGTACTATTTCTTGTTGACCGACAGTCGTAGGAATCCCTTCCCATGGAAACAAGTTTGTTGATCAATTGCTCCCATGAGAGTTGCCTTTTTGTGCTTGGGAGGCAGCGCTCGAGGTCATTCTAACGGGGAATAATCTTAGAAAGAGACGTAAGATCTACATCAACTGTGTTATATGTGCAAAGGAAGTGACAAAAGTGTTAATCATTTATTGATCCACTACCAAGTTGCGACTGATTTGAGGTGTGCGGTGTTCAGCCTGCTTTGTATCTCATGGGTGATGCCAAGTACCATCAAGGAGCTCTTCCTTTGTTGGTTCCTATACAAGCGCAAGAGAAGAAACTTTGTTTGGGATGCTGCTAAGTATGTTAGACGATATGGAGGGAGAGGAATAGGAGGGCTTTTGAGAATGCAGAAGAATCTGCTACGAAGGATGCTTTTTTACTTACATTATTTTTGTGGTGTTTCTTAGAGCAGGCCCTGTAGTGGACAGTGTTAGATATCCCAGTTCTTTTGCAGAGTTTTTGTATAGTTTTATCATTTCTTAGCTGGGTTTGGTATACATCTAGAGTACACAGGCGCGCCACTTTGGCGTTGTTTATAATGTATTTTTACTTGATAAAAAAAAGTGGGTAACAGTTCGCGAGTTTTATTTTGGAAGGATGGATGGTGCGGGGATACGGAATCGAGGAGGTATATTCCAAATCTTTTCAGCACTGCCAATGACACGAGGTTTTAGTCAGCTCTATTTTGCGCTGCAAAGAAGGTTTGGTTGCATGAAATCCTATTTTTAGAAGAAATTTGCAAGACTGGGAGGTGGGAGGTGCCGTCGTTTTTTTGTTTATCGAGAAGCTTTATTCTCAGCAGATTTCCATAAGCAGAACACTCTTCAAATCTCAAATGTATCCTTCCTCGTTATCAAAAGCTCTCTGGTTTCTTTCCTTCTAGATTGTCCACCATGCCCCCAAGGAAGCAACTTCCCACAAAATATTTCTATTCTTCCTCCGCCAAAAATACCTCCAACTCTACAATAAGTCTTTGGAGGCCTCCGGGAGCACCCACGCCACTTTGAACAAGCGGAACATAAAATTCCACAATTCCCCGACCACCGGGCAATGCAATACCTGATTTACACTCCTCGCTCTCCTTGCACAAAAATCATCCGTTAACATATATCATCCCTCTTTTCCTCAAATTATCCCCGGTTAGAATAGCCTCATTCGCCACTTCCCACGCTAAAAAGGCTACACTGAGAATTTATTGTCCTTCGACCCTTTTCAAATCACCCTATCAATCTCGCATCCAACTTTTTGAGCATAAAGAAGCTCAAAAAATCTTGTCACCGAATCCATCTCCCAATCCTGGACATTTCTTCTAAACGTCGGGTTCCAAGATACTCGACCTCTCTCTAAAGAGAGCACCGAGCTGATCAAACTATCCTCTTCCCTAGCCATAGAGAAGAGCTCTGGAAAGGATCTCCGCATCATAAGTCTTTCCAAAACTTCATCATCGCCCCCAACCCGATATCAAACGAAATATTTCTATCAAAAAGCATTCCAGCCGAGACTTGTTTCTTACATTTCCAAGAGATTAGAGCATCACCTAGAAACATACACCGGTCGGTAGTAGATTGCCTTGTGTCGGGACATCCAGCCCAATCAGCGTCACTGTAGGCTTGGAGCTGGAGAGATGAACCTGTAGGGAAGAATATGCCACGGTTGGGAGTGCCAAGGAGGTACTGAATGAAGCGTTTGTGGAGATGTCGAGGTGATTGCATGTACTTGCTCACAGTGTGGACTGCAAAAGAGATGTCCGGTCGAGTGTTCGTTAAGTAGATAAGATTACCAACCAGCTGGCGATATAAGGTGGGGTCTTCAAGAAGAACACCTTCATGTCGGCTATATTTCACATTAACTTCCAAGTGGGTGTCAACAGAATTGGCATTGGTGAGGCCTGCTAAGTTGATGAGATCTTGAATATATTTGTGCTGATTTAAAAACAGGCCTTTAGGGTGATAGTGTGCCACTAACCCCAAGAAGTAAGTTAGCCGGCCAAGGTCCTTCATGTGAAAGGTGGAATGGAGCAACTGCTGAATGGTAGCAATAGCCTCTGGATCAGAACCAGTCACTACAATATCGTCCACATAAACAAGGAGCACCACAATGTCTTTAGAAGTCCTTTGTAGAAAACAAGAAGGATCATACTGGCTTTGAGTGTAAGAAAAACCAATTAGGGTGGAACGAAACTTCTCAAACCATACAAGGAACATTTTAGTTTGCAAACATCATTAGGGGACGAAGTTGGCATACCATTAGGAAGTTTGATGTAAACTTCCTCCTGGAGATCACCATAGAGGAATGCATTTTTAACATCCAACTGATGTAATAGCCAGGATTGAGATGTAGTAATTGCAAGAATGGTGCACACAGTTGTCATCTTGGCGGCTGGTGCAAAAGTCTCAGCTTAGTCAAGACCAGGCTTATTTCCAAGAACAACGAGCCGAGCTTTGTGATGGTCTCTTGATCCATCCGGACGAAGCTTTATTGAAAACACAAACTTGCCAAGAGGTTTAACAGTGGGAGGACATGGAACAACATCCCTTGTCTGATTATCTTCAAGTGCTAGGAGTTCTGTTTCAATAGCTTTCCGCCAACAATCATGCTGCATCGCCTGTTTATAAGAAGGGATAGAGACCATACTTTTCTGGAGGGTTGCGAACACGAGAACTGTGTCTGGGAGGATGAGGCTCAGATTGAGGTACTTGAGGGGCTGCAGTCAGGAAGTGATCTTGAGGGGGCCCATGAGGTGCGGATGGTTGAGTTGGAGTGGCCTTTTTACGGCGTTGGTATACCAAGAAAGGTTTAGGTGATGGTGACCCTGCAGAAGAGTTTTCAAACAATGGCATAGTAGAAAAGGAGGAAGATTGGGTATCATAATGAGAAAAAAATATTTATTTTCCTGAAAGATGACATTTCTAGAGACCTGAATCTGATGGAGGCTAGGATCATAGCATAGAAAGCCTTTCTGGTGAGCAGAATAGCCAAGAAATGCACATTCAACGGATTGTGATGAGAGCTTAGTGCGTTCTTGTAGAGGGAGATGAACATAACACACGCATCCATAGGTACGAAGATCAGAATAACGAGGTGGTTGACCAAATAATTGAGTGAAAGGTGAGTCATGGTCCAATGATGGAGCGGGCAAACGGTTAATAAGGTGAACAGTTGTGGAGAGAGTTTCACACCAGAACCTAGATGGCACAAAAGAGTCCAACAAAAGGGTGCGGACAACATCAAGAAGATGGCGGTTTTTTCTTTTAGTCACCCCATTTTGTTGAGGTGTTTCAAAGGACACGACCTTTGAGAGATAATGCCATTAGTTTGCAAGTACTACTGAAATAAATTAGATGTGTACTCCCCCATTGTCACATCGAAGAATTTTAATTTTGGAAGAAAATTAGGTCTGAGCATAAGCATGAAATTTTTTGAAAGCAGAAAAGACTTCGTTTCACATGGATTTATTTCTTGCGTTCGAAAAAACGACTATAGTCATCAATAAAAGTGACAAAGTACTTGTAATTAGCATGAGATATTACAGGTGCCATCCCCCATACATCACTATGGATCATATCAAAGGGTTGTCTTACAGTTGATTGATGTGTGGGGAATGGGAGCATTTTACTTTTGCCAAGTTTGCACGAAGTGCAATCAAATGGAAGAGTACTGAGAGACGGTGACTCTTTATTTCCAAGAAAACCAGATTTCAGCAAATTACAAAGTACATGGGGATTTGGATGTCCTAGACGCTTATGCCATGTTGTGTAATTAACATGAGCAGAATTACAAGAAACAAAAGGCAATGAAAAGTGTGTAGATAAAGAGGAAGGGAGAGGGAAAAGGCGTCCAACTTTAGGCCCCTTCGCAATCATCTTCCCTGAGTGTTGATCCTGCACAAGACAACCAGATTTTGAGAATTCGACGCGACAATTATTATCAACTAATTGTCCAACAGAAATAAGATTAACTTGAGAGATCTGGAGATACAAAGACATCAGGTAAAATGGAGAAAGATCACTAGTGGCTGTGATTGGTAAAGAACTGCCATTAGCAGTATGAATCTTCATATTTCCAGAATATTTGGTAACATTAGTCAGGGAATGATCATTATTTGTCATATGATTGGAAGCACCAGAGTCAAAGTACCGAGGAGAAGAGGTAGGGAAGGGTTTACCTGGCAGACTCAAAGCAGAAAGGGCGGAAACAATCATTTGCTGAACCATTTCAGGAGTCAAAGCTGGAGTAGAGGTAGAAGCATTTTGTTGCACAAATGCTGGATTCGCAGAACTACTAGGATTAGAAGAACCCACAAAAGCAGTAAAGGCTGTTGCAGATCTCTTGGGGGGTCTTGTTGGACATTCTTTGATAATGTGTCCATCCTTCTTACAGTAACTAGTAACTACACAATTTTTTTGGGCAGTTAGAAGCTAAATAGCCAAAGCTTTTGCAACAAAAACATTGCACCGTGCTCATGTTCCGTCCTCTTACTCATCACCTTTTTTGACGCTTCTATGATATTATACTCTTACTTATCAAAAAAAAAAGTCCCGTCCTCTTGGCCTGCCTTGTGCTGCATACGCCACTGGAATAGAGGTGGATTTTTGTTGTTCCATGGTGGTTTAAGTAAGAAGACGTTGTTCCTCACAAAATAAATCATTGAGACACGCATCCAATGAAGGCACTGGATCTCGGATCATAAGGTTGGACCTGATGCCTTCAAATTCAGATCTCAATTTCATAAGAAATTGATCACGTTTGATAGTTTCATGAATCGATTGTACCGAACAAAGACCTTCGGGTGTTAAGTTTTCATAGACTATGGTTGTGTATTCAGCCCAAAGATTCATGAAATGCAAGAAAAATGCAGAGATAGAGAGACTGTTCTGATGACACATTGCGATTTCTTGTTCAAGTTGGAATCGTCGAGCAGTGTTATTCTGACTATAATTTTTTTCAGATAATTCCACATACTCGCTGCAGTCTTGAAGGGTCAAAGATTGACAACGATGTTGGGATCAACCGAGCCTATAATTCATGACATGACTTGAGCATCCTTGACTTCTCACTGCGCATGTTCCGTGCCTGACTTAGGGGCAGGTTTGCTACCGTCAACATGACCCCATAGGTCTTTACCTTTGACATATATCCGGAACTGAAATGCCCAAGCTGAGTAGTTCTTCTCATTATGACGAATCTACAAGAAATCATACTTTTCGGAAGACATGAGGCTGAGAAGAGAAATTGGTCACAAGAAACCAATGTTCTGGACTAGAAATGAGCCCAAAAATAACCAAGAAGGCTAGGGAAAAAATTGGTCAGAAAGAACTAATTCTGGACTAGGAATGACCCGAGAAATATTCAAGAAGAACTTGGTCTGGCCTAGGAAAAATGAAAAAAACGTGGAGTATCCAAGCTTTTAGCTAGGATCGGGAACTACTCTGATACCATGTTAGAGTTTAGAAAAGTGTTGACCAGAAAAGTGTCCTTTTCTCGTACAGAATTCACCTATAAATAGTGTCTAATAGAAGCTGAATTTCAGCCGTATAAAATAGTTAGACTGTCACATATATCCGGCTTCAAATCATCTATCTCACTCTCTGTCACATCCTCTATTCCGTTGAATCTCAGCCCCACATGTTTCTTTATAAAAAGAAGGCTGACTAAAATAACAAGGAACTTGTACGGCTGAGATTTAATGGGACAGGGAATGTGACAGAGAGTGTGATAGACGATTTGAAGCCCATATATCCTATAGCTAGGCTATCCTAATTAAGAATGGATTTTGAATTTACAGTTACAAATCTACCTACAGCTGTACAATATTAATGCTGTAGTTACAAATCTACAGCCGTGAAATTGTCCAGCTGTGATTGCTGCTAATAATTTCCATTGACAGTGCCAAAGGAACCATACCCTAAGTATAGGTGAATAAAACATTTAGTTTGATGGCTATGCAATCATGGTAAGGATCCTGGCATGTAAAAGACAGGATTTAGTTTTATGAACTTAAATCATCCTTTTTCTCTATTTGTAGAATAAAATAGATATCCCTTGACTAAGATAGTATTATCATTATTATTAATTTTCTTCCACTACAATCATTTTTTCCCCTTCTGTTTTTCAAGTATATTGCATCAGTATTTTACTAACCCCAATTATTTCCGTAATAGTAATTGCGTCACAGGGTCCTATGGTTCATGTAGATTAGTTCTCTACTTATATGTTACTCCATTACCTCCATTTAAAAGTAAACATATCACTAAATCATGCATTATCATTTTTCAGTTTCAGGAATTAGTCTAACTTAACCTATATTTTCATGGTTTCAGAAAAAAATTCAAAAAGGAAAAAAGCATCTTTGTTCTGTAGTTTATGGTTCTTTGCCTCCAGAGACTCGAACAAGACAGGTATTGGCTTCCTCCTTGTATAGTTCTTTTTCTCTATCTTAATTGCAGTTACAAGGATTGGATCCTCCTTATATGGTTCTTTCATCCTCAAGCTTGCCTCTTCTATCATAGACTGAAGAAATCATGAAAAGAAGAAAAGGTAACCAAATTGATTTGCCAAAATTTTAAGAAGTTGCACAAAATGTAGTGTAAAACTGCCATTCCCACACCCACGTCTTGTATCGAAACAGTTATTTTTGCAGAAATGAAGGGTCAGTAACATAGCTTTCTCTCTTTCCCCCCACTAGTCTCCGCTAGAGATTTCATTATTAACGAACAAATATAGATGAAATGTTGCGCTGAAAATATCTCATTAATGGGGGTAAGACTGCCTACAAGGCTACAATGCACCTTCCCGGACCCTGTGGCTATGTTTGCTGCGTACAGCACACTATTTTGAGTTCTGATGATTTTTATGAGTTGCATATAGCTCTGTACTAGGATCAACATTCCTTGATAGGTGTTGGTATCACTTTTACCTCTGCGGTGTGTATTACTTACTCTATGTCCCAAATTCCTTATTGTTTAAGGTTTGATTTGGTTTTGTGTTGCAACTAGTTCACGCCTCTTTATGGTGACTTTATGCATTCACGAGATTTGATAAGAGATTTTCTGAGTAAATATTTTCTTTAGGATTGCAGGCTACAATGTTCAACGATACAAAAAGCGAGTTTGATGTTCTTGTAGCTAGTGATGCCATAGGGATGGGTCTCAATCTAAACATCTCTAGGATTATATTTTCAAAAATGGAAAAATTTGATGGAGTGGAGATGCGAGAACTCTCTGTTTCCGAGATCAAACAAATTGCAGGTACTTTATGATCCATTGAATTTCGTAACTACTGTCACTTCTGCGATGCTGATTATCTAGGAGTGTCAAAATATTTTGCTATAAGCTTCAACTTTTATAGGAGGTGAATGTGAGAAATTAATCAAAATTTGGACTCTAAAAATAGTGTGGCCTGCTGATGATTTCCTTGTGTGCTCATAGCTTTGTTTAGTTTTGCAATTTAGACTAGTGGTTTGCATTATATATATTTTCCTGTGACAGGACATTTGTTTTTTTATGTCATTTTGTGAGAATGACAAGTTATATACCAAAGACATTTTTCTAAGGAAGATATGGTGATTGTGTTACAATTGTAGAGGTAGACATTAGTAGTAGCACTATGGTACTTTAAGATAGAACATCAACAATGGTCAATTTACTGATGTTATATGCTGCAAGAGCCTTTTCATTTGGTACTTTAATGTGCCAACTGAAGCTTGATTGAAGTACATAAAGGCCCATTATTGCGATTACTTTTTTGGAATGAGGTATATGATCATTCCTTGAGACCCTCGTAGTATGTACTTTTTCTTTTTTCATTGTTCCCCTTAACTCATGTGGTATATTGCACCTTTGGAATTGCGAGGCTCCTTGTATATGACCTGTCTTGTGTGAAAGTTCTTCCATTAAGAAAATAAGTTTTTACTTCCATTGATCTTAACATCACATTCTCTTCCCCCATGGGCTTTTACCCTTTTTTGTTCTAGGAATAATTAGCCGGAAGGGGAGGGTAATGTACTAATTACTAATTTACATATTGGCTAGTGTACTTTGTTTTTGAGAAATAAGGTAGAGTACTTTTGTTTTCACTTTTAATTAGCCAAAAGAATTGGATGCCATTAGTTAAAACTAAACGGATTGTTTCCATAGCCTCCCCTCAAGTTTTAAAACTCTAAAATTAAGGTTTAGACTTTAGGATTCAGGGTACAGGGTTTTAGTGTCTAGGGTTTAGGGTTTCATGGTTAGGGTTTAGGGTTTAGGGTTTATGTTATAGGGTTTCAGGTTACATAAGATTTGCGTGGTTAGATTTTTTTCGAACGTTGAAACACTCCATTATCTGTTGAAAACAAAGTATGCTTAGTCTGCATAATGTTTTGAAAGTATGCTACCCTTCCAAGTCGTTAGCCCTTTCTCTTATAGATGATATGAGTGACTTTTGGTTTTTCTTGTAGGGAGAGCTGGCAGATATGGGTCTGAATTTCCTGTCGGTGAAGTGACTTGCTTATGTGCAGGTGATCTACCCTTACTGCATTCATCACTGGACAGCCCATCTCCAATTCTTGAGGTGGTTGAGTTATTACTAGAATGCCCCTTCTAAATGCATGCATTTTATTACTATATTCAGACCACTTCCCATGAATTGATCAGTGCCTTGTCTAATCAACTAATTTCTGATGCTTAGAGATGTTAGATTATGGTTTTTATATCCTGGTTATGTATTGCTGTTGTTTTAACACATGGTTAATCTCATGATGCAGCGCGCTGGACTCTTTCCCACCTATGATCTCTTGTATATGTATTCTCGTTTACATCCCAGCTATGGCATCCGCCAGATCTTGGTAGGCTATCATCTAATTTTCTGTTCTTATGCAGATAAGATTCCACTCATCTAACCATCTATGTAATTGAACTTCAAATGTGAAAGAGCAGTTAATGCAATTACACACTTGATCTCTTCGATGATATTTAAATGGAAGATAGTGCATGAACCCCCAATTACTATTGGGTATTAGTGTTTTGTTTTTCAATCCAGGAATCAAAAGTGATCTATATATAAAGATATAAATAGCGATAAACTCAAAAAATGACACAGGTTTTACACGTGATTCTGGTACCAATGGACAAAAAGTTATACATACTGATTTAGAATTTGTAACTGTGGTTCATAAAACTGGGAAAATTCTGGCACAATTTTCTTTCCCATCACTATGGCCTGGTAAGAACTGCTGTGACATTCTGGTGGAGTACCCACTATGTGAGAAGCCATCTTGGTAGATGAGATGTTGCACTGATAGGGATTTTCCCATTAATCCTTATTATAACATCTCATCTCATGTACATAATAGTCCATATGGTACTTACATAACATCACTGACTGATAGGGCTGTTACATGAACTGATCCGGCCTGAGCTTGGGTTGTGTACGTAGGGGCTTGTGAATATACGATCCTCACTTGAGCGCGCCAAGCTTGGATCATGAGCTCACAAGACAGGCTCAAGATCGGATCATTTGGCTTGGCTCAATATATTTTTGAATAAAATTTTCATATATGTTTATTATATAAAAGGATTTGTCTATATTTTTCATTGCTATATGTGTAGATAGTATTCTTAAGAGAAATAAGGAAATATAAATATATAATAGTTGTTAAAGAGGCATGTTTAATTTTTATAAATATATCAAATGTACCATGATGTTTAAAAAAGGAAATATTTATTTGACTTTATATTTGGAAAATTATCCAAGTATATTTATCTAGATAGTCAAAATCCTAAATTTAAAAGACAATTAACTGTCACATATTTGATAGGTGAGCAATTAGGGGAGCTCACAAATTAGTAATTAATGATTTGTATGTTTTTGCCATTGAACTTGAGCTTGGATTGAGCTCAAGGCTCGTATACAGCTTGCGAGCCATAGGAATTCTATGCAAGCTGATTCTATATGCCACCTCCAAAGCTCAGCCTAAGAAAAAAATTAAGCAAGCCGAGCTTAAGCTGGCTCGGCTCGGCCCGACTTGACTCGGGTCGAATTGGCTTGATACATTCGTACCTATTGATCTTGTTACATTCGAGCCCCTTAGCTTGTTACAAGATAAAAAACTTCCTTATAAATTTGATCTTGATTTCCATTTTTAATTTATAATAATTCGACAAGCATATGAACTCTTTCACCCAGATTCTTTCCTTTTCTCCAGGAACATTTTATAACGAACTCCAAGTTGTCTTCAAAATATTTTATTGCTGATTGTGAAGATATGTTGGTATGTTTTACCAACCCTCCCCCCAACCCAAAATAATGCATTGATTTCTTAGAGACAACTATTGTACCTATGGTTAACAGGCTATTGTCTCACTGGATTTTTTTCGTTTCTTTGTTTTCTAAGGGAATCCTGCTAACAAGTGTCCTTGGGAACTTGCTAAATGTTATGTTTGAAAAAAGATTTTCTATTGGGAATCATTGCTAATGCGTTGGGAACATTCACCAATGCATGGGTGAACATTCCCATTACCTAAGTCTTCTATTTCCCTCTATTTCTATAATCTATAACTTTCCATTTGAAGAGTTTTACTCATGTTACGTAAAGTTAGAAATACTATTTCAAGTCTCAAAACTAAGGTAATTTATGGAAATTTAGTTTATTCTTTTAAAATGTTCAACTTTCAAATAGACTCTTTTTAGTAGAATGGTGGGGGTATCTCTTAGCAAGTGCCTAGGGGATACTTGTTAGCAAATCCCTGTTTCATGTATAATCATTTGTGTCTAATTTTTCAAGGACTATATATTAATTTTGTTGAGAACAGAAAGTTGCTGCTATAATTGATGAGCTGCCTCTTGGGTTGCATGCTAAATACCTTTTCTGTATTAGGTAATATTTTTGTTCGTTTATGTTAAGTTGTTTCGTGTGTTTTTGAATCAAGTTGGTGTGTTGTCACATTTCTGTGCAGGAAAAGTAATTTAGAAATAGGTATGGTCGGCCAAACTTTGCTAGAAAAGGTTTTCATGGAATGGTGAACTTTTCGGCACAATCATTTTGTTTTATTAGCTAATATACACAAACGAAATAGATTGATTTGTTGAGTGAATCAATGAAACATTAGTTTCAGTTTATTAATTTATGACTTGTGCAACTTCAACTAATTAATATGTTTGTGTACAGTCCAGTTGACATGGATGATGAAATTTCGTCTCAGGGCCTCATCCAGGTAAGGTCATCTTCGAGCCTTAATTATTTCCTTAATGTTTTATTATGGATTTAAGTAACAAGAATCCATATATTGTGGTTGAGAAGTTCGCAACAAATTATGCAAAGAAAGGCATTGTTCGGCTTCGAGAAATATTTACACCAGGTACACTTAAGGTGCCACAGACGCCAACTGCACTCAAGGAACTTGAATCAATTCACAAGGTCTGTTTTAGTGTGATAATCATCATATGTTACTCAAGAGATTTCACTTCCAATACTAAAATGATATATTAAACTTACCGTCTTTTTCATGATAGTCCTTGACATTTTCCCCTTATTTCTAGTTAACTCTTTGTTCCTCCTGTTCTTTCTTGGTACTGGAAAGGTTTTGGATCTTTACGTTTGGTTGAGTTTTCGGTTGGAAGACTCCTTTCCGGACCAGAAGCTAGCAGCTCAACAGAAGTCAATTTGTGGCATGTGAGTAAAGTTAGGCTTTCAATGTTGTATGGAATGATTTCAATCATGCTCATGTCCAACGTTCTCAGGTTGATTGAGGAGTTCTTGGAAGGACAAGGGTGGAAAAGGCCGCTGGCAAAGAGGTTACCACTTGGATCTCGGATTGAAACAATGTTGACTTCAGGCAGCAGTTAGCCTACGTTTTGCACCTCTCAAAGACGTTAGCGCATATAGTTTCCTTTCTTCTTTGAGTTCACTTACCCCTCTCAGGCTTCAGATCATACTGTTCAAGATCTTCTGAAGTCATTACCTCCATGGATAGTGGGGATATGGGTTTGCAACAGTGGATGAATAGAGAAATTTGCGAAATTAACAAAATGTCATTTAGCTTTGTAGCAGTGGAGGTTGAGAGCTATGAACAAAACTTCATTGAAGTTAGAAATTCAATTATTGGTTTGAATAAATCAAAGCTGGGTTTTGAGTTATTTAAATTTATTTTTGAATTATAATTTAGGATGTGATTGGAAAAGTGTCAAATACTGTTTTACAAATATTTTTTGTATGTGAATCTCCTTATCCGATCCAACGTGTGTTGGTGGGTTGAGCTGTGAGAGAGTGAAAGTTTGACTTTCGAAT
This sequence comes from Codonopsis lanceolata, assembly GCA_013146195.2. Taxonomy (NCBI): domain Eukaryota; kingdom Viridiplantae; phylum Streptophyta; class Magnoliopsida; order Asterales; family Campanulaceae; genus Codonopsis; species Codonopsis lanceolata. Next base: position 43,575,611 of record CM028384.1, on the reverse strand, counting down.
TAAGATGTGTAAAATGACCTATACAGACCTAACCTTTGTTTAATACTCCTATTTGTTTTTGGGCATAAAAGTAAAATTTTATAACTCCCTTCCAAAATAATTGTTTTGTTCAAAAGTTTTCTTTTTGATTCAAAGTAGGTCTCAATAAGGATATTCTGGTAGTATTGAGAAGATCCGAAGCAGATGTTACTAGAAGTGTTGACATGGACCCATGAGCTTTTGTTAGGCCCAAAAACAATAGCGACGTGGCCCTAATAGCATCCACCACTTTGTCCCCTCCCCTCTTCAGTCTTCACTCTACAATCTATATAAATACCCCTTTGTTTCTTCCAGTCCTTTCAAACTTCATCCCTCTGCCTAAACTGCTCACTCTATATCTTGGGTTCATCTGAGAATAAAATCATGGCCGCCTCAGCAGTTATGCAGTCCATAATGGGAAGCCCAGTGACACGTCTACCCAACAAGACTGGCTTGAACCACATCGTGGGGTCTTGCAATTTGCCACTCTCCCAGAGGGGTGCTGCCCTGCGAGTAAGGTGCACAGCTCAGGTAACCTTGAAAATCATCTTATCCGTTGTTTAGGGTAAACGTGTGTACCATAATACATTGATTCGTCATCCAAAAATGTTACTCCCTCTATTTTTAAAATATTCCTCATTGATTTGGCACATCTTTTTTTTTTTTGAAAAATGATCAACTGCATTATACTCCACATTTGAAAATCAAACTTAAAAAAATGATATTCTTAATAGTTAATTAGTAATAAAATAACGCTTATATGTCTTAATTTTTAAAATTGATTTTTGAAACATCTTAAAATGGAATAATAGACTCTTTGTTTGGAACGGAGAGAGTAATACTTACGTATAATGTAGATTCCTTTAATGTCCTTGTGCGCATATGTGACTATAATAATAATATTTTCCTGAAAAAATGATAATTTTGAACAATTGACAATTATTTTGGAACGGACTAAGGGTATTATTTGGGTCACTCTTATTTTGTACCAAAATATGAGTAATTTATGATGTGACATATTTTTATTGGTTGGACATTTTGTGGGTCTTACACTCCAACCAATGAAAGTGTGTTAAAGTGTGTTACTTATGAAATATAAATGATCAAAACGATAAAAGAGGACAATTATTTAAGCAGGGAGGAAATATTTTTTGTTGTAAAACTTCCTGAAAATTTATTTACATTTTATCCTTATGGTATCTTCCTACTTGAATTATTGCCATGTCTACGTGAGTTTTGGAGTATCAACATATTTTACTAATATTAATATTTAATTCAAAATTTTTTTCTTAATTTTAATATCAAGCCTAATTGGATAATAAATTTAAAGCAAACACTATTTTGAGAACCAAGTAGATGAGTTATGAGTAACTGAACCGTTCATTTGGTAGAAAATGCAGGATGGTCAAAAGGAGGAGATACCTATCCCGGCGGCTGCTCCACCACCACCTCCTCAGCCGATCCAACCATCCCCACCTAAGATGAGCACGAAATTTGGGGATGTATTAGCCTTCAGTGGACCAGCACCAGAAAGAATCAACGGTAGATTGGCGATGATAGGATTTGCATCGGCAATGTTAGTAGAACTAAACAATGGTCAAGATGTGTTTACTCAGATAAGTAATGGTGGAACGACGTGGTTCCTTGGAACTAGCATTGTGCTAACCATCGCATCGTTAATCCCGTTCTTTAAAGGGGTTTCCGTTCAAAAAGTATCGGACGGAATTATGACGCCAGATGCAGAGATTTGGAATGGAAGACTAGCTATGTTGGGTTTGGTTGCATTAGCCATAACAGAATATGTTAAGGGTTCAGCCCTTGTCTGATTCCCACTTATCACTGGGATTTGAGATTCAATATAAACTAGTGCCTTGTAAATTAGAGAACTTTAAAAACTTCACTGAAAACTGTTTTGCAGATATTTTTTTTAGGACGAATCCTCCTTCTTACCTGATCTGTTATGTGTGTTGGTGAAAATTGTGATAGAGTGAAGTTCTGTCCTACAAATAAATATCCATAAGAGTGCTTCATCTCATTTTAGAGAAAATGGAATTTTAGAAAAATATACGGAATTTGGCTCCCGATAATCTTCTTTTTCATAATACCATGTTCATTTGTTCATGCTTATGAAATTTTTTTTTTGAAGGGCAGCGAGGATCGCCCATATTATGGAAAAGAAGCTAAAGAATGAGCGCGTTTTAAAATAAATAATAATTTATTATTAAAATTATTATATTTTTATATAAAGTTTATCTTTCGTGTTTTTTGAGATGCAAAATCATTTATTAAATTATTGTAATCGATTTCACTTAACAATTTTTTTTCAATAGATAATAAAGCTAGTGGAAACCATTGGTGCCTTGGTGGGAGTCTGCTGTCTGTGTTAGTGCCGTAATGGCCGTCTCTTGGAGAAGCAGATAATTAAGGAGAAAAATAATAACCTATTTTATTTAGTAAATTAAGTTTAATTAGGAAGCTTGGAATTTGGAAAGTGGAAACCTAGTATTAATACTAATGGAAAAAAAAAAAAAATTGAGGCCTCCTATTGGGTGAGGCCTAAAGCCCTAGTTTACTCAACCTTCCCCTTGGACCGGCCCTGACGAAAACATTGCAATGGAGTAAGGTATATCTTATGAAACTTAATTCGTAACGTGGAATTTTTATTCTCATGCATTTTAGGCTATAAACACATAATGAATCAGATCAGAAAGATCGTCTTTCATAAATTGTTTGCTACTCTTCCCTTACAACATACTTTTTCTCTTGCACCATCGATCAACACAAGTCAAGTGGTCCGAACCAAATTTATAAGCAGGACTCATTTAATTATATTTTTATATAAATTGATTCAATACATTCCAAGTCTCTCACATCTTCTTATACAAGGCTTATATAACTTGGATAAAGCTAAAACATGGTAATATTCATTGTGTATTTCAAAAATACTAGTTATTTAGCCCGTGCTATGCACGGATATAATATGTGATATATATATATATATATATATATATATATATATATATATATATATAACTTTTAGACATTATAATTAGATTGTTAATCTCTTCTATTGTTATAAGTTTTTTTATATTATTACTAATATTAAACAATTTTTTTACCTAAATATTTTTAAAATTAATATAAGTTTCTAGCTAATGTGAGATACATATTTTGTATTAATAATAATAGTAATTTTTTTTTATCTAAATACTTTTAAAATTAACATTTAACTTGATAATAATATTAGAAGTCATTTTATTGAAAACTTTTAAAATCATAATTCATTTTTAAACAATGTGAGATACATATTTTATATTTTTATTGGTAATTAAAGTTTAAATCTTTTATCTAAAGACTTTAAAACCAACACCACATTCTAACCATGTGGTATACATATTTTATATTAGTAATAATAGTAGTGGATAAAATACTTTTTAAACAATATTCATTTCTAAACAATGTGGATACATATTTTCTATTGGTAATAACAAAAAATGTCTTTATCTAATGACTTTTATAACCAATACTCATTTCTAAATAATATGAGATACATTTCTTTGTAACCAATGTGAGATACATCATCTAAAAACTTTTTAAACCAATATCACTTTATAATTAATGTGAAATATTTCTCTTCTATTGCTAATAATTGTAAACTTTTAAAATCAACATCATTCTCTAACCAATGTGTAATACATATCCTCATTTGGTAATAATAGAAGAAGTCTTTTATTTTTAAAATTTTATAACCAACATCTCTTCCTAAATAATGTGAGATGCATCTCTTCTATTACATTGACGATAAAAGTAAAAGTCTTTTATCTAAAGACTTTTAAAACCAACATCATTTTTTAGCAAATGTAAGATATCTCTTCTATTAGTAATAATAGTAATTTTTTTTAATCTAAAATTAAAATCAACACCACTTTCTAACCAATGTGAGATATACATATTCTATTGATAATAATGGTAGAAGCCTTCTATTTAAAGACTTTAAAAACAAACATTACCCTCTACCAAATTTATGATACATCTATTCTATTGATAATAATAGTATTTTTAAAACCAACATTAATTTATAGCCAATGTGTGATACATCTTTTCTATTGATAATAATAGTAGAATACTTTGTAACCAATATGAAATACTTGCATCCATGTGTAAGCTTTAAAAACTTTTGGTTTTCAAGTGACTTTGAAAATCAACATCACTTTCCAACCAATGTATGATGCATTTCTTCTATTGATACTTAATAATAGAGTTTTTAAAACCAACATCAATTTCTAACCAATGTGGGACACATCTCTTCTATTGTTGAAAAAATAGTGTTTTTAGTGAAAGAAATTGTGCAACTTGAGGCACTAAATTCTTTACGTGTCATTTGTTTGTTGACTAAGGTAATTGCACAAATTTGTTCTACTCGGTGAGAGCATCAAAATGATATATTTATTTGTCCAAATCGAGTTTTGGGTAATAAGATATCAAGACTTAAAGTATAATACTTGTTAAAATAATTAGTGTTTTTAGTGAGAGAAATTATGCAACTTGAGACACGAATTTCTTTACGTGTCATTTGTTTGTTGGCGAATATAATTACGCAAATGTATTCTACTCGGTGAGAGCATCAAAATCATTTATTTATTTGTCCAAATCGAGTTTTGGATGAATAAGATATCAAGAGTTAAAGTATAATATAATACTTATTAAAAATTAATGTTTTTAGGGAAAGAAATTATGCAACTTGAGACACAAATTTCTTTATGTGTCATTTGTTTGTTGACAAAAGTAATTGTGCAAATGTGTTCTACTCGTCAAGAACATCGAAATGATATATTTAATTGTCCAAATCAAGTTTTGGATGAATAAAATATCAAAGCTTAAAGTATGATGTTAAAAGTGAGTCATTAGAAGGAATATCTAACCTTGAAGAGTTTTATCCCACATTGGTTAGAAGTAATGTTAGTTGTAAATTTTTTTAAATATAAGTTTTCTACTATTGACAATAGAAGAAGTTATATATACTAATACTAATACCCATTATCATTATGATTATTATTATGTATTATTATTAGTTAATAGTTAGAAAACCAAAAGTATATATATATATATATATATATATATATATATATATATATCTTATATTGCTAATAATAGTAAGTCTTTTATATAATCTAAAATAATTAAAAATCAACATCATTTTTTAACCAATGTGAGATATACATTTTCTATTGATAATAATGGTAGAAGTTTTTTAACAAAAAAACTTTAAAAATCAACATCACATTATAACAAATGTATGATACATATTTTCAATTAGTAATTAATAATATTTTTTTAATACAAACATCAATTTCTAACCAATGTGTGATACATCTCTTCTATTGATAATAATAGCAGAATATTCTGTAACCATGTGAGATACATTTCTTGTAAAAGTGAAAGTCTTTAGTCTTTTAAAGACTTTAAAATCTAACATTTTCTTTTTAAACAATGTGTTATAATATAAAATAATTTAAACTCAACATCATTTTCTAGCCAATGTGAGATATACATCTTCTATTGGTAATAATTGTAAAATATTTTATCATATATATATATATATATATATATATATATATATATGGTGAGGAGCACTATGGTTGTGCCACCTCACCACCTTTGGATAAATCTTCATTCTAAAGCATTCATGTGGAAGATTTAAAATCTTTTGGTTTTCAAGTGACTTTGAAAATCAACATCACTTTCCAACCAATGTATGATGCATGATGCATTTCTTCCATTGGTACTTAATAATAGAATTTTTAAAACCAACATCAATTTCTAACCAATGTGGGATACATCTCTTCTATTGTTGAAAAATTAGTGTTTTTGTGAAAGAAATTGTGTAACTTGAGGCACGAATTTCTTTACGTATCGTTTGTTTGTTAACGAAGGTAATTGCGCAAATGTATTCTACTCGGTGAGAGCATCAAAATGATATATTTATTTGTCTAAATTGAGTTTTTGATAATAAGATATCAAGACTTAAAGTATAATATTTGTTAAAAAAAATTTAATGTTTTTAGTGAGAGAAATTGTGCAACTTGAGGCACGAATTTCTTTACGTGTCATTTGTTTGTTGGTAAATGTAATTGTGCAAATGTGTTCTATTTGGTGAGAGCATCGAAATGATATATTTATTTGTCCAAATTGAGTTTTGGATGAATAAGATATCAAGAGTTAAAATATAATACTTATTAAAAAATTAGTGTTTTTAGTAAAAGAAATTGTGCAACTTGAGGCACAAATTTCTTTACGTGTCATTTGTTTGTTGACAAAAGTAATTGTATAAATGTGTTCTACTAGGCAAGAACATCGAAATGATATATTTATTTGTCCAAATCAAGTTTTGGATGAATAAGATATCAAAGCTTAAAGTATGATGTTAAAAGTGAGTCATTAGAAGTAATATCTAACCTTAAAGAGTTTTATCCCACATTGGTTAGAAGTAATGTTAGTTGTAAAAGTTTTTAAATATAAGTCTTCTACTATTGACAATAGAAGAAGTTATATATACTAATACTAATACCCCTTATCATATTGATTGTTATTAGGTATTATTATTAGCTAATGGCTAGAAAACCAAAGGATTTTAAAACTTCCACATGGATGATTTAGAATGAAAATTTATCTAAAGGTGGTGAGGTGGCACAACCATAATGCTCCTCACCAACTTTATATATATATATATATCTAATATAGATGTTAGATTTTGGGTCAAACTAGAATCAATGAAGTGAATGGGCTAGTTTGACATCAGTGGCTGTTATGGATAAATGGATAATAGGTCATTATCCATGGTTATTCATAGACAATGACCTATTATCTATTTATCCATAACACTCATTTTGCCACCCCTATCAGTGGACAAAGCTTTGATTGTACCATGAAGCAAAATTAATAACACTACACTAAACCATAATTCAAAAAGAATAAATTATGTGCAAAATTAATAGCACTACACTAAACCATAATTCAAAAAGAATAAATTATGTGTTACATGTTCATTACGTGCTTTTTTTTTTTTTTTTCGTATACATATTTTCAACCATAAAAATCAACATGATCGTTGAATCGACCTCTTGAATACAACAACACGCATGAAGAAATTAAAGGTTGGTTTCTACAAGTTTCAAAATTTTCTCCCTCCTCCATTTTATTCATAACCCCTAATTAAAGATGTTGAGTTTCTCATCTATGTTAGTTTAGCAAATCACTTAACTCTTGATTATGGATCTCTAATTTTTTGAAACCCTAGCTTTTCATACCCTTTTCAAATACCAACGTTTTCACTCAACTCACCTCTTTTTTCCTATAATAAATGTTTCTTTCTCAATTCTTTTAGAGATCAAAATCCCATTTGAAAATTTCCACGATCACATAAATTAAGTTTCTTCAATTTCCTGTGAACTCGTTTTATGAAACTTAATTCGTAAGCAGGGCCGGTCCAACACTTGTGGAGGCCTAAAACGAATTTCAAAATAAGGCATTTTTAAAGTAAATAATGTAAAATTGTATTCAAATTGTTATATTTTTATTTAAGTTTTATCTTTCCTACTTTTTGGGATGCAAAATCATTTAATAAATTATTGTAATCAATTGAATTTAATATTTCTTTTTCAATCGACAATAAAGATAGTCCACTTAATCTTTGTTGAAATATTGTCGATCTTAAATATGATTTTAATAATTTTAGTTTTGAAAAAAATTCTTTCTGCCAAAGCACAATTATATTATTCTATATGTGATTTATTCATTTAGAAAAGAATCAAATGTTGTTATATAATTGAGTATGTCAAAAGTAGTAATAATTTTACTTTTTTTAGGCTTTTTTTTAGGCCTAAAGCCATTGTTTCCCCATCTCCCCCCTTGGGCCTCACTTTAAAATTCACTTTAGGCCTCACAAGTGTTGGGCCGATCTGCTAAGAATCATATTCTCTTTACTTTAGGCTATAAATTCACGATGGATCGGATAATAAGACATAATATCTTGATTTTGCTTCTCTTGCGGTACAACTTAACTCTTGCACCATTAATCAACACCACCTAAAATAATCTGTCCTTGCGTAGAAATATTGCCTTAGACCAAAATTAGTAGCGTTCATTTCTAGCATCCAAATAATCACAACATTAGCATTATATATTTCCTTTTGAAAACGTAAGCGATTATAGCAATGCAGTTTTAACATATATCAATATTTTTTTCAAAATCATAAAATATGTAATTGACAGTGTTATTTCATTTGTTCTTAAATAATTTTCCCGTTTTAACTTTTTGTTTATTTCAAAACAATTTTCATACGTATTTCTAAATATTACTTTGAGTAATGCTAGAGCCACTTAATGAGCATTCAAATTTGTGCACCAAATGATGTGGTTTCTAATGTGTTATCTTATTTGGTATTTTATGGGCTCCACTGAAAGTTAAAAAATTATGTTAACAATATGACACATAAGATGCCACATCATTTAGTACCAAAAATTAAGTGTTATTAGAGTGCCCTAGTATTACCCTATTACTTTTTAGGTAAACACTATTTACACACTTACACTACCAGGTGGCAATGCCTGGCACGACACGATAGCACGAACCAGCACGACACGATTATAAAACACGATTACAGAGACAAATGACACGATAAGCCCAGCACGACACGACGCAACACGAAACACGATACGAAAGACACGAAATTGTTAATATATTCAAATTAATATTTATTGTTATATTTATAATCAAATAAGATATATAATATGAAAACATGATAATGAGGCACGAACATCGAACAATAACACGAATTGTCACCCCCAAATTTATTCAACCTTACTTTTTTGTGTTTTAATCATGATCATATGTATAAGAGTTTTCAAAGAAACTACGTTTCATACCATTATTTATATTATGATCAATTTTTTTTTAACTTTTATGCTCAATTAAATAGAACAATTATTTAAGAATAGAGGGAGTATGGTTTAAAAAAAATATATATATATATGTAAAAAACTACATTCGAGAAACATCGTGTTTGACTATAAAAGTCAAATAAGACCAAAAAATTAGGAATGGATGGAATATATATATATTTTTGGCTTGATTAAAGAATTATGTTAAACTTAAATCTATTTATGTATATTAAGATAGTGAACTCATTATATAGGATAAATTGCTATACAATGACTAAAAGTATATATTATAATTGATTAGAAAACAAATTATCAAAAAACTAAAAGCACAACAACACAATTTATAAGTTTCAAAAATTGTAATGATTAAAATACAAAAAACAACCAATAATTAAAAGTAAACATAAAAATGAAGAAACTAGCAAGTTATTTAATAAAAAATCATTAGCACCTCGTGCAACGCACGTGAACCTTAATAGTTATAAAGTGACATTGTTAATAGTAAAAAGTGACACCCTGTATATAAAAACATGAGGGGTAGCGCTATAATTTTCAAAAAATTAAGAGGTTGCATTGAACTTACTGAATTTTGCCCCATTTAATATAGATAGAACCTTGAGTAATATTTTTGGTAACAAAATTAGCGTCAAACTTGAAAACCTTTAAGGTGATTAAAATTTATTTTGTTAAGAATAAGATAACAGTTAGAAATTTTGGGATAATTGCAATTCCTACCAAACCGAATTTTAATTTATACATTTTTTGATTAAAATTAAGATTTCTCAGAAAATAGAATCCACATTGTTTTAAAAGATTGGGAATATTCTGAAACTAAGATTAAAAAAAAAAATCCATTTTCCTGTATTAGTTTTTTTATGTAAAATTAAAATGGTAAGTAAGTAATAAGCTTTAGTAACAAGTAGTTACATAGAATGATTCTACCATAATTGTTACCTAAACTTATTTGGTTTTCGAACTTCACCCCCATCATCCCCACTCCCACCGCTATATAATCTAGCGGTAATGCTATTCCTAGTTACCTTATTAGTCTTAATCTTTCTTGAAGGAACTTCAACCCTACGCCACCCCCACCCTCACCCTCACCCGACCACCACTGCTATATAATCTGTTAGGGCCTATCGAGCAGCTTTGTCTTCGTTCTGTATGGTTAGCCAGCCGCCAAATGTTGATGTTGAACGAAGAAGAAGAAAACCATCCTTTTGGTTTCGGGGTTAAATTTCGCCCCACTGACGTTGAATGTGTGCTGTACTTGATGTGTAAGATCGTTGGTGATCCACTACCACGTGAAGGCGTCGTTCTCGATTCTGTCAACCCCTACGACGAAACTCAACTTCCTGCTCTTTTCACCGCCGCCCAAAACAGAGATTTGTTCTTTTTCACCACCTTGAAGAAGAAGGGTTCTAGAGCCGGTAATTTTAAGAACGCAGATCGTACCGTCGGCAACAACAAGGCTACTTGGCATGGTGATCAAAGTTGGGACGTTACTTATAGCCGTTTTGGAGTTATTGGGACAGCCCATACCTTCTCTTACCGGGAAAATGGTTCCAGCAATGATCGTCGTTTTCTCATCACCGAATACCATCTTCCCCTTAATACTACCCTCCGTTACGACCCTCTCAAGCACCAAGTTCTTTGTCGTCTGCGAGTTAACAATCCCAACAGATCAAAACGCAGGTGTTCTCATCAGCCCCAAGTCGGTACTCCGTCAACGAAAAAGCTCAAGTCTTGTGATCATGTTACTCCTACTAATCAACCTCCTAGTCCTTCATCATCTACTTCATCAGATACTCTTGCAAATATATTTTCTAGGAGGGACAAATTCGGCATCACATTTGAAGAAATTGAAAAGATAATAGCGGAAGACATGCCTGCCAATCAATCGCAAGTGCAGCCCATTTCTGCTGCTTTAACTACTAATCAAGCTGCTTCATCATCTACTTTTCACCATCAATTACCGACTACGATGACAACAACGACAACGACTCCTGCGGCTGCGGATGAGAATTCAAATTCTTGGACATGGGGTATTCCCTCTTTCTCCACCCCGGACATTGCAGACAATGACACATTCTCATTGGGCAATGTCGAGGATGAATCTTTAGTCTTCACGCGTGAAGAAATGGAAATGATATTCTCCACCCCGGACATTGCAGACAATGACACATTCTCAGTGGGCAATGTCGAGGATGAACCTTTAGGCTTAACGCTTGAAGAAATGGAAAAGATATTAGCGGAAGACGACATACCTGCCAATCAATCTGCAGCCACTCCTGCAAATTCATTTTCTTGGATCACTGCCTCAGAATTTCCCTCTTCGTCCGTCACCCCATCCGGTGCCTTTAATTCATGTGAATCTCAAGTGCAACCCATTTCTGCTGCTTCGAGCAAGGATATGTATTATGACAGAAGATTTCAATTGAGCGCAGATGACTCCCTCCCACAATCTCAGGAGTGAAGAGCTGAAGGTGGTTACAATGGTAGATGGCGTGCCATTTTAATTGTTGTGAAAGTTCATACTCTAGCTTTATCAGAGCAATGTGCTACACTCTTAACTTGAATAGCCTAGTTTCATTAACTCCTTTAGTTGGATTGTTTTGTGTATAGTTTATAGAGAAATTGCAAAAGGCCTTCCTTCAATTGTTTCTGGAGATCTGATTATATATTCTTTATACGTTCTGGGTGAGATCTTATTTGTTGATCTGATTATTATTCCTGGAGAAGATGTCCATGCTATTGCTCTTTCTTGCTTTATGGACTACGGTAGCATGCAAGATTCTTGTATTGACTTCATGAGGTCATGCCTACAGCTTCTTCATATAGTTGGTCCTGCCTACAGCTTCATGAGGTATGTCATTGGACGATCTCGAGGATGAATCTTTAGCATTCACGCTTGAAGAAATTGAAAAGATATTAGTGGAAGAAATTGAAAAGACGACATGCCTACTCATACATCTGGTGAAGTAATCATTAAGCATCAGTTACTTATCCCCCAATCTGTTCATGCCTTAAAACGCTTGTTATTGTTATGCGATATTGATTGAATTCAAGTATTTTGACGAAATATAGGTTGCAAAGCCTTACAGATGAGTGATTGCGGCTATAATCTTTTGTTTAAATCTACCTCTTATATATAGGATGAAGATCATTCCTCATTCAGACTAGCTCGTAGTGTAGTACTAGTACCAGACACTTTGTGGTTCATTTCTGGCATAGTTAAGTGCTGCAGTTTCATAACTAGGAAGCAAAGTTCAGAAGATGACTGATGCTTCTTGATTGTATTGAACCATTGATCACTTTTGTTGTGATAATGAAGAAGAACAGAAGGACCCAATGCCATGACTAAAGTGCTAGAGTTGGCTTTCATATGTACTCTACACATATGCTTCACGGCATTTGCCAAGCGTAATCATATCACCTTTTTCTTCTGTTTCCGTAACTTAAATGTTCCCCGGCATACTTCATATAAGGAGCATTAACCTTCATTTAAACTCCACTACTTTGAAAATGTGTTCTCAGCACCATTCAGTAGTTATAGGATTTGGGCTGGGGCGTATCGGGTTCGGGTCGTTATAGGGCCAACATGATAAAAATGAGTCGCTATCGGGTTGGCTTGATAAGCACGGTACGACATAATAACTAAAATATATTTTTAAAAATTTACTAGGGTTCACTTCTTTCGAACTATTTTCATTATTATTTCATAGTTTTATTATTTGAAAATTTATGACTTTTAAACTACTTGACTATTTATTTGATAAATTTTCAAAATATGTATTAAAAAATCAAAATGATATATTTTATAATGTTTATTGGGCTTAACGGGCCTAACTAAATAAATCATATTTTTTTTATTTATCATGTGTATCATGCCGTGTCGTGTTCGAGTTTTAATATTAAGCACGATAAGCTTATTGTGACATGTTCGTGCTGTTATCGTACCTACTCGATAATAGCCCAGCACTTATCGTGTCGTGTTCGTGCTGTTATCGTATCTACCCGATAATAGCCCAACACGATCGATTTGCCACCCGAAGTGCACATTCCCTAATTTGAAAAAAAGACCTCGGAGAGAGACCGTGCATAGCAAAGTGTCCTACACATAATAGGAATGTCACTGTGTGCGAGTGTGTGTTTGTGAGTAAAAGGAGGCCAAGGCTGGAGAGAGGGCAGGGGAGGCGTTCTCGAGTGCTGCAATCCCTAATACGAATACCAATTTCCTACTCTATTGATGGCGGCCCAAAACAAGAATTTGTAGTTTTTCACCAATATGAGGAGGAAGGTTAAGTTCGGTTCCAGGAACTTTGACCGTACAGTTGGCAATGGAACTTGACATGGGAAGCAAATCAAGCAATGCATGGATGTTATGAATCGTTATGATCAGCTTATTCAGCTAGCCAGGATCAGTGATAGGGACGGCTAATGCATTCGATCAGTTATTTGGAAGATTGTTCCAAGAACGAAAGAACCAGTGTTGATTTCACATGACTGAGTGAGTACCAGTTACCCGAAAACACTTCCCTCCATTACGATCCAGTGAAAAACAATGTTCTTAATTTGTCATCTACGCTTTGATAATCAACGAGATGGCAACAAAAAACTCAGCTCTTCTTATAAATCATGTTACAAGTAATCAAGCTGCTCCATCTACTAAAAAGCAAACTTGTGACAAAATGAATAGAATTCAAGGACCTAATTTAAAGTAAGTTACAAATGGTGAGTAGATGAGGTACAAAATTCTTATTTCATTCTAGTATATGCAAATTTACTTGTTTAGCCTTAATTAACAATGCATAGTTTATTAAATATAGGGCTATTTATGTCTATAAATTATTTTCTACTCACTTTTATAGGTAGAGATTAGAAAGATATGAATAAAATTGAAAAGATAGGTATATTTGAAAATAAAAAATAAATTATAGCTAAAATTTTAAAAGTAGTCTTTTTAAGTAAAATATCCCAAAATATATAGAATAGTTGACTATTTACCTAGAACGGAGGGATTAACAAACAACCTTTTGATGTTTGTTCCAAAGGGTAAAGACGAATGAATCTTGTGAAATACTATATGTTTCCCCCCACTCTTGGTCTCACTAATCACTATGGCTGTGACTAACTTCTGTGATGTTGAAGAGCACAAACTGGTAGCAGTTGCAAAACTTGGTCAGAATGTATAAAAGAGGCAAACCCCAACGAGGTAAAACTGATCGGTCAGGGCAATGAGAAAGCATACCAATAGACATTGGTCAGCTACTTCAAAATCACACCTGGAAATTCAAATCTCAATAGAAAAGAAATCAGCTTCATTCTTTTCAATTTGCAACACAATTTTAACAATGGGGTATATGTATTAAGATCAGGCTCGACATGATTCTGTTCCATTTGCCGTAACAGATAGAAAGCCTCCTCTTCCTTCAACTGCTGGCAAGCACTAGCAATCATGATATTGTATACACTTCTGTCATGACTAATTCCCTGCCTTGGCATATCCTCAAACATTTCGTGAGCATCTTTTGACCGACCAGATTTATTTAAAATGTAAATTAAAGAAGCGAAGAATGCCCTATCAGGAGCACACCCATTCTCTTTCATTGTTTGGTAAACCTTCAAAGCATTATCTGTTTCCTTTGCCTTCCCTAAAGCATGCATTACCATAGTATAAGTCATAATATTTGGAAGGCGCCCCTTTTCTCGCATTTCCTCAAGAATCTTGTCAACTTTATGAAATCTTTCTCATGGCAGTAGTACTCAATGAGAGAAGTATATGAAACCACGTTAGGAGAAAACCATGTTTTTTCATCTCCTCCATAATATCTTGAGCTTTTCAAAACCCCTAGCTTTGGACCAACCATGTATCAGTATATTAAAAGTGTGCAAATTTGGAGGTATTTGACTGCCCAATTCCAAATATATATCTCGAGCACGCTCCACACTCCCCTCCTTTACTAACGCATCCATTATCGTATTCAAAGCTACAACATCTTTTTTAATTCCAAATTTCTCTACACCTCGAAATGCATCTATGGCTTCATCATACCTACCAGCCTTTGAAAGCCTTCTCATGACCAAAGTCATCGTGGCCAACGTAACATACCCTTTTCCTAGTTGATCCATTTCTTCCAATACATCCCACATAAGATCAAACTTCCTCATCTTCCCCAAACATTCAACCATCAAATTATACACATTGGGCGAAAACTTGAATCACCCATTTTCAATTTCCCCAACCGAACAAACCACATACCAATACCCACTCAAAACTAAAATTTTTCAACAATTGAGCAACCAAACTTTAGACACACAAACATCACAACAAGCGCAATGCTTGTACCACGGATTCAGTGATTCAAATGGGTTCTTTACAATTTTGCTAATCTTATCAACATCACTCTCCACCTTATCGCTAACTACCCTTTTAACATCACCATTTTTACCATAATTTCTAACCCAATAAGACATTGAAGGAAGCACAAAATCATCATCGGGTATTTAATAACCGACACCTCGGTTTGGGAAAACCTAACCCGCCTGGAAGTTGAGGGACTCGGCCATGGTTGGTGGGTCATCAAGCTTATTGGATACGGCATGGTGATGGTGTAATGAATTGCTCAGAAAGCATACATTTCATTTCGGGACCTTAAGCACAAATTGAAGTTGAAATTTCTTGATTTGGACAACATTTTTTATAACACTAACATGGATAAGGTAAAGAATGAAAATTTGATACAAAGATTCTTGAAGAAAGGGATCGATTTATCAATACATAATTATAAGTATTAAGAAGTGAAGAACCGCACTGCCTAATTTTGCC
>CM028384.1:43495527-43559724 GCA_013146195.2 Codonopsis lanceolata | reverse complement strand
CGCAGAGCATTTGGTTTTGTGTCTAATTGAGACACTCATGTTCTGGAGACTAATTAGAAATATATTTTGAGCATGTTTGTTGAGACACGGGCATTAGAGACCAATTTATGGTCACGAGTATATTTAAGAAATGATTAATGAAAGAATTCTCTCTTTAAGAATTTTGGGTCGCGTGCATATGAAAACACTTGCAAGGTAGTGACTATGAAGTAGTCATGATGTTCTTGAGTATGGTATTGGAGATGTCGATTATATACGATGATTAGGATTATGATTGAGTCCGGTGTGTTTTAAACGAAGGCTAAATACTAAGTCTTGAGTTGTGAATGTTCTTAGACTAACGTAGTAGTCTTTGGTTTGATCTTGAGTGGAGGATTATTATATACCTCATATTATGATTTAATGAGCTTATATGTTATTCTTGATTTGGGTGATGATTTGAGGAATTATGAGTACCTCAATATATGGTTCTTGAACTAAACTTGTAAGTTAGTTGAACATGTTAAGTTGATGCAAATATGTGCATTGTTTACGGGATTTTGTAAAGCATTATATCCTAGTTGATTTGTTGAGGCCGAACTTGATAAACTTGGTCTCATTTGGTTTATGCAAAGTAAATACCTACTTGAGCATTTTTTGTTTGAGTCCAGCTGGCGGTTTAGTTGTGGTGTCGGCAATGAGACGATTCATAGCCTTGGGAACATCGCTATGAATCGTTGCATTGGTTCCCTTTCTCCTCACTATTTGGCCAATATATAGTGGGATGTGGTCTCGAGTTAGTGTCATCTAGTCTGATATCGAGCTCTTATTTCTCATCCTAGGTTGGATGAATGTAACAAATACTCATTAAGGGAAACTGGTGAGTTGTGATCATTTGAGGATGAAACCCAAGGTATGATCGCTAGGTGTGAACCCGATTTTGGTTTGAGGATGAATCCCATGGTATGAACAATTGGGCATTGGACCCGGATTTTGTAATACCGATTTACATTTCTTGTTACACATGTTTATTTATGAGCATTTGTATGAAAGACATTATGCTATGTGGTTTATGTGAGATTATGTGTTTTGGTAATTAAGTGCATGTTTATTGTTGGTATACTAGTATGATACCATGATTCTTATATGCTTGTGCATTATGCCATGCCATGATATAATATGCCATACAGTTGCATTTAGTAACTTCTGGTCTATATGACTCACTCAGGTGTGGTTGTTTTCCTCTCTAGTGTCGGTCCAAGTTCCCGTTAATGCGCGGCGACTTCGGATAGTGATTTCTAGGAGGTGGTCTTTCGGGCAATAAGCTTGGAGTTATTATTATTGTTGTTATTTATTTGTGAGACACATATGTAAAGTTATGTAGACTTTACTGGGGTAGATTATATTAGTATTTATTTGTTGTGTTATTTGGGAGCAGGCTATTATAGCCGAGTTGTTGTATCTTTTAGAAGTTATTCTCGTTGTCATTTCGAGCAAGTGTGGCTCGTTTATTCTAGTACTGTGTTATTGTTGTTTCTATCTCCGACAGGTTTAGTCGTGAGATCTTGGTTGGTGGTTTAGCATTTGAGATAATATTGTTGTAGTTGAATTGTCCTCCGGCACGTTATAGCCGATGAGTGGTTGTTAATCAGATTGGGATTTTGTTGGTTTGCCGGCCTTTGGTTGCCGATGGTTTGTTGTCCGTGTGCAATGTTGCGTCACGCGCGTCGTAGATTTGTCGAGAGATAGTTGTCTCTCAGCCTTGCATTCCTTGGTTTAGGATTAAAGGCTTTGGTTTCACTTATGATTCGCTTCCGCAGGTTTTAGTTTTCGTTATTTCGTATCGCCGTTATAGCTTTACCTTCCTGTTTCGAGCTTAATGGCTCATCTTTTGACTCGCACCATTATGCTTAGCAGGTGCTTGTCTGTCTCTTAGCTTGTCTTGACGGAACGACCTTGGGATTTCATATGGAAATTCGGGTCGAGTCGTCACATTACCTGAAGTAAACTCATGAATCATTCCATTGACCTCAATGGAACTTGATCAGGGAATTTTTCGGACTCCTTTTTCCTTCATGCTTAATCTCACTTTTGCAACGTCGTTCCAATTGCCAACAGAAGCATATATGTTAAAGAGAAGCACATAAATACTAGTCCTCTCATTAGCTGATTCACCCATCATCTCAGCTGCATATGTTGCCAATTTATCATTTTTGTGTTTTCTACAAGCAGCTAAAAAAGCTCCCCAAATGGCATCATTAGCCTCCATCGGCATGCTCTTTATGAGATCAAAAGCTTCACACAAATACCCACCTCGGTCAAGTAGATCGACTACACACCCATAATACACAATTTGAGGGGAAATCCCATGGCTTTTCTCCATTGCTTTAAAAATATCCTTGCCTTGTTGTACTAATCCCTCATGAATGCATGTCGTTAGTACTCCCACAAATACAACATCATCAGGCTTAACTGCTTGTCTCAACATCTTATAGAAAAGCTCAACTGCTCGTTTCCCATTTCCTTCAATCGTTATCGCTCCGATAGCTGCTGTCCAGGAAGAAACATCCCTCTTTCATCTTTTCAAACTTCCATAGCACTTTGAGAATCCCCACACCTAGTAAACATGTCAACAAGAGCTGTACATAGCTTCATATCACAAACAATTTTGTTCCTTTCAATGTAACTATAAGTCCACCTTGCAAGATCAATTGCTCCTAAATACCCGCAGGCAGATGCGATGCTCATCATCGTCACCATGTCTGCTTTCATTCCCCCTCTCTGTATGGCTCGAAAAAGTTCAATCGCATTCTTAAATAAGCTTTCTTGTACTAAAGCATCTATCATAGTGTTCCAAGATTTAAGATCTCTTTCAGGAATCTCGTCAAATATTTCCCTAGCTGACTTTACATCATCATTTCTTCCTAAACCTGCAATTATTACATTCCAAGAGACAATACTCTTGTTCAACATCTTATCAAAAACTTTGCAACCTAAAATTTGTTTGCCACACTTCATATACATGTCAATAAGGGCGTTGCTAACAGTTTCCCAACCCTCTAACCCATTCCTTAAAGCATAACATTGGCACTGCTTCCCCAAAAGCAAATTACCCATTTCTACAGACGCAGAGATGGCAGACAATACAGTAATCCTATCAGGCTGTACATAATTAGATAAAATAGTATTATAAAGTACCACATTCATCAAACAACCACTTCGCCTTATCATAGGCTCCACATTTCATATACATATCAACAACCGCATTCACCAAAACCACGTTCACCTTAGCCCCCAGCAATCCAATACAACTTCAAACACGCTCGCCCAAACCCAAGTCACCCAACTTTGTACTTGGTTTTGGTGACCGAATTGGGAATAATACCCACCTCCATCATATCAAAAAAACAAATGTACAGCCTCCTTTGTTCGCTCTCTCCGAGCATACCCACGAATTAAACTAGTCCATGACACAACATTTCTCTCATGCATTTTGTCAAACACCATCCGTCATTTATCCAACTCCCCACATTCACACTAGAAATGTATCAAATTGTTTTGAATAAACACATCTCCTTCCAAACCCAATTTCACAATTGAACCATGGATCTGAACCCCCTTTAAGTAAGCTACACCCTTCGTGCAAGCGCTAAGAACAAACGGAAATGTGGTATTGTCAGGACTAATGCCTTTATTCACTAATTGAACATATAACATAATTGTCTCATCACAAAGTCCATCAAAGCATACCCTCTAATCAAACAATTCAAACCGTAAATCGTGTTGGGATTTTTCTCATCGGTTATGAAGATATTGAAAGCTTTTCTTGCATAATCTAAGCTCTCGGGTGTGGCGATTGCAGCGCATGCTGAAATTAGCTTAGTTGGAGTTAGTGACTTTGTCTTGAGGAAATAAGCGTGTAATTGTTTGATTTCGTCCATATTTTTGCATAATTTAAGAGAGCTGGTATATGGCGGGTGTTTGATGGTCGGAGCACCACCGTCTGGGGTGGCAGTGGCGACGGAGATGAGAGGAGGTACGGGGAGATTGATGGTAGCCATTGGGGTTGATACGCATAGCGATGTTAATCGGTCCAACCCTGTCGGTTTCGGTCCCTAATCGGTTGTGGTTTAAACGGTCCGTTTTAAATGGTCCACTAAAATTGCAAACCTAGGCCTACCCCTTTAGGTTTCGGTTTTAAACGGGTTACATCTAAACAAAATAAAACAGCTTAAATATATAAATATAAAGTTCGAAAACAAGTAATTATTGGGCATTGAGCCAACAATTAACATTCAACAACACACAATCCAAAACAAAATGACTCAAATGAGTCATACAACGAGTCAACAATATTAAACATACGTGATAGAGTTCAAAACACAAACAAGCTTCAAGATTTCAAGTTTTACTAGTTAAAAACTAAAAAATCCTAATCAAAAATGAAATAATAAAATAAGTCCAGAATCATAAATATCATAAATTAAATTTTTATTAGACCAAACATAATCCAATTTTGAATAACCTGATTCATTATGAGTTTGACTTGCATAGTTGTTTTGGGGTTAGTATTTAAATTTTAGATTTTCATTGTGTAATGATCAAAAAAATAAAATAGAGATGACAAAAAAAACTATAAAGCAATTTTACCTTTTTTAGAAAAAAATAAAATTTAAATTATACCACCGAGGGTAAGACTAACATAAATGTTAGTATGAAAAAACAGATGGAATGTTGGAATGACAACTTAAATTTTAGTGTGACCAGTAGAGATGTTAATCGGTCCAATCTTGTCAGTTTCGGTCTAGTCCTGTCGGTCCCGGTCCCTAATTGATTGCGGTTTAAACGGTCCACTTTAAACGATTTGCTAAAATTGCAAACTTAACCCTGAAAAAAAAAACACAGTTTAATAGGTTCAGACCTGCGGTTCTCGGCTCTATTAACATCTCTGGATACGCAGCTATCCAACTACCAACTTTAACTTAAGCATGTTACCAATTTCTTATTGAGCAGGTCTGGTACAAGACCTTTTTACAGATTTTTGTTAGATGTTACGGATCAATTCTTTCACAACTCAACCAATAGTTCGTGAGTCGGGTCATAGGGGATTCATCTACCATAAATAACTTGTAAAATCATATTTCCTAAGTTTTTATCTTTCTTTATTTTGTGTTCGCTGTTTGTGTCTTTAACACTCTTCGACAAAAATAATGAATACACCCATATTTAGTTCAAGCTAACCACAAAATGCTTCACACACACCATATCTCCCACAACAATTTAGAGATGCTGGTAAAGATCACCGCTTTGAGTTGAAACGATTATAATCTTAATTTCATTCCAGTTAGTGACGTAAATTAGATTGACAGAAACTTAAGAAGGGTCGTTGCCCCGACCAACTGCGTGTTGGAAGACTGAGCTATGAGAAAGCGAAGCTCCATCTTAAATCAGTAGGAAGGTCTCACTTGCAGAGACCATCCAATATTAGACTTGATTAAAAAATTCTCCTAGCTCCACTATGTTAATTATCCATACATTTTGGTTTGAGGTACGTACCATGACAGATCATACCTTAATGAATCAAACTTGGAAAATTAAAGTTCTAAACTCAATTTAGTTGATATGTGCACGAGTATTGTAATAAACTCTATGACTATGCCATGTATATAGGTTCAACTGGTAATGAGACAGTTTTGCTTAAGACATTCATGTTTCTATCCAGTGTTGTAGAATTACGAATGTCCGAGAGCTTATAAACCGTAGTCGGTAGCCATCACTATATTAAAATGCATATAAGTACATGGTATATTAGACAACCTTATTCCTCCATTAAAGGCTTCTTCGTTACCATGGCAAACAAATTGACAATAAAAAAAGGTACAAATTTAACCGGACTAATTAACATCATTCTCTTTTTCAGAGAAGAAACCTAAATTAGCCCCGGGGATAGATGGGATGTTGTGAAGCAATCGTGAGAAGAAAAGCCTCGGGCGCCTTAAGCTGATTGTTTGGAGAGTGTCTTGGATATAGCTCTGATGGTGTTTGGGGTAGTCCTGCAACAGCCTCCAATAAGAGAAGCTCCAACTTCCTGCCATTTTCCTACATACGAAACAAAATCTTCGTCTACAACCCCCGTTGATGGCTACAAAAAAACAACTTTCAATATCATGCACACGGTCAACCAAATCTTCAAATTATGTGCACATTGTAAAACAAAATATGTGATATGCAAAAGGAACGGAATGAGAGAACTCACCACCCACTCCTTTCGACCAGCATCATAAGTCTCGCCACTATTGGGGTAGACCAGTATCGGTTTGGTTGTTACCTGCAGGATTAGTTAGCTATTACAACAACAACTATGGCTCATCAAACCTAACCTAAAACATCAAAATCGTTAAAAAATATATATAGTGATCCATAACATTACAATGAATGTCAACTAGTGTTAAGAATCTATAGCCAGGGGGAAAATCTTCAAAAATTAACTAGCAAGAAAATGTTTGAACTACCATACCTGACGAATAGATTGAATCAGTCCATGAATAAATCTAGGAGGGGTGCAGTTTATTCCCACAGCAACAACTTGTTTACATGATTCGGCTATCAATGCACACTCCGACACAGAATCACCACTTACCACGTTGCTTCCGTCCTTTGAATTAAAAGAAAACCAGGCTGGAATACTTGTTTCTTCTTCCTCAAGAAGCTCGACATAAGCCTAGATTTGAACCAGAAACAAACAAGAAATATTACATTAGTGCTACTAGTTAATAAGGATCTGTGATGAATATACCTTAGCTTCCAGCTTATTTGGGATCGTCTCAAATGCAATTAGGTCAGCACCAGATTGAGCTAGAACCTGGACTCTCCTCCTATGAAAATCCTTTAATGTTTCCAAAGTAACTGTCACACCATAATCACCACTGCCAAGGAAGAGGACAGAGGAAAATATTTCAATTATTTGTTAAATTTTATTAGAACTACTCTCCACACATCTAGTTTCTCCGTTATAGAAACCATAATGAAGACTGAAGTCATCTATGGTGGAAGCACTTATATAACTAACCTATATTCGGAACCATCGCAAGAAGATAAGCACCATAGCTTCCAACGTAAGTCGCAACCAAGACCGGACGCTCTTTCCGACAAGTCTACATTTTCTAAGACGTCCAATGAACCTTTGGTGGCTCGGTCGTAGTATATCTCTCGTGCCTCGCATGCTATTTCAACACTTCTTTAAGTAAAACTCGCCTTCCTCTTTAGATAAGCCTTTAGCCTCAAAACCCTCGAAGGGTAGCCTGTGCTATTGGAAAAGCATCATCCAAAAGTGGTTATTCAACAATTGATAAGGCATACCTGTAAGTGGAGACGAGATGGGAACTACTTAATTACCTGATAAGACGAAGATATTATGATATTTGCACCAACTTCTAGGTAATCTAGGTGTACCTATTATTATATCAAAAAAAGTCAACCTCCAAAATAGGGGAAAATAAAATGAACACAAAATTTTTACTACAAACATGCTAATTAATATGTAAACTTGATCGTTAATTGATTGCATCTGTTAATGAACTGCACATAACCAGCTTGATGTTTTTTTCATAAACCAAACTCGTTCAAAGGTGAATACGAGAATGAGATCAATATTTCTTCAATGCATATGGTTCCTAATGCACCTTAAAAGCCCCAAGTTATAGCAACACCTTGAATAAACTTGGTCATCTCTAACAAAACAAAAGAAGTGCAACTAGAAACTTGCTTCTTCCTCGTTACTAAAGCTTCGCTCTTTAAGTATCATAAGTCATAACTTCGAAGAAGCAAAAATATGTGCACAAGTTTGAATAAACTACAACAATACCAAATGTCCATCACCTATCCGTTAATCCCTTTTGAATTCTTAACAATTAATGTCTTTCTAACGGACATAATTGAATTTTCTAAAAAGTTAAAATACTTTTGAAAGTATTTCATTTCATGACCCAAAATATGCATACTGCGCAATTCAGAATGATGTTTCAAGCATTTTGCTTTCATTCGAAGCATCATTTAGAGCATCATATAATTGTAGCACACTCATGTATATGTGCAGTATGATCAAAGTTTAGTGTTGGAATATCAAAGTACAATATACAATATTATAAGGCACTATTTGTTCCACCGCAATGTTGTATCACCAAACCTTTCTAGCGGATGCTAACCATGGGGTGAGAGACGTGCCGGGACAAATTAAGGACAAAAATTCCTAGAATAATGCATATGGAGCATGAGACCTACTTAGCCTCCGTTTGTTTCACGGAAAATGACTTCGAAAACGTTTTTCTTATTTTTAGGTATTTGGTAACCTTAGAAAAATGTAATCAACGTAAAAGCTTTTACGTCAACGAAAAATAAAGGTTTCTTTTTCGGAAAATGACGTAAGTCATTTTCCAAATGTTCAAGCACCCCTTCACCACTTTCACAATTACACATATTTACATAAACGCACAATATTTTACTCAACAAAAAAATTGTTTAGAAATATAAATGGAGTTTGTGCACATTGTTTATAAATTATAATTTTAATAGTCACTACGTCCTAAAATTAGTGTCACCTATATTATTTATTATGGACGTCCCAGACGTTGTCCATTTTCTTTCTAAAACATTTTTTCATATCAATTATCAATTTTTTATTTGTATTTATGAAATTGAAAAAATACGGACCTTATTGATTTGACACCACTAATGATAAATTGAGGTTTATTAAAAAAAATTTACTTAAAGCTCAACACTATCATATATCCAATATGAACATTAACATTAAAATATATTTTTTGTATTTATTCATATATTGTTTTCCGTAACATTTTCCGTGTATTTATCAAACACCTGAAAATATTTTTCGACATATTTTCAAAAGATTTACCAAACACCTGAAAATAAACTCTTTTAATTTTTCAGAAATCATTTTTCGGAAATCATTTTCTGAAAATCATTTTTCGTGAAACAAACGAAGTCTTATTATTATGTTTTATAGCCGCGGATTGTCGAGGTGTAAGTTAGTTGCATCTGGATGGTTCAAACTTGGCTCAGTATCGTAAACAATTTCGAAAAGACATTTTAATTCACTCATTCATTTTTGAGTCATTCTCTGGTAAATTAAGTTCATATCTTCTGAAGCTAAACTCTAATACTTAAAAAAAAAAAATCCAAGATAGTCATAGTTAGTAGGCCCGGTAATTTGGTGAGTTGGGACGAATAACGGGTGGAAACCCACTAAAACCCAAATGCTAAACGTGTCAAAAAGGATCGTGTTATAACGAATCAACCCGTCTTAACCGAATTCCTCCCAAATTGTTGAGTTAACAGTTCCGTGTTGCAAGTAATTTTCAAATGTAGTCATAGGGCATGTGTGAAGTACAATAATCGAGAATGATTGAAAAGCTTAAGAAATGAGAAACTACGTATTGTAACTTTTCAAAAATCTTAAATAATTCGTAAAATCATGTCAATACCACACATGACACATGCTCTCAATCTCAAATGGCTAAAAGAATTACACCTAACATATCTGGTAAAAAGGGAGGTAGTATTTGGCGTCACTCAACAAAAAAATCAGCTTTTGAAAAAGAAGTTGACAAATACATCTTGTTAAAAATAACATTAAATATTTTCTCACCTTATATATATGTTTGGTATTTATTATATTCCCTACATCCCTAAATTATCGTCCTAGTTGAACCTAGGGGTGTAAATCGGAACCACCGAACCACCGAACCGAACCAAACCAAACCAAACCAGTCGGTTTGGTTCGGTTTTGATCGAAGATGGTTCGGTTTTGATCGAAGATGGTTCGGTTTCGGTTTCAAAAATTGAGAAACCACGCGGTTCGGTTCGGTTAATGGTTTTTGGTATCGAACCAAACCAACCACCCTATATATATTTATTTATTCATTATATAATATATATTATATAACATTTATTAACTATTTTGAACCTTTGATTTATTCATTATATATATATATATATATATATATATATATATATATATATATATATGTATATATATATACGGATACTAAACCAAACAAAATCTTGATTGTTGGATAACTATGATTTCTTTCATTGTTTGTGTTTATTTTTGAATTTGTTATGATAATTTGTTGTTAGTAGGTTATTTCCTAATTTTGATGTTAATTCCAAATTAAAATCTTATTTTCATTGTTATTTTTAATGTTGGTTAATTTCATTAAAACTAATTTATATAAACCACAAAATCGAACCAAACCGAGTGGTTCGGTTCGGTTCGGTTCCAAGTCTTGCTCGATTCGGTTCGGTTTAATATTTTTGGAACCACTAGTAGGCGGTTTGGTTTGTGGTTTTGGCATAAACCAAACCAAACCGAACCACTTACACCTCTAGTTGAACCGACGCACAGATTTTAAAAAAAAACAATTAACATGATTATTTATATTGATTTAATGTGTATTTTCCTTTAAATGTCATGTTTATGTGACCCATAATTAAAATATGGTGAAAAAGTAAAGGTAAAGTGGTAAAAGTGATATTCTAATAATTAAAATAAGGTGAAAAAGTAAAGGTAAAGTAGTAAAAATGATATTCTAAAAAAGTAAGTTTCAAACATAACAATTATTTTGAAAGGAGGACGATAATTTAGGGACGAAGGGAGTATAAATTTCCCAAAAGCCCCCAAAACCTAACTAACCTACTTTCCATTTTAAGAAAACATTTTTAACACTTTACCTTTACTTTTTCTACTTACTTTAATTATAGTTATATATTTAAAGGCATTAAAGGAAACCACACATTTCTCCGATATTTATAATACAGTCAATTATTTTTTCTTAAACGGTGTATATGATAAAAAAAGACAATAACTTTTTTCTTAAATCGGGTCAAAGAAGACTATTTTAAAAATAGATGGAGTACTACATTTGTTTCAAAATAAATAATGTTTTAAAATTTTGCTCATCTATTAAGAAAAGTTATAGAAAGACTGATTTACTCTTATTCAAGTATAGTTATTTTTGATTAGTTGTATAATAATTTTTTTTATATTAACATCCCTCTTTAAATCATTCTACTTTTTCAAAATTAAAACAATATTTATGTAAATAGATAGGAATTACCATGGACAATTTTAATAAATGTAAATATTTTTTCTTAAAATCATATAACATCATTTATTTTGTAACAAACATCTCTTTTAAAACATCACTTATATAGTTATATTGAATTGTTGAGATAAACATCGGTTGCATGAGTTTACATCTGTCGGGTGACCAGATGCATGCCTGGGAAAAGCACATGAGGTGTGACGGAGAGTTTTTGCCACGTCACTGGCTCATGTTAACTTTGGCAATAGCAGAGACACCCATTGACTTTGCTTATATTAAAAATTATCCTTGATACTTTTTATATAGAGAAAATATTACACGTCTCAAATTTATCGTTCTGCTTTTATTTTTCATCTCATCGTTCACTCCAAAATATTTATTTTGTTCGAAACTCTTTTAGTAAATACTTTTAATCATTTTACGTTACTTTTTCTTCATACTTTAATTATAAATAACATGTACATGTATTTTTAAAAAAACTAAATATCATACAACTATTAATAATTAATCAATCAATTATTTTTTTAATACAATAATATTGGGATGGAGAGACTAAAAGAGAAAACAGTAAGTACAAAACTTTAAAAAGATGGTGTTACATATATATATTTTATATAAGATTGATCTTGACACAACTTACGTATTGATAAATTGAGTTATAAGAGATTAATATTTGGTCTTATAAATTAAGATCCGCAAAATGGTCACACACACGATACATACTAAAAAGAGTAAATAACAAGTACTCTTGAGAGTATGAACAACGGTAGATTAAACACCGAATCAAATCAAATCATATTTGATGTGGTTTGATTTAGATCAATATATTATAAATCAAAACCAAATAAAAAATCAAATCAACCAGTCAAACACCAATACAACAGTGTTTTAGCCTTTACAACACAAAACACAATCGTTTAATACCGAAAATTTCAAAAAAAAAAAAAGCGTCCCAACACCGACAACCCAACTGGACACCTCATGCCCTCCCTTCCACATCCTCTTTCACATGACAGTTTTCAAGTGGATGAAATAACTTTTTCATAATCGTTTTTCTTGGCTAATTTTTGACCAAAACAATTATTTTTAAAAAAAAAATCTTGAATTAAAGTGTATATTTTTACCCATAAATAGAAATTTGGTTTGTTTCATTTGGATATCAGAAAAAATTTCTATGATTTTTCAAATTTTTGGCCATTTTCTAAAAATAATAATAATAATAAAGTAATGGAGATAAATATAGTAAGATATGTAAAAGTATTGATTATGTGGCACGCTTTTTTATTTCGAATCAAATAAAATCAAATTTATTATTTTATTAATTTTAATAAGTTGTGTTTGAATTAATATTTGATTTGGATTGTTTGATCCAAAATGTTGTCCATGTTTTGAATAAACAATATTATTAATACCAAGATTATTAGTGTCATCGCTATTAATCCTCACTTGTATATCGGAGTAATTTTGAGATTAAAAATGTTAATCTTAATTTTTTTTAGTGAGGGCGCTAATAATATCACCCTACCCCTTGGTATTAATAATGAAAGGATAATAGCTTTATCCGAATAACTCGTATTATTAGTCTCGACCACTTATTACGTACCAAACACCGGGTAACTTGATTTATTAATCTTATCCGACATTTATCATGACTACCAAACGACTCTGTGTAGGAACCTGAACAAATAAAAAATAAATGCAAACTCAGGACTCGGGAGGGCTCTTAAATGTTGTACTTGCTCCCTCCTGATTAATATTATTTCTTTAACCAGTTTAATTAACTTTTATACAGATTTTGACTCCTTTAATTACGAAAAAGAGTTTCAACTCTTGAAAACTACGCTTACGAATTTTTATTTAAAAAGATAACTAAAATTTCCTTAAATTTATCTGAAAATTAATCAGATGATTCACACACACACACAATCATAAGGGAGGAGGGAATATTTATGTCTATTAGTATGATCACGTCACAATCACAGAGTAATTATAGCAGAAATTTTGATGACAAAAACTTACGTAGTAAAACGATCTACGAATATATTTATATAATCTTTTTTTCGATCTTTTTTATTCGATTATAATGTTATTAATAAAAAAAAAAAATAAATATATTTTACTTAATTATGATTCGTAAGATCGTGTTACT
Organism: Codonopsis lanceolata; assembly: GCA_013146195.2. Taxonomy (NCBI): domain Eukaryota; kingdom Viridiplantae; phylum Streptophyta; class Magnoliopsida; order Asterales; family Campanulaceae; genus Codonopsis; species Codonopsis lanceolata. The sequence goes on along the minus strand of CM028384.1, from coordinate 43,546,473 downwards.
ATACACCTACTCAATTTTGATATTTTTTTGATCGCCCCTAACATTATTTTTGTAATATATATGGTCTAAATAATAATTTTAATAGTACTAAAATGATTAAATCTAACTTTTTAAAATGAAACTCTCAGACGGACGTACGAAACAGGTACTCTCCTATGGCTATGGCCTATGAAACACGTGACCAATCAGAAATATAATCATCTCCAGTCCACCACCCAAAGAAAAAGAAAGGGAGGAGAGACTAGAGAGTACCCGACGAACGAGATGAGGGGAGCTGATGAGACACTTGGCACTCCAAAGAGGATCATTGAGGTTAGCCCCGTGACGTTCCAGCTCCGTCGCTAGTCCTCCGTCTATCACCGCATACCCACCGCACTTCTCCACGAAATCTGTCATAAACTTACTTTGTTCCTCCTCTACAATTTTAAACCCCATCTCCACAAATTAAATCGGGTGAATTGTTTGTTGTTGGTGGTGGAAGAACAGGCGGTTGGCTTGGCTATTAAGATCGTATAGTTCTTTAAGTAACCACAGTTGGCATTTCCAAAGCTTACACGAAACTGATCGTAACATTTACCCCCTTATTTATAGAAAGTTAGAGCATCTACAGTGATGGATGATTTTTTATCCTCATTTAACAATTAACTCATTAAAAATAAATATAAAAATTTATATGATACTTATAAACTATTCAATAAAAAATCTCATACAACAATTTAAAAATCTCAATAATTTTATATATCATACCATCTTTATCTCTAATTACTTCAAAATTTAAAAAAAAATTATTTAGTGTTAAACTTAAAATGAGTCAAATAAAGTATCTATTTATAATTAAAAATATGTACTTCTTAAAAATAATTTTCTCTTTTATAATTATAAAAAGACCAAAAATCAAAGAAAAAAAAATAAACGGAACCCACTCCTTTATTTGGAGTGAGAGAGAGAAAGAGGCGTGGAAAGTTCTCCACTTTCTGGATTTGGGGGTAGCTTGGCAAGTCTTTGCACATAGGTCGATCAATGGATCGGATTTTGGTTTAAATTCGATCCGATTTGACTTAAAATTTCGGATATAGATTTGTATAATGGTTGATAATCAATCAGAATCAATCGATAATTTATTTATTAACGGATCGGATATGAATTTAGCTATATCCGATCTGTTAAAGATCCGATCCGATCATAAAATAGCATACTCCCTCCGTCCCTTAATAATCGTCCTGGTTGACCCGGCGCACAGTTTAAGAAAAAACAATTAACTTGATTATTTATATTGGTTTAATGTGTAGTTTCCTTTAAAGCCCATTTATATGTGGCTCATAATTAAAATAGAGTGAAAAAGTAAGGGTAAAGTGGTAAAAGTGATGTTCTAAAAAAGTAGGTTTCAAACTGGACAATTATTTTGATGATTTAAAAAAAAGGAGGGACGATAATTTGGGGACGGAGGGAGTATTTTTTATTATACATATACATAATTATATATGCATGTTGTCTTTTGATCTTCCTCTCTTTCATATTCTAATTGTTTTTTATTCATATATTTATATTTCGAATTGGATCGGATATATTAACGGGTAACAGATTCGGATATGGATTTACATACACTTAAACCGTCGGATTATCGGATCGAATCGGATCGGTGATATATGGTTTCGGATCAGATTCGAATTTACTTATATCCAATACATATCTGATCCCTTGACAGCCTACTTGCACATAGACGGAACACAAAATATCAAAATAGATCTCCATTAAATTCTACCAAAATATTCTGTTGTTTTACTAGATAATCGTGTAATTCTTGCAAGCAACTCCGTTAAACCTGGTCTTAGCCCTTAGGCCGATCCAAAAGTTACAGGTAGACCCCTGATGTTTAAAATTAATCCTTTCCTTCCTTTGTTACTAGTTTCTACGGTTAATGACTCGTCATTGGCCTCCAACCTAATTGAAGCAAGGCCTACACAATTTTAGGAGTATAAAATTATATATAGAGATAATTAAGGGATTGCATATATAGTAACTATATCCTTCCTCTATTTTTGGTTAAGAGTCTTATTATTTCATTTTAGATGTTTCACTAAAATAGTCTATTTTTAAAAATTAAGATTTAAGACATAAAAATATCATTTTAGTGTTATTGAAGCCAAAAGGCTAATTTCACTATTAAGAGAACCTGGCCGATCAAATCGCATGTGATTGTAGCGTTCGAAACAAAAAAAATAATGATGTGAGTTAGATTATATTGAAGCCAAAAGACTAATTTCTATTATTTTTTTGCCACTTGTGAAATTTGAGATTATTTTAGTTAATTCAATAATTATTGTGATAATTTGATAAAAGCTTATGATTATGTCCTCGTTAAGTGTTTTAAAATGATGTACCAATTCTGTACCCCCAAAAAACGAAGCACCATTAAAGCATACAATGGTGCGTCAAAAATCAAACTCAAAATCAAATTCAACTCATTAAAAATTAATAAATTAATTCATTAGATATTTATTTGATTTAAAACCAAAAAAATCCTACTCAACCATCTTTATCTTTATTAATTTAATATATTTTTTTAATTTATACTAACAAATAAATGAAAATAATAATAATTAAGTAGTAAATAATAATAATATTAATAATAAATGATACACAACTTAAAAATAAATTAATTAACAAAATGAAATTTGGAGAGAAAGAGAAGACAGAGAAACTTACAAATAAATTCAAATCTTGCAAAAAATTTACTTAGTATTAAAATGAGACAAACCAAGTCTATATTTATAGATAAAAATATGTATTGTTTTTTTTATAAAAAAAAAATTGAATGCCCAAATTGCCCTTAAAGTCTTAAACATAAGATAATTCAAAAATCTCTGCCAACACAGCGTTTCTGCAGGGGCTGTTTGTAGAGATGCTGTGATTTCAGGGTTCATCCACTGAACTTTTTGATTTTAAATCATTGAAGCTATGATTTTGATTTTTTTTAAAACCTTCATTATTTGGCTAGAACAGTTGAAGATTTGGGGAAAACCCCATTGTACCTGCTCTTGTGTAGTTTTGTTCGAATAGTACTCCTCTGAAATGAACTAGTATGACATCAAGGGAGGGAATATTATGTATAAGTGGAATATGGGACCCGATATATTTGATTATGTTATCAACAGTTTCAAAATAATGAAATGGATTATTTAATTTAAATTTATGGATATATACAAGCATTGCATGTGCAGTTAATATTTCATTATTTCTACATTTATTCTACTTATCGGTATATTTTTAGCTTCAATTTTAAAATTTGGCAAAAAACTTAAGAAATACAGTTATTACACCAATAATTTATGTAAGACGGATTTTCTTGATCTGAACTACCGTCTTACGAATTAAGATCTATAAAAAAATTTATTGTATTTGACAAAAAAATTTAAAAAAATAATTTTACAAGTATTTTTTATAAAACGGATTTCTCCTACCCTATCGGTGATCTGAGGTTTAAGAAAGTGTCCGAGTGAAATTCCGTTTTACTAAAATGATAATTTATTATTCGACTTGGTCACGATAATTTACACCATAGTCTCTTGTCAAATCAAAACTATATTTAGCCGAGTGGTAAAAGGAGGGGGACATAAGATTCTGGAGATATGCAGCGTGGGTTTGATTCTTGGTTGGGCTTTTGTATTAGTTGACATGTGTTGTTTCAAACTGATCATTCAAGATATCCCGTGATTTTTTTTATAATAGTAATGAGGGACCGAAACTACTACCCCTGGATTCAACCTGGTTAAAAAAAAAGGAAATTCTGAGCATTTAACTAACATCTTTTGGTAATTAGTGCTGGCGAACTTTATACGTGAATGTGTCCTGTGATAATGATTTGAAAATGAACCTGGCCACATTCAAAGGTACCTTCTTAGATGGACGTGTTAAAACAAACAAATTACGTCATGTTATCCTCAACTTTTTGAATTGGTTAGTTTTTCTTAGATGATTTAGGTTTCTTTTTATTTTATATTTATATTCTTTTTTTCAATTATTACAAAAAATAAAATCAAAAAGCATAAATCAAATCACCAAATCACTAGTTTGTTTGCAATTATTTGATTTGAGTGTGTTTTTCGCTTAGTGCAAGTCCAATGATAAAGGTCATAACCAAATTTTGATATCCATGTAAAAGTATTAGGTTTTCCAATGGTTAAAGTAAAATGTATCAAAATTAGGTGTGGTACTAAGGAAGATACCAAATTTGATACATTCCTTAGTACATCACCTAATTTTAATACCCTTTATTTTGATACCTATGTTTAAAAATGATTATTTGATACTCATTAATAATAACCAATATGTATCAAAATTTGATTTTAATACCTATAGACAAGTATCACCATTGAACTTGCCCTTATCGAGTCAAACTTTAGCGTTGTTTGTGATATTAGAAACAAATAGTTGAAGTAGGCATTAGGGAGCAAATATTGCTCACCAAACTACTCAACTCATTAAAAATAAATCAAAAATATTTTTAACATACTTTAAACTACTCAATAAAAAACTTATTCTAGTGGTGACACAAACCCCAATAATTTTACATAGCCCACTATTTATATTTCAATTATATTATATATTATAGAAAATCGAATTGATATCTAAATGCAACAAACCAAGTCTCTATTTATAGAAAAAAATTATGTAGATATTTTTAAAAAAAAATAACCGAAAAAATAATAATTTTTGAGTTAAAAAAAAGTCTAAAAACAGGATAAAAAAGAAAAATTCACCGGACCACCCATATTATGCCACATGAGAAGTTGGTTAGAAGGATGTCAAACACTTTTTCATTCTTGAATTTTTGGATACCGTTTCTTTCTTATTTGTGCGTCGTTTTGAGGTTGCTCCTCTTGGACTCCGTAGCCTCCCATGCTACCCAAACCTTGTTTTCCTAATTTGGCTTGGAAATGATCTTCTCATTGTTTTAAAAAAATCAGTCACATTCTCCTTTAAGCTACTCCATTATAGATTAGGGGTGTAAGTGGTTCGGTTTGGTTTGGTTTATGTCAAAACCACAAACCGAACCGCCTCCTAGTGGTTCCAAAAATCTCAAACCGAAACGAACTGAGTAAAACTTGGAACCGAACCGAACCGAACCGAACCACTCAGTTTGGTTTGGTTTGGTTCGGTTTTGTGGTTTATATAAATTTTTTTTAATGAAATTATCCAACATTAAAAATAACAATGAAAATAAGATTTTTATTTGGAATTAACATCAAAATTAAGAAATAACCTACTAACAACAAATTATCATAACAAATTCTAAAATATACACAAACAATGGAAGAAATAATAGTTCTCCAACAATCAAGATTTTGTTTGGTTTAGTATCTGTATATATATATATTATGAATAAATCAAATGTTCAAATAGTTAATAAATGTAATATAATATATATTATATAATAAATAAATAAAAATATATAGGGTGGTTTGGTTCGGTTCGGTTTGGTTTGGTTCGATACCAAAAACCGTTAACCGAACCTGTGACACCCCGCTCCTTCGTTAGCTCGGTTTGCGTGCTACACTTGCACTTCTTCCTTTGTCGACTGTATGATTGGTTTGCGAGAGGGTCTAGATGTGTTTGAAAGACCACATTAAGACCAAAACATTATTAAGAGACTTCATATAGTTGTTGACTTGCTAAAGTCACAAGTCGTGAATCGACGATAGTCGGAATGCGACGCGATTGAGGGTTTACTTGCGTTTTGTGTTCGTGACCTCGGTTTGGGTCCTAGACCTCTTTAAGATGGTTTATTAACATGTTTAGATACATTAGACTTCAAGTTGGAAGTGTTCCTTAAGTCTATCGATGATTTGGAAGTTTTGGAGATAGCGTTCGTCTCTATCGCGTAGTTCAGGAATCGAGTCGCGTAATCGTCTCTCCTTTGGGATTCTTATTTCCCTAGTTGTTATTCAACTTTCTAGAAGTATTTAAGCTTCTTCATTATCCCTTAGACTTGTCTTAAAATTCTCCCTTCATTGCTCGTTCAATTGCGAGTTCATTCGTCGTTTCGATTGCACGTTGTTGCACCTCTTCCCGGTTTCGCTCCGAATTGTTTCGGGAGTTGTTCGGGTGTGTTTCCGACTTGTTTTGAGTTGGGTTAGACCTTAGAATAGTTTCCCATGAGTTTGGGAACATTTAGGACATGTTAGACCAAGTTTTGAGAGCATAGAGCAGGCCCAGAAGCCCAAGCGCCCGCCTGGCATTGAGTGAGGCGCCCGCCTCAAGTAAATTGCAACGGGATTTGGTAAATTGCAAATTTGGAGTGGGTCGAGTCCCGGGCGCCCGCCTCAATAATGTGAGGCGCCCGCCTCAACATAAAATGTCACTTACGGGATTTTTGCCCTGTTTTGGGTTTTGACGAATTATACCTATCCTACACTCATTAAACCCCCTCTAAACCCTTCCTAATCTCCCATACTTAGCCCTAAACATGTCCTAACATTAGTTGGAAGTTAATTAGGGTTAGATTAGTGATTGATTAATCCTAATCTCTACTAATTGTACCAAGGAGTTCCCTATTTTGCCCTCATCCCTTGGGGAGTATATATAGCCTAACCTCTTCACAATTCAGCCAAATCCTTTCATTTCTTCCTCCTCCATAATACGTATTAGAGAGAGAGAGAGTCTCCATGGGAGATTTCAAGCCCTAGCTTCTTCTCTCTTCGATCCAAGACGATCCATCCACCCGATTGCCTTCAAACTTCAGAATCTTGAAGCCCTCGACGTGTAGAACAAGTTCACCGATCGGATTTGCGTTCTCTTGAGTTTTCACTCAAGCTAAGTAAGTTACTTCCTTTTGATTTTGGTTCATTGGCCCTAAGGAAAACAATATATGTGCTATTTGTGGGCAATGAACACCCTGTATGCCTTGTATGCCTATTTTGTGAATTTTTGGAAATATGAACTTGTTAATAACATGACTAGTATGATTTGAATGTTATTATGTGTTGTAGAATATGGGTTGTGATTTATGTGAGTTTATGTGGAATGTTATGTTAGGGCTTGAGAATCAAGCCCGAATTATGGAGGAATTGTTGTTAATTAAAGTGGGCATTGATGTGTAGGTTGATTTGGGCGATGTTGTGTGTTGGGAGAAATTGGTTATCCGTTGTTAAGGATTTTATGAATTTTGGGGCTTGGGAATCAAGCCGAATTATTTGGAATTTGTCATAAATTGAAGAGGATGATAATGTTGGGATTTATGGAATGTGTAAATAATGAAACTTAATAGTAAGACTCAACGGAGTCGCTATAAGTTCAATAAAGTGATAATGAACTCGGGTTGAAGTCCTACGACATTTGGGATTCGTTTGATTATGGTTATGTTGAGTTCTTGGATTTTTAGGCTTGGGAAACAAGCCCGGATTATTTTTGGGAGAATTATTATGAATGTGAATGATGTGTTAGTCTTGGGATTTATGAAATGTGTATTTTATGAAATGTGATATTTAGACTCAATGGAGTCATTTTAGGTTCAATAAGACGTTAGTGAGCCTTATGTTGAAATCCTACGATGTTCGGGTTTGGTTGGTTTTGATTGTGAGTACCCGAGCATCCCGAATTGTGTCTCATTTGTGATACCCACGATATAGAGGCTTATTGGGGATTTATTTAGGGCGTGCTCGTTAGGGCACGGAGCATTAGAGATCAACCTATGGTCTCGTATTACCTTAAGAAATGATTATTTGAATGAGTTCTCTCTTAGGGAATTTGGTCGCGTGCACATGAAAGCACTTGCGAGGATATGACTACGGCTTAGTTTTAGTACCCTTGAGATTGGTTTGAGAATGTCGAGTATGCATGACAATTGGGGCTATGGTTGAGTCCGGTGTACCTTTAAGCAAAGCTTAAATGCTAAGTCTTGGTTTATGGTTGTTCTTAGACTAAATAATAGTCTTTGGTTTAATCCCGAGTAGAGGGCTATAGTAGACCTCATATTGTGATTTCTTGAGCTTATATGCTACGATTGATTGGGTTGTGACTTGAGGGTTATGAGTACCTCAATATGTGGTTCTTGGACTATACTGCTAAGTTAGTTGGATTTGTTGAGTATGTGCAAATATGTGCATTGTTAAATTGGCGTGTAGAGCTTTATGACCTACTTGATTTGATAAGTCCGCTCTTGACGGTCTTGGTTCTTGTTTGAGCATGCGAGTAAATATCTACTTGTGCATTGCATAAAAGCCCAGCTGGCATTATTTGGATTGGTTTTTCTGTCAGGGTAGGACGATACATCGCCTATACGAATCATAAGGTTCGTATTCGCTATGGATCGCCGTGCACTGGGACCTCACCTGTTGGCCCTCGGTGGGAAGTTAGCCCATCTCGTAACCAGTAGAGCGAATGGATTATGCTATTGAGTCTGAGAAAGGGCTCCCTCTTGAAGGCGTAGCCGCTCAGCGCGTCGATGTATCAATCACGTGCATCGTGTCACGAACTTGTATAACATTGTGTATTGCAGGAGCAACACAACGGCACTATTTGGGTAACTTCTCTATCCCTTATGTGGCTTACTATAAGCACTTATATGAAAGATAATGTGCTAAGTGGTTTATGAAGTTTATGTTACTTGGTGACTTAATACAAGCTTATTATTGGTATGCTTTAAAGATGCCATGATTTTATACATGCTTGTGCATTATGTCATGCCACGCCATGCTATGCCATACATTGCATTTAGTAACTTACTGGGTCATTATGACTCATTTCGTGTGTTTGTTTTCCTTAGTTTTTGCAGTAAGCTCGTTAGTGCGCGTTGAAGCTTCGGGCGCTTGTTCGATATCAGGTGGTCTTACGGGCAATAGCTTGGGGTTATTAGTATTATTGTATTTATTATCTTGTGAGACACGGATGTGAAGTTATGTAAACTTTACTTGGGTAGTTATGTTAGTATTTTATTATTGTCGTTTATTTTGGAAGCCGACTTGTTGGGTCGAGTTATTGTATTTAATTAGAGTTCATTCAGTTGTCTTCCCGAGCAAGGTTTTAGCTCGCTTATTCTAGTATTATGTTATTGTTAATTCTGTCTCCGACAACTTTAGTCGAGAGACATTGGTTTAGTTGTTAGTGTTTCATCTTTTATTCATTTAGTTGATTTGTTCCTCCGGCATGTTATAGCCGTTGAGTTGTGGTTCATCAGGTTGGGTTCTTGTTGCTTCGCCGGCCTTAGGTTGCCGATGGTTTGTTGTACGTGCGCAATGTTGCGTCACGCGAGTCGTAGATTTGTCGAGAGATAGTCGTCTCTCAGCCTTGTATTCCTTAGTTATAATTATCAAGCTTGGGTTCCACTTATGATTCGCTTCCGCAGATTTTAGTTTTAGTTATTCGGTTTTGCCGTTATGGCTTTACATTCCTGTTTAAAGTTTGTTGGTTCAACTCTTGACTAGCACCACTACGCTTAGCGGGTGCTTGTCCGTCTTTTAGCTTGTCTTGACGGCACGACCTTGGGATTCCGCATCGGAGTCCGGGTCGGGTCGTCACAGAACCGAACCACGTGGTTTTCTAATTTTTGAAACCAAAACCGAACAATCTTCGACCAAAACCGAACCAAACCGACTGATTTGTTTTGGTTTGGTTCGGTTCGATTCCATGATTCGATGGTTCCAATTTACACCCTTATTATAGATGCTCTCGTAAAAGAGATCAACTTTCAAGAAATAGTGGTTTGCCATAAACATTAACACCATTTCTAACGGTTTGGTGTAAAAATTGTACTAGATCTTTAACTTGGTGTAATTTATGTACCAGATTTCTTTCACCATCTCTAACAATTTTACTTCACATTTTACTCTAAAAGAAATATTTCAAGTATATTCTTCATTATGCTATTTAAAATATATGTTTCATTTCATTTAATTTGCATTAATGTATTTTAGCAAACCAAATATATTATTTGTTAAATTAATATTATATTAAATTAAATACCATGCATTAAAAATTATAATTAAATGCAAGAATTTAATTGAGACTAAAATACAAACATATTAATAATTAATAATTAAATACAAGACATTAATAGAGACTAAAATATAAACATTAAAATAACTTAAATATACAACTAAATAGACATATGAAAATACAACTAAAATACAAACAATTAATCTTCTGAATTCATAAATTCATCCCACAAATGATCAATGAACGCATCCCGAAGTGTAATATGAGTGCCTTTATCCTTGAGTTTTTTTATACTGCTTGAGAAATCGGTTAAATTAAGTAGTTTCATTCATCATTTCTAATCCGGGACAGACGCTTCTATTGCATCTTGAATTGGTGCATCCATATCACGCTCATCTTTAGCTCTCATGTTGTGCATTATTTTATATGCAGACATTATATCATATAAGTCACTTTTATTCCAAAAGCTAATCGATGTAGCCACAATTGCAAATTGTGACTGTAGAGCTCCAAATGCACGTTTTGCGTCTTTTCTACATAATTCTTGTCTGGTAAAATATTTCTTTTTAGGACCGTCGGTTGGATTATACATTATTATAGTCATCTGTCTGATATCTTACATGAATAATTATGGTAAATGAGATATGATGATAAAAATCTTATGTCGATTAGATTACACATCATCATAATCATTAGTTAGATATCTTACATTAATAATTTTGGTAAGATGAGATAAGATGATAAAAATATTATATTGATTGTCGGTTAGATTACACATCATCATAAACATTCGTTTGATATTTTACATTAATAATAATGGTTGACGAGATAAGAAGATAAAACTATGATCTTGATTGTCAAGTAGATTACACATTATCGTGGCCATCCATTTGATATCTTACATTAATAATAATAGAGCTCATTTTCATACATGTGTGATTGAATAAAGCTATTTAGAGGTTGAGATTAAATTATCTTAAAAAATTTAATGGTTGGATTCACTCTGACATTCACATGTGTGAGAGTAGTTATCTACTTTTAACTCTCTACTTTCTCTCATACTATTACAAAATCACCCCTTACAATTAATATTATGAGCAGTCACACCCTTGAGATTAATCTTCTAAACAGCTCTTACAAAACATCAACCTTACATTAATATAATCCCACAATAGAACTCAATTAATTTACTGAGACTATCTTGTCATGGGGGTTGATTCTGCCGCAAAATCAAACGTTTATAGGTCAGTTACATATAACTCATATAATCTTCTTATTCAACCATGGGTCGAATTCGAATAATGCCCCTCAACTACCACTTGAAGTAATGTACCCCTCAACTATAACATTTTTTAAAAAATTACACCTTCTATTTAGATGTTGGTTTTTCAATTCACGAAATCAAATATACCGGCATCGTGCCATAAGCACGGACACAAATATCTATTTATTATTAAAATGTATGTTATGTGAGTTCATTTTACTGTAATGTAACTTTCGTTCTCTATTAATGTCTCTACTTCAATATTTATAAACTTTATTAATAACTAACAATAAAAATAAAAATAATTGAAATAATTTTTTGTAGTACTTGAACCAAAACTAACAATAATAAGAAAAACTAAAATACAAAACTATTAATTAAAAAAAAAAAAAGGAGAGTGAAGATGAAGCATGAACAGTACATCGCCAGATTTGACGACCCAGTGGCTAGTCTTCAATTTAAAGCAGCGTTTAGAGCCTTCTGTGAAAGAGGAAATAGTCTATTTTCTCTTCAAGCTGAAATAATAGAGTATCCCTTAATTGGAGATGCTTTAAGAAGTAGTAAATGTTATTCTTGCAAAGGAAAAATAGTAGACTTTTTGTTATTTTGATCTTTTGTAATTAGGTGGGGGAATTTGAAAAACATTATTTTGATCCATGAAGAAAATATTTTTATTAATACTCAGGCTTAGACCATGATTAATGCATGACCTTCACTCCATGATTCGTAATTATCTTATATTTAGATCATCAAATAATGCAATAATGGATTTGATATTATATGGCGGTGAGTAATTAACACCCTTAGCCTCAATCATATGTGACCATTTTTTTCTTTTCATTTCACATTCAATTGAAACAGACATTTTCAATGTAAATATGAATATGATCTTATGTAACATGTATCTCATCACTAAAATAAAATTTAATAAATAAAAGAAAAAACAAATAATCAATATAAAGAGTTTTTAAAAAGAAAAATGCTGACTATAATATATTCACACTCACAACTCCTTAAGTAGAATATGAAAATTGATATTGTTATTCACAATGTGAAGAAAAAAAAAATTTGGTTGACACGTCATATTCACACATTTTTTTTCTTTCAAAAATGGTATAAATCTTATGTGATATCAAAAAAAATTTCACATTTATATTAGTTTTGATGATGCTCGAGTTTGAAAAAGTAGTGAGATTATGGAAATTTTTTGGACTAAATAAATTAGAGACTTGGAATAACTAAATATCAGACCATAATATAAATTAGTAGTAAAAATTGATGGATATCTTCATTCCTTAGAATGGGGCAGGGGGCATGCGGGGGGCATGGGGTAGTGGATTGTATATATGCCAAACATAAACAAAATAGATAGATGGGTGTGATCTGAGTCATGCCACCATTATCTGTTATGTTATATATGAAGACAATACGTAATAATAGTCCCTTCACTCCCTTCCATCAATCTATGTTGATCTTGTCTGGAATGAAATTCATTTTTATCTTTATCCCTTGTTATCTGGATTCTCAATTTCTCAATCAATACACATACAAATTTTATATATATATATATATATATATATATATATATATATATATATATATATATATATATATATATATATATATAAGAGACAAATGGAGGTGGAGGCATGTGTTATTTTTTATTTTTTTTCTCCTAAGGAGGGTATGGGAAGGGTTCGAATCTAAGACGCCATGTTTTTCAAAAAAAAAAAAAAAAGAGGCATGTGTTATTTGATTTGTGATTTGTACCGAAAAGAGATTGTGACATGTGACATGTGACATATAGGAAGCATTCTTATTTTAATAATATATGTACATGCGAAATAATTGTGTACATTTACTCAACAAATATGTACGTTTACTTTTGTGAGTAAAGTTATGCACACTTTTAACTCAAAATAAAGCAACAAACAAAATAATGAGTGAGAAATTAAAATTTGAAGTCAATTATTGAAGGGAGATAATCGGATTGGTACTTTTTGGTGAAATGTTAATTTTTCTAATCCAAGATAATATTATTTAATCGCTAAAGCATATTTTGGAAAAAAAAATGATGAATATACCCTTAATGAAAAAAATACACGCATACAAAGCCGCTGTCCAAATTTGGACATCGTAATAAAAAAATCATCGTCCAAATTTGGACATCGCAATACAAAAATTAAGCATCAGTAATTAATTTTGTACATCAACAAAAAAATGTATTGATCATTCATTCCTTTACCCGACCCCATAAGGCGTAGTATGGACTAAAAGAATTGACTTAACCCTTGTGCTTTGGCTTTATGAAGTCAATGAAATAAGACAAGGTATATGCTTCCCAGAAAGCAAGATCAAATTCGATGCATCAATTCCTTGCCAATTGTTCGCTTCAAAAGAACTCTTCTTTCACAGTTTTGTTGCAGTGAAAATGATTTACACAGCTTTTTTTTTTATCCCTCGATCTCCTACTCTTTTTCTTCCATCTTCATAATCGTGAAGATGGAAAACCCAGTTGTGATGTTTGGTGGTGGGTTTTCAAAAAGAAAAGGAAATGGGTTTGTGGTTCAGTAGGGGCAAGGAATGGTAATTTTGATCACCTCCGTATGTTCAAGATCAAGTTGGTCATGGCAATGATGCCCACATCGGAGGCAACGATGCCCTTCCATCCTGCCTTAGAATTGGTTCTTTTCATACATGTAGGTTGCTGCATTTCGAAGGCCCACTTTATATCGTTCGCGTAATTGATGATGTTCTTGTGGGACACCCGCACACAAAACCTTTCATGCGCTATTCTTTCTTTACGGTCTTTCCAATTCTACCAAATGATCACCCTAAAGAGAATAGGCATCATTTTTTACTTCACAATAACTCGGGATTTAATCCCCAAGATATAATAAATCTTGCGTCGTTAAAGGATCCATTATGAAATTTGACCATATTCATGTGTAGCCATTCCAACCAGACCAACATTAGCATTTCTATTGTTAACATCTTTGAATATTTTCTAAGTCACACTTTAGGGAAATTTCTATTTTTCGAAAATGAACGACTAATTCAAATCCAAAAATGAAAAAGGCCTGCATCGACGACTCCGTAAATGAACGAGGCCCATATCGACGACTCCGTAAATGAATGATGCCCACATCGAAGACTATGACGACAATGCTCACATCGAAAGAAAGAGTAAGTCTCAAGCTGTGCCCAAATGGCGAATGGACTAACATCGTAAAATACAGGAAGAACAATATGGTTAAAATCCCTCCTGCACTTGTAGACACCCCAATTTCGTACTCCTGGTATATGACATGACATAAAATATCAAGACCTGTTAAAAGGACTAACGAATGTCAAGTTATAGAGTTGAAAATGCAAAAGAAAAAGCATGATGCATAAACAGTGAATTGCAGGGGCCAAAGTGCCAAAATTGGAAAGAAAAAAAAAGGTTGTGGGGGCTTCCCACAACCCCTTTGGGCGCCACGCCCCAGTCCTCTATGGGCTACGCCCACAGAGCCCCCCTGCAATGTAGCCTTTTGCCTAAGGTGCAACCTTCTCAGTGCACGGTACAAGTCGATGAAGCACATAAGGTAAAACGTAGCTGCGAAGGAAGCCCTCCTCCCAGCCTATAAATAAAGGCCCCCGGCTTCAGAGACGGACACACATAGTTCACGCAGTGAGATAAACTTTCACCGCGCAGTTTGTGAGCGCTCTCTCGAGAGAACGCCGAGGTTATTTCCCCTCTAGCCTCAAAGCTCTGTCAAATCTCCCCTAAACACTAAAATTCTCCGGCCAAAGTGAACCCTAATTACCCTACTAGGATTCCGCCCTATTTCACCGGTTTAAAAGAACCAAAAAGAGCAGTTGCCCTGCCCGATTCCAGACGTCAAATCCAACCTAAGCAAGCAGTTGCTCTGCCCGATTTCAGACGCAAGCAAGCCAGCAAATCCAACCAAAGCAAGCAGTTGTGCCACCCCGATAAAGAGGCGAAAACAACCAAACTGAGCAATCATGCTGCCAAAAATCAATAATAAAAAAAAGACTCTCTGTCACTGAAGGACAGAGCGAACACACCCTATGACCTACCAGAAAGGAGCTTGGTACGCGATAAAACTCACGTTTCAAGAGGTAGGTCCCTTAAAGTTTTATTTACATTTAATGTATAAAAAGTGCTATTTAAAATAGTCCTATGTAACGAAATAAGCAGTTGTGCTGCCCGAAATTCTATAGCAAATAGCACTAAAAAAAGCCATTATTATGGCCAAATTTTTATAAATATATTTGCAACTCTATAAATGAGGCTGTTGTAAGTTTGTATTTATATATATGCAAATATATATTTAAAATGCTTTATTTCAACTGTTAATTTTATAAAAGAACATATATAGCCAAAAACATATTTTGAGACCGAAAGTGCGAGTTGGGTGTCTAACCCCTTCCCACCTCGTAACTTAGCCTCCGAACCCTTTTTATAAATCTGGTTATTTTTTATTTTTCTTTGTTTTCCTTAAAATAAAGATGACGACTCTGTTATATATATTTTGAGTCCACAAATTGAGGTCGGGTGTATTCCCATGTTCTTTTAAAGTTTCAAAACCACACCGCCTTTCAGTGGCGCGGATCCAGTTAAAAGCGAGGCACTCACAGCACTCCATTATCTTCACTAGTTCGTCGAGGCAGCATCTCGAACCAGCATAGTTCTTTGAAAACACAACAACCAAGACTCAAGACTCCTCTATGGCTTTGAATAGTTCAGAACTAATCTGTTCGCCACTCCAAAGCTTGGTATCGTCTCGAAAGGTTGAAAAGTCCAATTTTCTCCATAACTAATCCTAATTATTTTGAGAGACAAATTATTGCTTCTGTTGGACTTTTTTTATGTGCTGGCGTGATGTGTTTCTCTTGATAACGAGGCTGGGTCTCTTTCTGGTAAGGCTATTTCGTCTAATATTGCTTCAGTGGGAACGATGGGCATTTAAGGAAAAAAAGAGAAAAATGTACTTTTGCGGTTAATTTTTTTTTTAATATTTCAGCGGTTAACATTTTAGAAAAAGGTACTGACCCGTAATTATTCTGTTATTGAATCTCTTTTGTTGGTTGTTTGTCAATTGGTTTGTAGAAATGGTTAGGACTTAGGAGCTTGATGCAATCGAACCTAGGCCCTTATCCATATGGGTGCCCAACATAAAGAATGCTTTTGAAGCACAAAATCAAGACCAAAATTAGCACTTCAAGTTTTCAAGGTGGAACAGATTTTTCAATCAACTTCAATGGGTTGTCCAGGATGTACTAGAGCTCGAATTTTTGTGTATAATATATGGTTGGAAAGCTCTGGAAGTCTAGTTTCTAGAAAATAAAACGGATCTTAATTTCAATTTTTTTTAAAAGGATTTAAACTCAAAATACTATAGGCTAGTCAGAATAGACGGGAATGTTGACTACTTTGATTCTAGTTTCATCTTGTTAGTATCTACACATTCTAGATCAACCCCTTCCCCTTTTCCTTATCAAATTCCATACATTAATGAGAGTTCTTGAGTCTTATCCTCACATTTATGATGATGTTATCCTTTTGTTTTTAACACTATATGAACCCAAGTGCTTCAATTGTAATATAGAAGATATATAAAAAATATGAGATTATTAGTGATGAGTGATGATTAATATTGTGAGGTTTGATCTTCCTTAGTTATTTTTGGAACATGTTGAACTTATCAAGCTTGAGAGTTGTGGGCATGTGGCGTTCCATCATCGAAGTTCATAGGCAATTGTGTCTATTGAGTTTCGGTTGCACGCCGAGGTTCCTAATCAATTGTGATTAGCAAGTTGGGAATCCATTTGTTCAAGTCCTTACAAGCGAGATCACATCATTCAAGTCCTTACAAGCGAGCTCACATCAAAGACTTAGTCCTTTTTTTAGTATAAGAAATAAGAATGAAATTGATGTAGACTTAGGTTGGCTAGAATCAAATGGACCAATTTTTTTGTTATTTAAGGTAGGTGTTCCATTCATTAGATTCTTTGTTATTCAACCATAGTCATCAGTCGCCTTTGTTGTCGGACCTAAGGGTGGGTTAACATTAGGCCTGACAATTTGGTGAGTTTGGTCGAGTCTGAGTCGGGTGACAGGTCAAAATAAGTCTGAACTCATAAGAACACAAATATCAAATGTGTTGAAATGGACCGGGTTTACACGTTCAACATGTTAAAACGGGTCGAAATGGGTAATGAATTCGACTCGCTTTAACCCGACCTGACCAACCAGTTAATATTTTTTGGGTTGAAACAAGTTGTTCGTTTCGACCCAAAAAATGTTAACGGATTGGGTCGGGTGGATTAACAGGTTTCAGGTTGTAATTGTCTGACCTAGTTAACGTTAAAAGGCTAGCCATTGTGTAGAGAAACTTGAATTCGCTAGTTTTTCTTTCTTTACCCCGACCCTTTTGAGGCTTTGAAAAAAAAGTTTTAATTATTTATTAAAAAATAGAAATGTTGTACGGAGAGAAGGACTAAGCATTTACCTGCGTTTTGGACTAAAGATGGAAAATGTTGCAAGGAAAGAGAAGGAATGCCCATTTTTACACAATGCAAGTGAAATTTCATTATCAATTATGGGACTAAGGCTAACACCTTTCATGTTTCTTTTTTCATTTCTTCTTTTTTTTAGACCTAAAGCTATGCTTTCAAAAAATGAATTGTTGACAATACTAGGAGTGACTCAGGAGGTGAAAATTTATAATGAAAAAAAAAATTCGACCTTCGATAATGGGTTCATTTCATACCAAAAATGTCCTATTTGAGCTTGTTTGACTGAGCGAAGGTCTTTATAACTCAATTCACTGGTGTGAGCACCTTTGAATTTCAGTATGAAGCAAGTCATCTTATAGAACGTCTCATTTCGACTCTTATCAGATACATATTTCTTTAGGCTGATTAGTATCAAAAACGAAAAAATTAAAAACATATCACCATAATACTCGATATGTATTAATATTTTTGAAGCAGTAAATCAATAACGGTAGCACATGCAAATTGTGTTTTATTTTTATATTTAGATCATATGTTAATTATCATTAGAGTAATGGGATTGTAAATGAGCATATTTTTAGATTCGTGGGAATTAGTGGGAATTTAAAAAAAGGAATTAGTGGGAATTTATTTTGAGGTGTTATAAAATAACCACAACAAAATGTGTATTATAGAGTAAAAGAAAGAGTGCTTTTGAAAGCTGAGGAGCTTAACTTCGGTGTGTGCAAATAACTTTACAATGCTCGATATTTATAACTGAGCATGGGATGGAAGCAATTATATGTCGCTACTGGTGTGCCAACTTTTTGAAAGATGGCACAACACAATTTCTTCTTCATTCTGATAAAAGCTATTGTTCACTTTGACTTTGGCATTCTCATAACACTCCCCCTTGAACTTAGTTTTGTAAACTAAACCATGTGCATGAGTTGTCTCGTTAAAAACCTTAACATGAAAAACTCAGTTGGACAAAACCATGATAAGGGAAAAAATGTACAGCCATACGAGCTCCCTCTCGAGCTGACAAGGATCAAGAGAAATCATTTTTGTAAATCTCGTAGATTTTGTATCTCAATATTATGAACATGCTTTCTGAAGGTTGTAGATTTGTTGTCTCGTAGATTTCACATCTCATTTGATCGAACATAATAGATGCTAACCTCTTTCTTCTTTTCAAGTTCTCGAGTGTATGAAAATAACTTTGGGGGTGATATGTTTGGTTTTATCGCTCTTAATGTACCCCTCTTTGGTTTGAGCAACACATGCGACATTACCTTCAAATAAAATTGTTAGGGTTTTATTAACAGACAGTCCACTGGCCTTTTGGATATGTTGAGTCATAGATCTAAACCATACACATTCTCGACTTGCTTCGTGAAGTGGTATGATCTCAGCATGATTTGATGATGTAGTAACCAATGTTTGTTTTTTAAAACACCAAGAGATTGCGGTACCACCTATCGTGAAGACATAGCCAGTTTGTGATCTGGCTTTATGAGGATCAGACAAATAACCTGCATCTGCAAAACCAATCATTTCATCATCCTTTGAATTTTTGGGATAAAACAATCTTAAATCGATCTTTCCTTGAAGATAACGAAATATGTGCTTAACCTCATTCCAGTGTCTCCATGATGGAGATAGACTATATCTAGCCAATAGATTTGTAGCAATTGATATATATGGTCTAGTACAATTAGCAAGGTATATAAGGGCTCCAATTGCACTTAAGTATGGTTCTTCAGGACCAAATATTTTTTTGTTCTCTTCACAAAGACGAAATAGATCTTTTTAAACATTTATCGATCTTTTTCAACATTTAGCGATCTCTTAGTGAGAGGATTTGTCTTGTCCATATTAAAGCACTTTAAGACTCTTTTTATATAATTTGTTTTATACACAAATATTCCACTATACAAGTGATCTATTTGCAAACCAAGACAGTATTTGGTTTGTCCAAGATCTTTCATTTCAAATTCTCCCTTTAGGTAATCAACTGCTTCTTGAATTTCCTTGGGAGTTCCAATAATTGTAAATCCAACTGTCGTATTCTTGATAAAGACACACGGACATAATTAATCATTCACATATTCATCTTTCAACAAATGCTCACTTAAGCAATTATACCACATGCATTCAGATTGCTTTAATCCATACAGTGGTCGGTGTAGTTTAATTGCACATAATTCTTTGGGCTTTGAGCTCAGTGCTTCAGACACCTTGATTCCATCAGGAATTCTCATATAAATATTGATATCCAATGATCCATATAAATAAGTTGTTAAAACATCCAGGAGATGCATCTTTAGATTTTTCGAAACCGATAAGTTGATTAGGTATCTGAACGTAATAACATCCATAACAGGAGAATACGCTTCTTTATAATCAATCCCAGGTCTTTAGGAAAAACCATGTGCAACAAGGCGAGCTTTGTATCTCACAATCTCATTTTTCTCATTTCGCTTCAGGTGTGACAACGATGGGCCCAAATACCTTTCGTTTATTAAGTGACTTAATTCAGCCTTCAGGACATCTTTCCATTTTACCTAGTCATGTCTCTTTTGACAGTCAAATACAGATTTTGGTTCGGGATCATCAGTCTCATCATTAATTTCTTGTGATACTGAGTAAGAGAATATATCATCGATATTCTCAATTATATCTCGGTTCTATATTTTTCCATTACACATGTAATTAATGGAAATCTCATGGTTATCCTTGCCTACAGGGCTTAGACTTGCATGATCGTGTGATTCTTCTGGAACACATTCACTTGATTGGGGGTTTTTTAATTCCCTTCCTTTTTCAATGATTTTTATCTTTTGAACCAATGAGTCATCCACGCTTCAGGCATGTCTTAGATCCATTCGGCATATTCTCGTTGGGTAACCTTTTTTGTAATTTCAATTTGAGTAGGAGCATTCACAGCAGCAATATCTCTTTATGTCTGTAAAAGCATCTGACAATTGATTTGATACATTTTGTAAGTGTATGATCTTTGGAACTTCCAATTCACGCTGCTTTGTTGGAAGGTCAACGTGTAACAATAATGAAGCGCACCATTTGATCTCTTTTCCCACTTGTTTCTCCTTTTCACCTAAAGGTGAAAACTTGTCTTCGTTAAAGTGATAATCGACAAAGCGTGTCGTAAAGACGTCACCCGTTTTTGGTTCAAGATACTTGATTATCGAATGAGATTCATACCCATCATAGACTCTCAATTTTCTTTGTGGCCTCATCTTTGTGCGTTGTGGTGGAGCAATGGGTACATATACCGCACAACCAAAAACTCTTAGATGAGATAGATTCGACTCTCATTCGAATGCTAGTTGCAATGGGGAGTACTTATGATATGCACTTAGTCTTAGACAAATCAGTGCAACGGCATGCAAAACAGCATGACCCCATGCAGAAGTAGGAAGCTTTGTTATCATCCTCAATGGTCTGGTGATGAGTTGAATATGTTTAATTAATGATTCAACCAAACCATTTCGTGTATGAACATGAGCTACTGGATGTTCAACATCAATTCCTATTGCCATACAATAATCATTGAATGCTTGAGATGTAAATACACCAGCATTATCAAGTCTAACTTTCTTGATTATGTAATCTGGGAATTGTGTTCTTAATTTGATTATTTGTGCAAGGAACATGGCAAATGTAGTATTGCGAGTCGATAACAAACATAGACCATTTGCTAGAAGCATCGATCAATACCATAAAGTATTGAAATGATCCACTTGGTGGATGGATGGGTCCACATATATCACCATGAATTTGTTCCAAAAATGATGGTGATTCATTTCCAACTTTGGTTGGTGGTGGTCTAATTATCAAATTTACTTGAGAACAAGCATCACAAGAGAGTTCATCAGTTTGAAAAATCTTCTGCTTTTTCAACAGATGACCACTAGAATTCTTAATAATTCTCCGTATCATTATTGACCATGGATACCCCAACCAATCATGTCAAATTTTAAATGTTTCTGTAAACTTCGGGTTTACTGCAGAATATAATTCAAATTTTGTATAGTACAATCCAGAAGATAGAGTGGGAATTTTTTCTAATACACATTTGCTTCTAGAAGTGTTTGAGGTAATGTAAAGATATTCGTTATTCTCCTTATTCTTAGTTTTAATATGATATCCGTCCAGACGAATGTCATTGAAACTTAACAAGTTTCTTTGGGACTTAGGAGAGAACAATGCATTACTTATCATGAATTTCGTGCCTTCAGACATTAGGAAAGTTGTTTTGTCAAATCCCTCAATTATTTTGGCATTGTCAGATATAGTGTTGACATTTGTCTCATCAATTTTGAGATAAGAAAAATACTTCTTATCCTTAAATATGGTATGTGTAGTAGCGTTGTTCACAAGACATAATCATCTTCTTGGATTTTAGATTGAAACATATTTATGATCTATTTCAATATGAGATAAACAAAAATAAGAGGAATAAACATTATAAGTACTTTTAACACAAAATACATATATAGATAACATTGTCAACGAGCTAGGTCATAGGAAAGCAAAAACAGATAACACTTACACATAATAAAATATTAAATTACACCTATCAACGAAGAACATTGAGGGAAAAGTTATTGTTCCATGCCATTATTTTCGTTAGTTATATCAATGTTGGACATATCACCAAAGTTAAAATCAAGATTTTCAGGATCATTTGCAAAGAAGTTTGTCTTAAAAAATTACTCTTTTTTGTGATTTTTGATAAAGATCAACAAGATGTTTTGTCGTACAACATGTACGTGGCCAGTGGCATTTCATGCCGCATCGAAAGCAAGAATGTTATATATTCTGCTTACTGAAAAAGTGGTCTTTATTATCTTCTTTATTCCACTTCAGGTGTCGACAGAAACGTTCTTTATAAGGATGGTGATGATAGTTACTTCTTCCACGGCCTCTTCCTCGACCACGACCTCGTCCATTATCTCGGCCTTATCCACAATAACTACCTTGATCACGACCACGACCATGTCTACGACCATGGCCACTCCCTTGCCCATCACCGTGCGTAGTCCTATTCACTTCAAGGAATGAGTTTGAACTAGTTGGATGAGATTCATGATTTTTCATCAAAATCTCATTATTTTGGTCAACTAAAAGGAGGCAAGAGCTCGAATCGGAGTATCTATAAAAACCTTTTTCTCAATATTGCTGCTGCAAGAGCATGTTCGAGGCATGAAAAGTGGAAAATGTCTTCTCCAACATATCTTGATCAGTGATGGTTTACCCACATAATTTCAATTCTGAGGTAATCTTGAACATCATAGAGTTATATTCATTGATGGTTTTAAAATCTTGTACACGTAAATAGATCCAATCGTAGTGTACTTTTGGGAGGACGACCTTCCTTAGATAGTCATATCTTTCTTTCATTTTTTTCCCAAAAAAACAAGTGGATCTCTAACAGAGAGATACTACATTTTCAATTCTTCGTGGATGTAGGGTCGAAGAAAAATCATAGCCTTAGCCTGATTTTGATTGTTTATCCATTCATTATTTTCTCTTTTGAAGGTATTTTCAAGGCTCATGTCAGTCAAGTAGGTTTCAGCATCTATTGCCCATGACATATAATTCTTGCCAAAAATATCCCGCCTTTCAAATTCAAGCTTAGCGAGGTTTGCCATTATGAAGAAACTATAAAGAAACATATATTAATAAAATTCTCACATAAAAATTTATTTAATACATAATAATCAGTACTTGTTGAAGTACATGTTAAAAGCTACTGCTACTCAGGGCCGGCCCTGAGGTATGTCCAGAGGTGCAACGACCAATGGCCCCCAATTTTGGGGGCCCCAAATTTGTAAAAATTACCTTATACATTGTATATATAATTTATTGTTAAAATTTTAAACAAGTAGTGTGTTGTAGTGATGGTTAAGGGTCATGCATAAGATGCTGAAGGTCATAAGTTTGAAACTTGGGAAGGGGTTTTTAACTTTTAATTAATTGGCTTTTAACTTTTAATTAATTGGCCTGGCCTGTAAAGTGTATAATATATAATGTATATATAATTATAATATATTTAGTTGTCTCAATGGTTAATGTTTTATTTTGTTGGTTGTGTGGTCATGGGTTCTACACTTCTACTCTTATCTTTGTCAAAAAAAAAATATCAATAAAAGGGCCCTTTTATTTTTTTTCGCCATGGGCCTCTAAATGTTCAGGGCCGGCCTTGCTGCTACTGCTAACAGAACATACATAACCTAGACACTATAAACAAACATATCATAATCATTTGGAAAATAATCAATATTTAAAACTAATATGGTGTACACGATAACTAGTATGATAATAAACATTAATATTTGGTTAAATATATTGAAGAAGATGATATGATATTGAGAGTTTGTAATAATGTAGTAAAAATGTGAGTGAACTATTAAGATGTTGGTATATTTATGGAGTAAAAATGATTGTTAACTAGCCGCTGGAGGAGAGAAGAAATATGTAAAAATTATGTTTTGATAGAATTACACTTATATTATGTATAAATATAAATCTTATTAGGAGTAATAGGTTGATCAAAAGTAAAGTAACTTTGCATATTATTCTTATCAGTTCACACTAGATTACTATTATTTGTCATACATATTTATTCACGTCACGTTAATTGACAAGCCTTTCGAGTGGGTGTTTCAAAGTCAGTAATAAAATTATACATATAACGACTTAAAAGCATAACAATTCATAATATATATATATATATATATATATATATATATATATATATATATATATATATATATATGTGTGTGTGTGTGTGTGTGTGTGTGTGTGTGTGTGTATTTATATATATTCAGTTTGTAGCTTAGGGTTTTTTCCACTCAAGAATCAACGAACATATATTTTATGCGTAAAATAACATATTATTATTTCTTCATCTCACCATATATTATAAATGGTGGCTCAGCCAACCTTTTTCTTAATAATGGTGATAATATATATATATATATATATATATATATATAGGGTAAATCAGTAACATAAAATAAAACATATTGACGAAACTTCTTACCAATGAAAATGTTAAGATTAGACCGTTCGTACTGATAACGTGTTATAAAATAACTACAAACTAGGGACAAAATGTGTATTATAGAGTGAGAGAAAGAGTGCTTCTGAAAGCTGAAGAGGTTAACTTCGGTGTATGCAAATAACTTTACGATGTTCTGTATTTATAGCTGAGCATGGGATGAAAGCAATTATATATCGGCACTGTTGTGCAAACTTTTTCAAAGATGGCACAACTCAATTTCTTCTTCATTCTGACAGAGACTATTGTTCACTTTGACTTTAGCATTCTCATAACATGAGGGATATTTTAGGCAGAGTGAAAAAGGATTTCATTTTGGGTCCTCTTCCTTTATAGGAATTGATAGTGCATTATTATTTTCTTATATAATAATTAAGAATTTGATATTCTTATAGATAAAAACTTTAATCAAGTAAGTAACAAATGACGATTTTTATTTTTGAAAGAGAGCCCGAGTTGGGTTGTTGATTTTTTTAAGATAGCTCGTGAAAGCGATATATATATAGTTTTCTCATTGATAAATCATTAACGATCAGTAATTACTCTCTCATCTTGTAATACCCCGATTTCTGGTTAGCTTGATTTACGTGCAATGCTTGCATTTCTTTCTTTGTTGATTACATGATTGGTTTGTGAGAGAGTCTATATGTGTGTGAGTGACCATATTAAGACCAAAACACTATTAAGAGATGCCCTATAGTTGTTGACTTGCTAAAGTCACAAGTCGTAACTAGGTTTGTAAACAAATCGAATCTTTTTGGTTCGATTCGGTATTCGGTATTCGTATTCGAAAATATTCGAATTCGAATTCGAATTTTTTTATAGATTCGATAAGGATTCGAATACGAATATGAGCTTGATGGTATTCGATTCGAGTATTCGAATTCAGTATTTGAATATAATATATATATATATATATATATATATTTGTTCTATGAAAGAACCCTAGCAGCCTCCTAAGTCCTAACTCCTTCCTTTGATTTCTCTCTCTCCCTCTCCTCTCTAACATCTTCCATCTTCATCTCCCAGGACTCCCACCCCCTACTTTTCTCTCTCTTCTCTCTCATCTCCTAGTCCAAGCCAGTCCGCTCGACACTCAGCAATCGGCCATCGACAGCCGCCACCAGCTCCCTTCGCCGTGGTCGTCGACTCCGTTCTCCGTTGGCCTCACTTAGCTTGCTCTCGACGCCGCCACACTGCTGCTTGAGAGCTTCTTAGCCTAATTCTTCAATGCTCTCTAGATCTAAGGTTAGTTTTACAATTTTTAAATATGCATCCATTAACGCATGTTTACATCTGTCTTGGGTAATTTGGTAGTAGCAAAGTCAGGGAAAGATGATGGATTCAGTATAGATCCGCGTGCCGTACAAGAACCTGAAGTAGGCAGAGCTGGAAATGGTGGGTGCAGACGATCCTCATCTTCATCGCATCGATGCCGCTGATTATAGGGCTTCTAATGGGACTGAATCGAATTTGTCTTCTTCTTCGTCGGCTCCGGAACTGCCCAAGCATTGTAGTTTATTTAAGTTGATTTTGAGTTGTACGGTTGCCGCTGGCGTCCAGTTCGGTTGGGCCTTGCAACTCTCCCTTCTTACTCCTTACATACAGGTACTGAATTACTGGTTTTGATACGTGCAATTGTGTTATTTGGTTTTGAATTTACTGTGTTTGGATATTATGAGCTACCTAAGTTTGGGTGGATGTTAAGTCTTTGTGAATTCACGAGAAAAAGGCGAAATTGGGCAATTTGGGGAAAAACACTGAGTTGAGTTGAGGAATTCTGAATCTGTACTAACATAGAGAAGAAGTTTTTTTTTTTTTTGGAAATGAAGGCTAATGGGAATTTCAATGTTCATGTTATAGTGCGGATTCTGGAATTGGATTGATTCTGGAAATGTATTGTCGTTTCTTAGTTCACTTTACTAGAGTAGACTTTAAACGGAATTATGTACAGAGTCAAAGCAATTAGTTTAAAGCTTGTTGAAATGTGATATTGAGTAAGGTATAAGACTCTGAAGGAGCATTTGTAAATCCAGAGTATGTAAGGGAAGTATTATGAGTGGTTTCTCAAGCATGGTTTGTGATCACTATAGAGTTGTAGATAATGATCAGCATATAGCTTTTGAAATTCAACATCTTCTCATTATGGGTACTAAGTGTCGTTTAGGTTCACTTGAAAAGATTAGAAGAAAGATAAATGTATTGGAACCCAAAAAGTTGGTATAAATGTTTGTAAAGTTTGTGTTTTTTTTTAATTTGAGTACCAAACAATTTATTCATGGAGAGTACTTGAAACTTAAAAAGTTATAATTATTGACATTTTGTAATTATACTATGATATACGGATGCATATGATATGAACACTATGTAAAACATGATCATATAGTCAACTTTTTTTTGACATCTTCATAAGCATACTTGTAATGAAAGTATGAACATTTCCTTATCAAAGAATTTTAAAATAAAATCTCTGTTTCACGAGTGATTTATTTTGTGATCATTGTCTTCTTATTATTTATTTTTTGCATTATATAAATGATTGAGTTTGCAGCATAATTTATAGTTTGTATAATTCTAAAGTCATTTGTGGAGCAGATTGGGTTCGCCAACTTCACATGATCAAGAAGTTCATTATGTCACATGTGAGTTTTATTTTTTTTAAATTCATTTGAAATATTTGCATATTTTCATGATTGTGACAATAAAATTGATATCTAATTGATTTTTATTTTTATTTAGGAGGAGGACGAGCCGATTCATGTCATATTGCGAACATGATGATAGGACGGCGGATTCTAGTCAAATTTTTATTCTGTGTTTTTTTAATGAATTTGAGAATTGACATAAATATATGTATTTGATAATTATTGTGGATGTTATGGATATTTGATCTTATGGATGTTATTGGTTTTTGTTATGGATATTTAATGTTATGAGTTTTTGTTATGGATAATTGATGTAATTGATATTTTATTCATATTCATTCATATTGGGTTTTTGCTATGGATAATTGATATAATTGATGTTTTATTCATATTAATTCATATTGAAAAATCGAATACTCGAATCATTGATTGTTAAATAGATTTTGCAAAAAAAAACAAAAAAAATTCAAATCGAATACTCGAATCGAGTCGAATAATTCAAATATTAATTTCGAATCTGAAAGGATTGAAATCGAGGGATTGACCCTCGGCATGAAAAGGACCCGACCCTCGGCATAAAGAGGGTCCCACCTGCAGGACAACACGTTGCGAGGATAGGACCACTCATCCCCAAGATAAATCACTCTAGCCTCGGCATCATGACCCTCGGCACTACGGCGAGCCCAGCCACCTACCGACCGACGATCACGGCTCCCTCGGCCCGCCACCAAATCGCCCTCATAAATCCTCAACCTCGACGAATAACAAAAGCCTTCGTCGCAGAAACCACTCGGCCTCGGCCTCAGATCAATCATTCACCCTGACAAACCATTTCCCTAGGCCCGAGAAAACTGCTGCACGCCAATACCAACCCTCTGACACACACGCAGTTCACTCATTCTCGATTTAACGCCTCAACGCATTTAATAACACCACTTTATGCTCCCCAATAACAAACTGCCACGTCGCCATCAACTTCAGGTATAAATAGAAGAGCCCATATTTATGGCAAGGTAAGTAATTTCAGCGATATTATAACTCTCTTATCACAGCTCCCTATCAAACAATTATCACGACTCATTTATTACCAACACTCTACCAGAAAACTGATTCATACGCCGGAGGGTTATAGTCGGGCCAACCCGACACCTTAACGGTATTTGTTGTTTACATTGTGCAGGTTAACCGTGAACGAACAAGAAGCTGCCACCTCATCCTCGCTCACACGTGGACGTCAAGACAAGATCACCACAAATATTGCGTGATCAGAATCGAATACGAATCAATTTTAATATTTGAATAATAAACGAATAAGAATACAAATACTCGAATAATTTCACGAATACGAATCGAATATTGCAATATTCGATTCAATTCGATCCGATTCGTTTACACCCCTAGTCGTAACTCGACGATAGTCGGAATGCGACGCGATTAAGAGATTGCTTACGTTTTGTGTCCGTGACCTCGGTTTGGTCTTAGATCTTTACATGATGATTGATTAACATGTTTAGATGTCTTAGACTTCTAATTGGATGTATTCCTTAAGTCTAGTGATGTTTTGACGCTTCGATGATAGCAATCGTTCTTATCGCATAGTTCGAGATTGAGTCGTATGATCGTCTAATCTTCGGGAGTCCTTATCCTCCTAGTTGTTGTTTAACTTCTTAGAAGTATTTAAGCCTATTCATTGTCCTCTTGACTTGCTTTAAGTTTCATGGTATTGCTCGTTCGATCACTAGTTCATTCGTCGATTCGTTAGCGAGTTGTTGTGCCTTGCCTCGGTTTCGCTCCGAGTTGTTTCGGGAGTTGTTTGTGGGTGTTTCTGTGGGAGTTCTAGACCTACTTTGGATAGGGTTTGAACCTTGTTTGATTTGGTTATGTGTTTGGGGTCATTTGGGGTTGAATTTTAGATAATTTGGGGTCTGGGAGGCTTGCGTCTGCAAGGGGGAAGGACCTTGCCCCCGCAAGGTCACCAGAAACTTTCCAAGTTGTGCAGCATGGAGCATGCACTCGCATGGGTTGAGGACCATGCGACCGCATGGTCCCCTGATTCAATTTATGCCCTGTTTTGGTTTTTAAAGGAAATTACCTATCATACCCTCATTAAACCCCCTCTAAACCCTTCCTAACCTCCCATACTTAGTCCTAACATTATTGGGAAGTTAATTAAGGTTGGATTAGTGGTTGATTACTCCTAATCTTCACTAATTTTACTAGGGAAATTCCTATTGTGCCCTCTTGGTTTGTGGAGGCCATAAATACCCCAACCCTTTACAATTTTCAGCAAATCCTCCTCATTTCTTCCCCTTCACTATACGTATTAGAGAGAGAGAGAGAGAGAGAGAGAGAGAGAGAGAGAGAGAGAGAGAGAGTGGGAGTCCATGGGGGCTTTAATCCCTAGCTTTCTTCTTCCTTCGATCCACAAAGATCCAACCGTTGGATTGCCTTCAAACTTCGGATTCTTGAAGCCCTCGACGAGTAGAACAACTTCACTGATCGGATTTTCATTCTTTTTTTTGTTTTGGCTCAAGCTAGGTAAGCTACTATACTCCTCCTTTTAAGGATTTTGTGCTCATTGACCCTAAGGAAAACAAAGGGCTTGTTATTTGAGGTCAATTAGTACACATGTATGTTTTGTATGATTTTATTTTGAGTTTTTGAGGAGTGAACTTGTTAGAAGTATGAATATGATGCTTTCTATGTTTTATGAAGTGTATTAATAAGCTTCATTTTGTAAGTTTGGGCTTTGAGCATGATGGTCTTATTAGTTCCTAAAAACCTAGGGTTTGATATGATGATTATGAAGTAAATGGTGTTATTGATGATATGAATGATTTTTGGGGTTTCTATTGCATATTATGAATTATTGGAATTACACATGGATATATGTTTATGGTTGGAAGTATGCTTGATGAACCCCTATTTTTGGTTGTGAGCTTGATAAATGAATTGTCATTATGGATTACATGATTTAAATGCAATGCTTGGTTTAAATGAGTTAAGTTGAATTTCATGAATATAAGAATATGTTGTTCAACTCTAATTCATGAATTTAAGGTTGCGAGCATGCTAGATGAATTTATATCTTAGTTATGAGCATGTTGGATAAATGGCTTATTTTGGATAAAAGCATGCTAGATAAAATCATATCTTGAGGTACATGCTTGATATGTGATGATTGACTCTAATTAACAAGTGTTGATCTGTGAACCATGTTTTTAGGATTTGTTGGGAAGGTATGAATTATGTTGGGTTACACAATGTTGTTAACCTTGAGAACTTAGCCATGAATATTAGCTAATGAATAATAGGAGGGTTATGATGCAAATAGTTTCTATGCCTTCGAATTTAGAAAGAGTAGAAATGACTCAACGGAGTCGACTATGGGATTAATATGAACATAGTGAATTACATATTGAGATCCTACGGAATTTGGGGTAGTTTTGATGGAGGTTAAGCCTTCAAGCGTTTTCAAGTGTATGAAGAACACTTGGGTATTTGATATTATTGCTCTAATGTGTTTATGTACTAGTTAGCATAGAAATGCATAACTATGTGATTTAAAAGTAAATATCTACTTGATTGGATTAGTGCGATATGTTGTATTTTTCCTTTGGATGAGCATGTGAGTATATATTACATGTGCTTGCGTTTGAGTCCAGCTGGCGTCTTTTTGGTTTGAGTCTTTGGCGGTACGATACATTGTCTTCACGAATTGTGGGATTTGTGATCGCAATGGATCGTCGTGTTGGGTTGCACACACCCCTCCATCGATGGCCATGGTGGGGATGTAGCTGATCATTGTTAGAGTAATACACCTACCTTTGATAGCTATGGAACTCGAGCGTGTACTGTCTCGGGGACGTTGATACCACGAAAAGGGATATCGATGATACATTTGGTTGCAAGTGTTTTGCATGAGCTACACGGTGGATGCGGAAAAGGAATCATCTTCTCTCTTATGTGGTTTATTTTACGAGCACTTATATGCATTGTCGTGCTACGTGGCTAATGATATGATTTACATGAGATGATGATTTTTTTATGATGAAATGTTATAATAGAAATATAACATGTTAATGAAATGATGATTTTTATGATATGATGTTATACTAAATATATAACATGCTATCCATGATTAGAATGGAAACAATAGTCTTTCATATAAGAATTATTATATGAGTTATGTTAAATAATGAGGTATGAGACTCATGGTATAATTGGGTCATGTGGATGGTGGTTTGATGATAGGTTAAGATGTGTAAATAACATGCTACACATATGGGAATTGAGAATCATATTCTATTTGATATGGATTACTTTATGATGAATTATGTAGAACTATGTTCTATGTGACTATGGATGGAATTTGGTTTATGATGAAGATTATATCATGAAATGATGTATCATAAGTATGACATGAGATGTACATGTTTTATTTGAGCATAATGTCATTCCATGACATTTCATTTTTAGTAGCTTACTAAGTCTTTATGACTTACTCTGTTTATTTTGTTTTCCTTAGATTCGAGCCGAGCTAGTGATTCGAAGGAATCCGCCGAGTCTACGATAGAACGTGTGGTTCTGGTGAAGGTTGCTACTATTAATATTTTGTAGCCTTGGTTTTTGGAAAGGATGTTTGGGAAGTGAAGTTATATAAACTTCACCTTAGGTAGTAAGATTTGTGTTATTGAATTGGTACTTGTATTTGTTAAATTATTACTTAGTCTTTTGTGAGCCAACAACTGTTACTCGTGCCATGTTGATATTATTATATTGTTTCTACACATCTTTAGTAATATTATTATTGGTTATGTTGTACTCCGGCTTGTTTAGCCGTAAAGTGTGTAGACTTAGTTTAATGTTGGATTCCGGCTGTAACGTCGTCGATGACTTGGTTATATTATTGTTTATAAATTGTAACAGGTGGTTTGTTGTACGTGTCTAATGTTGCGTCACGTGCTTTGAATTTTTGGACCGAGAGATTTACTATCTCTTAGGTTGTTTTGTATTTCGGAGCTTATTAGCTCAGGTTTCATTATGTTATTTGCTTGCGCGTTTGTTGAGTCATTGGTGTATCGCTGTTATAGTCTTATCCTTTGCCTATTAATTGTATGTTCTGACGGCACAACCTTGGGATTTCGTATTGAGGTCCGGGTCGGGTCGTCACACATCTCGTTTAAATTGGTCACCTTGCAAAAACTCATCATTTCAAATTTTCTAATCAGTGTTTCAATAAGGGATAATTTCATTTTTGATGCCCCAAGTATAGCCTAATTTCACATTTGGTACCCTTGGTTCAGAGGTTATCAATGTTCATCAGCAGTGTTACTCATTTTAATCAGTTTTCATATTTTTCGTCTATTGTCCGTGAAATACTAATGTGTAACCTGCTATAGCAGATTGGAAACCAACTAGCTTTTGAGATAATTTCAATTTTGGTACCCTAAGTATAACTCAATTTCACATTTGGTACACATGTCGCCAAGATTAGCCGATTACTAACTTAAGATAACAGATTAGCCGTTAGACTTTAACAGTCAAGTGACAGAAAGTACTAAAAGTGATGAAAATCACAAACATTTGTGATGAACTTTGATAAGCAAGGTAACAGCAGTGCCAAATGTGAAATTGAGTCTTACGTTGGGTATCGAAAGTGAAATTATCCCTCTCAACAACGATTGTCTGAGTTTTATATTTCCAGTTATACTCTCTATTTAGTTAATCAATATACACTGTTCACCTTGTAAATACTCATTTCGTTCCGGACAAAGAGTTTACTATTTCATTTTGAAATGTTTTACTTAAAGAGTCCACTTTAAAATATTAAAATATATAAGTGTCATTTTATTACTAAAGTGTCATTTTCTAAAAAGTTTAACTTTCAAACTGGAACTTTTTTCTCATGAAATACTAAATAATCAAAATGGTTAATGGTATAATGAGAAATTAAGTAATTTATATGCATTGAACTTCTAAATTACCAAAATTTTAAGCTGGCTTAAAAAGGAAATTGAACCAATATAAATGAGACGGAGTATTTTTCATTAATGGCCGCCATTTGGAAATAAATCAAATGAATGTTATTTCTTTTAAAAGTACAATTTTCAACAAAACTGATTATGTAAATCACTTTCCTCCAAAATTGACTTGTGTACAATCCAGTAAATAAAAAATAATTTTAGTACACGCAAGTAATTTCTCCTTAAGAAAGACATTAAATTGGAGAAATTGCAAGCCGTCACCCTTCTCAACTCTTTATTTGTTTGAGTGCTTCGGGTTTTTTTTCAAATCGCTAAAGTCAATTTTCATGAATATCGTTTCTAAAATGCCCACAGAAAAGAAAAAAATGATAGCATGTCGTTAGGGTGAAGAGCGTGTAAGGTTGGGTGGTAATGTTCTTATTCACATTGAATTTGATTACTATGTCACTCTAACTTCCCACCCTCTTTCAACTTCATCTACATATCATCAGTTTCACTTGAGTTCTTCTTCAAAATGGATTTAGTTTGTGTTTTGTGTTGTTGTACATGTAAATTGTTTGATGAAATGCTCGAATATAATTTTGTTCGTTGTTGAACATTTTTTTTTTCAAACTGGATGCATCAATTTTAAATGACGTTGCGTTATTTGTCAGTCATGATGCATCAATTTGAATTTGGGATGCAGGAGAGATGTGTTAATTTGAAATTATTTGTTAATTGTGTTCAAGAAAAAATGTACATGAAGATGGTTCATTATAATTTACAGCACGATACATCAATATTTGCAGCGCAATGCATGAATTGGATTAGATCATCAAAATGTATGCATTGCGATGCATAAATTGATGCAACACGATGCAAATTAGATTAGGTAATTAAAATTGATGTAGCGCATTACATAAATTGAATTAAGCTATTAAAATTGATGTATCACTATGCATAAGTCTATGCAACATAGTCTTTTCACCCCTAATTCACAAGTGTTTTTTTCCAGTTAAAAAAAAAATGATGGATTGGAGTGATTAAAAACTTTTGCAAATTGGCCGACTCAAATTTAACCCATTAAATTACCCAATGGACATTCAATGCCCAGCGACTTCTTTTTCATGGGTGATAACTGGGCCGATCTTTTTTGAGGAAATTATAACTTCTTCAGTCCATTTTCTTTTTATTCAATCGGTTAACTGGTTAAGTACACTTTTGAGGGTAGAATGTAGAAGATACCCTTAATGAAAGAAAAGCAAGCGCATAAAGCCACTGCCCAAATTTGGGCATCAGAATGAAAACATTGGGTATCCTAATTCACAATTGAAGTCTGTCCAAAATTGGGTATCGCAATGCAAAAATCTTTACTCAAATTTGGACATTGAAATACAAAATCGGACATCGTAATGCTTCAAAAGCAAAAATTAGGCATAGAAAATTAAAAGACCTCAATGAAAATTTGTACAGTAGATTTTCATTATTCTTCTAGCAAATTTCCTTTTCCTTGAATCAAACAAAAGTTAGTATTCTTTTTTATTTTCTTTTTTATGTTTCTATGTCAACTTACACATTTAAAAATAATTCTATAACGGAGTATATAATAAGATATGCATGTGTCATTTGTATTTTTTTTTCTTTTATTTTATTTGCCATCAAGAATAGATGGCTATGATCACCATCCACCACCAATACCACCCACGCATTCACTGTCACTAGATCACCAAACTCCAATGTCCAATGAACTTTTCCAGAATGGTTGGAATTACGGAACAAGAATCAAATTTGTACCTCTAGGCCAACACGTCACCTAATCATGGTCTTCCTTCAACACTACTTCAAGCCTCAATAACAACTAAAAGAGCAATTGACAGAACATGACACAAGCAGATTAGCAATTTCCATCACCAAAGCCATTAGTTTCAGCAGTATGTATGTATGTATAAAGTCTAAACACCACGTGGGCATCGTTGCCTCCGATGTGGGCATTGTTACCTCAATGTGGGTATCGTTGTTGGCATCGTTGCCTCGGCCCATATCGTTGTGGGCATCGTTACCTCGATGTGGGCATCGTTACCTCGATGTGGGCATCGTTGCCTCCCGATGTAGGCATTGTTGCCTCCCGATGTGGGCATCGTCGCCTCCAATATGGACATCGTTGCATCGTGTATGGTAATCACTAATCATCATTTATAGTTGAAGCTTTCAACTTCAACTTTGCTTTGGCAAGTATGTGGTTTAGCTTCCTCTTTTGATAGTTGTCATCATCCTATAATTATGAGGGATCTAAAAATACCCCCATTTACACCGTCCGATGGAAGAATCACAACAATCAACGCCAACATGGCAACAACCGATGCCAACACAACATCAGAGGCAACAATGCCTAAATTGCGAAGCAATTTGAAAAACCAATGCATCGATTTGGAAGCATGCAACATACCCACTTCTTGATTTGGAATCCAAAATAGATGCCTCGCATTAACAAAATCAAAGTTAGAAAGATGAAGAGAGAGAGGGGGGGGGGACTGCGCATGTGAGCTTCTTTCTTGGGCACTGGACCCCAAAGCCGGTGCTAACTTTCCAATCTTCTACTCGAACAGTGAAGGCTTTGAGAGAGGTTGAGGCTTTTGCCCTAACAGTTGACAAGTTGAAATTCGTGGCTAGTTCAGACGCCTTCACAGTAGACATGTTCAACATACCTTTCGTTTCTACTCTCAGCAATGGAGGACTTGGGCTGCTTGCTTCATTCAGCTGCTGGGATGCGAACCCAGTCAATTTGAAACCCAAGAAGATAGCTTGAACTGGCATTGGTATTGTCATTTTCTACCAATCAATACAAATGCACAATTGCCATGCTGAGAGAGTGAGAAAGTGGATCCGTGAGGGAGAGAAAGTGGACCGGTGAAAGAGAGTAGACGGTGCTCGATTGGTATTTAAAAAAGAAGTAATGAAAGTGGACTTTACTGGTTGATTAAAAAAATAGGGAGTCGAGATGTTACAATTTAATAAAAGTGTACTGGCTGTCAATTATTCCCTTTTTTTTTTTATCGAAACACTTCTAATTAGGCTTAACATTATCAAAAATTATTTAGTCTATTTTTGCATTGCGATACATCAATGTTTAAACCACGATTCATCAGTTTAATTGGATGCATTGATTATTGAACAGTGATGCATCAATTTTATTGCATTAATTTTGCACCGTGATTTACCAGTTTAATTGCTCAATCTATTTTTGAATCGCGATTCAACAGTTTAATTGACTACTCTATTTTTGTATCGTAATACATCAATGTTTGAACCGCGATACATCAATATTTGAATCGCGATACATCAATCCGATATTTTTCCACCGCGGTATAAAATCATTAAGAACTTGCAGACCACGTCCTTCACATTCGCCTTTCATCTCATCTGTCGTAAGTCTTCTTCTTCCTCCTACACATGTCTTCGTCTCTACTGAAAAATCTCAATCCAACCTCAACCCAACACAAATCCATTAGTTTCATATTTCATAAATTAAAAAAATTGTTTACCTTTCGGGGGCGTTGCCCCCAAACCCCCACAACACAAAGGAGCGTTGCCTCCTTGATCCTTGTTTCATTGTGCAACAAAAGTGATTTTTAAATCCAATGTGTTCGCCAAAACTATTAAAGGAAACGATGACGTTTTCGAAACAATACTTCAAAAAATGATCTTTTACGGTTGAAAAAAAAAACAATAGACTTTTGAGGTTTAAAATTTTGGAAAAGGGGCGATCAGAATTTTACCCTAAATAAAACCAAATTAAAATCTAAAAATTAAACAATAGTTGTTGAGACATTTATGAAAATAGCTAATTTTTTGTATGGTGGTCAGTAAAAACGAGAAAGACCTCTCGAAACCAAAAGGCAAAAAGCTATGCATTTCCAACCGTACCAAATAATGGAATCGACTGCACACGACGACTATTAACGCTTAAATATGAAAAAAGGAGCACATTCAAACTCAATTGGCAAGAGGCACTAATAACAATAAACTCCGCTGTAGCAATTTATAAGATAAGGTTACATTCTATGTCATTCTTTCATTATAGACTACAACACATATATGCAAGATTCAAGCAGAGCACCAAAATCACCATATCATCATCAACCGAATTGGCTTGTGTGGGGCGTGAGAATGGGCTTATGGGAGATGGTTGTGGGGGATTATTATTCATGGACCTCGAACGGGAGCGAAGCAGAAACAGCCACCGGCCTGATCTTCTGGTATCATTCCTCCGCCCTTGCTGGTGTCAATAGCTTCCAACATCTGGACTACCTCATCCATGTCAGGCCGCTTCTCAGGGTTTGCATCCCAACATTTTTTCATGATATTTGCCAATGCACTTGGGCAACATCTTGGGATCTCTGGTCGAAGATTCTGAAGAAAAGAACGCATATAAGAAATAAATGTTAGTTTCCAGAAGGAAAGAAATTTTGAATCGTACATGCAGAGAAAACAACATCCTAAGATAATGGATAAGTGACCAACTATTATGCCACCAATAAACCTTGCACGGGTATGTGAGTCCAACTCATGCACAACAGAATTAAGACAGAATTCATGTCTTCCCAGCAGAACACAGGTCTGCTCTGACATATATTTGGAGCACTGGACCAACCAAGTTTGACTTGCATATTAAAGAGGTGTGAAGTCAAAACATTAAGTTTTTCTGTGCCAAAATGTCTTGTTAATCACATTGTGTATTCGAGTTAGTTTGATGACGCATATAAGCAACTTGATGTTTATTCTTATTATCTTAAAGCCTTTACCAACACAGATACATTGTGTTGTGACAGCATATGAATCTAGGTAGAAAACCTAATCGTATCTACATAAATACTTGGTCAGGTACATAGAAACCATTTGTTTCTACTTTCTACATCGAGACAAAGGCCAATAGTTATAATAAGACTAAACAATTCATACGGTGCTAGACCAAAGTGCACAGCATTAACGGGTGAAATAAAAAATGAGAAAATAGAATTTGTTCATCAGCTGACCTGTCGAACAACTGCTGATGAAATCTCTGCAAAGCTAAGATTCATATAAGGTAAATCACAGCAATAAATTTCCCATAAGCATACACCGAAGCTGTAGACATCGCATTTTCTGTTGTAGGGCTTTCCATCAAGCACCTACACAACAACCTAATCAATCTTCTGGCTTCTATATAAATGAAACAAGAGAAAGAACAAAAAGGGTAGAGCGTTGCTAAACAAACTCGAACACTTTAGTTTTCAATACAAAAAGAAAACATCCTAAAACTGCCCGAGGGGGTGGGATTAGGTGGCAAGGTTGCTTTACCTCTGGGGCCATATAACCAAGAGTTCCAGTTTCGCCAGTCATGTCCTTGGGATTCTGAGCCTCAACACGAGCAACGCCGAAGTCAGCAATTTTTAAGTTCCTTTGAGTATCGATCAACATATTTTCGGCCTTGACATCACGATGTACAATCTTCTCTGAGTGTAGATAGCTCAACCTACAAAATGAAGACAGAGTACATATTCTTCAATAATTACTGAGGAAAAAAAACATTACTATATTTAATGAACGACAAATTTTGTTATTATTTACTTCGTGCAGGTGCCTTTGATCAGCTATCATAGTGATACCATGCCATAGGCGCGGGCACAAAGACTAGTATTTCGATACAAGTACTCACCCTCTAGAGAGATCCAAAGCAAGCTGAATCACAACCTTATAGGCAAGTTTCTTTTTCCTGTTTTTATATAGGTAGCCTTTTAATGTACCGCCTGCAACGAATTCTACAACCACGCAGCACGCCCTTGAAGGAAGATTAGTAAAACCATCTGAAGGGTTCTTGAAGGAATTTTAAGATTGAAGTCCCCATTGACGCACCAACAAACTGCAGTCAGACATAGTTGTAGATGTCAATATGTTCAAATATTTTGCCCCCCACAAAAAAGAGAAATAAAAATGAAATCATTGTGCTTGCAGGTGCAAAAGCTAGTTTCAAACATTTAGCCAGGCCCTAACAAAAATAAAAGAACTTTCTGAAAATAGACACTATATCTCCTCTACAACTGCAGAATACCATCTTGAACCCCACCGTACCCCCTCCAAACCATGTTGTCAGATGATATAACTAGCATAAGCTTGTATAAGAAGAAATAGAAAATAAATTTAATGCAGAACCATGTTTGTACTTTTGTAACATTTGGATGGTCGAGCTTGTGCCAGACGGCAACCTCCTGCCGGAATGATGCCCGCAAAGCAGCAGTTTCAGCAGCAGTGGCCATGCCATCCTCTCCCCAGTCCAACAGCTTCACTGTGACATCAAATACAATGTTGATTAAGCAATTATAAAATAAAAATGAAATCAACAAGGTGTGAGTCAAGTTATGGCTTCAGATCTAGCAATCTCAAACAGAAATAAGACTCCTTTTCCACTAAACACGCAAACTTTATCCAAGTATGAAATCTAAAACAAAAACTATGGATTTCCATAGCAACAAGACCTATGTGAATGTGCAGCTTTCTTGTAATGCACACCAAACCAGCTTCAAAACATATCACACTTAACCGGTCTCACACACTATGCATACCCATATAGAAAAGAAAAAAAAACAAATTTATCCACCAAAAAGATAACAAGTATTGGGAACATTAGGATTAAAATCATAAAAATGGCCTTCTAAATTACAGAGCATGTGTTAACCCCATTCAGATTGGGATATCAACTTCCTTGACTTGGATACGTTTAAGTTCCAAAATTTATTTAATTCCTTGCAGCACCCTCTTTATTCCTGTAGTCCATTCGCCTGAAAAGGGTGAGCCAGCACAACATTAAGGTCACTCCATTCTGACCTGGGCTCACAGGTTTGAACTACAAAAACAACCTGTTGACTTCCAGGCTTCACATACTACATCATTCCGACAAAACCCCATAGTGGTTGAAACCTGTGCACCAGCTCACCCTTCGCACTCGATATGCCTAGAACCAGTTCTTCCCAAAGCAACTGCTTTTAGCTCATAGTTCCCGAGACAGTATTCACATCTATATTACTTCTAAATTTCACTGAATCATGATTTGCAAACTTCTATTATGATAATCAGGAAGAAAACACAGATCAGAACTGTAAGGCATAATGTGGTGCTCAAGGCATTGTGTAAGTACTGAAACCTGTTATTTATACAAGTGGCCAAGCAATGTCAACAATAATTCAATATGATAAAATTTGCTCTCGATCTACAGGAATTAAAATGTTTGTGCAAATTAAAAGATTGTCTTCCACTTCTGCAGCTCTAATTCCAATGAAAGCCCTAAGAGTTACAAATAATAAATTAAATATCAAGACATGCACCAATAGGGAATCATATTCAACTCAAATGTGAATTTCTCCCAACGACTACCATGAACACATTCTCACAGCATACTGCAACGTGAATTCTGGATCATGTGTGATGCTTTCATAGCAATCCTACAACTCTGACTATTGCATAATTAATAAAAAGAACCCTTACGAAAGCTCCTGAAAGTTGAACAACTTAAATCTCTATTATAAATAAATGAAAGGCATAACCAATGGCGACGGCCAATGAAAATGGACTTGTTTTAATGTCCACCCTACCATCAAAACCACCTCCGCAGGTTATATAATCTCTATTTCACGAGAGTAGATACTGAGCAGACTTCTTTTACTCTAAAACCACATCAACTAACTATGTCAAAACTAAACATGTAGTTCAAAACCAGTAACCTAACTCTAAGATCAACAATATATGGAGCAGTCAACAAAACTTGCTAAAAAGCATGTTGAGCACGAATAATCTGTATTTTCCATTTTATTGCCAATGCAAGGGTCCTCTAAGGTATCAAAATCAAACAGTTTATTTTTTTATAGGTAAGTTTGGCCCCTTGGTGTGGGGGATTGGAACCAGTATTTCCACTGCTTAATGAAAATCTGAATATAAGAAAAGGAATGATATGAGATCAATAGGAACACAACTAAGCGCAAAACTGTGATCTTAATCTATATTTTTCTAGAAGATATTTCAAAGTGTAATGAAAACATAGTTTCTGATGGACATTCTAATCAACTGGCACCAATGTTCATGAAAATTTGGCTGTGGTAGAATTGTCAGCCAGTAGCTACACTTAGATGTCTTTAGCACAGCATATAACACTTCATACAGGTCACAGGTGTTGGGTGCAGGGTACCAACTGCCAAATGCAACAATTCCAACCAAAAATACCTTTTCCCAGATGTTTAAGGCTTTTACATGAGAAAATAAAAAAATAAAAAAGAACAAGATTCATCTATCATATCATGCATACGCAAATTTGAAGGAATGTGATTTGCCATTAATAAAGTTTTCACCATTCAAATTATGCATCAGAGAGTTACGGGAAATTCAGTATAGTCAAGATCGTCTATGTTCTCCTAATAAGAAACTACAAATCAAGGTAAATTTGTAGGGAAGTATATTTCCAAGAAAGAACATTTTAGCAAAATAGGTGCAGCCAGAAAGAGAATGCTAACATGGATATGTGGTAAAACTAAGAACAAACAAATCCGGGAGACGGTCGGTACAAGTTGCTCCAATAGGAGATAAAATGAGATGATAAAAATTCGCTTAAGATGGTTTGGACACATACAACATCAAACACTAAGTGCACCAATAAGTAAGTGTGATAGTATTAGTATCAACAACCAAGCTGGAGGTGGGGAAGGACAAAATTTAACATGCACAACCATAATAAAGAAGGATATGAAGGAATAGTGCTTGTGTTTGACTTTTCTTTGACCAAACTGAATGGCAAAAGAGGATTCATGTAGCTGACCAAGGTAATTGGGACAAAGGCTTAAGTTGAACTTATTTGTATATTTCCATTTGATATACACTCTAAAGACTGCTGAAAAATGATAAATCGTGATCACTCCATTCCAAAATGGGTCTCTTTTTGAATTTTTAAAAATGAATGAAAAAAAAGGTCCCAAATTGAGTGTCCTATCTGATGAAGTTACTAACTTAACCCCAAGGGGTGGGAGTGAGAGAGATGGCAAGGGCACAAAGACAAAGAGCTTGAGGTCCTTGGTTCCAATCCTCATACCAAGGGGTCACACTTACCTATCCAAAAAACCAAAAAAAATGAAGTTTCACCATTGCCAAGTAACCTATGAATGTGCACTTGCAATGCTATCAGGTGGATGCTAAAGGTATTTATGTTACGTGTAAAAGCCAACTTCCTTAATTTCATAGGAAACCCATAAAAGGACACTCGCTTTCTGGACAGAGGGAGTATTAATGTGTCTTAACTCTCTGGTTTTGTAGTCAATGGGAAATAATTTCAACAGAACAATAGTCAGCAACCATTTTGATCAAGGAAAAACACACTTTTTCCTGATTCAATTGTTTAGGCAAGTTAAGAAGAGCCACTATTAGCATTAATACTATTACCTGGCTAAAAGAAAGGGAAGTGCATCATGCTTACACACAGCTCCCGCACTAGGAGGTGTCAGAGGTCTCTAATTAGACAAGCCAATTCCTCAACATATGCTGCCTATTCCTGGAAACAGAGAGGTTGGTTCCTAGCTGGAAACCATGACCTCCTGTCACAATAGAGTAGGCCTGCCACTGTGCCAAGGCTATCCCTTATTACAACTTTTCCTAGAAAAAATAGGGGTGCAGACTTCAGCAGTAAACAAAATGAACAACCTTTGGCAATTGGAACTGCCTTTCAATAATAGTAATTTGCTGATTGCACATGCTTTTCCTTAACTTGAACATTATAGACAAAAGGAGATTAGAGTCCTTAGTCGAATTCCAATTTGTCTACATGGAGACACTACGATTTCTATCAAAACTGACTTCAGTCCCTGTGTATTTGCGTATTTGGGTTGTTAATTCGTTTGCGAGCCACTCGCAACAATATTAAAAGAGCATTGTCTACTAAATTAATCAAAATGACAACCACTCATCACCAGAAACAAACCACCAAACCAGATAGAGGATGTCTAATACTAACATCCACGGATCCACCCCAATTGAAGATGTGCAACTTTTTTTGTTAACTAGACCAATTTCGGATGGATATTCAACATATTTTTACTTACTTAGAGAAGATAAAACTAAAACCTTTGGGAACTACACTAACACTAACAGTACTATAATACACTTGTTTTATATTGAAAAAACAATTAGATCCTTGCCAAATATCGATCGAAAAATTGGTCAAGCTGACCATAAAATTCAAAGTGTACCTCTTTAACCAGAATGGAGGTACTACAAATTTATAGTATTTCTTGCAGCTATGGTTACAATAACATAAATTGAAATCCCTATAAGTACATTCATAAATCATAACAGAAACAGAGCATTAAGCAAATATTTTGTTGACAAAAGAAGGAAAGGTGAGATTTTTACCTGCAACATCCTGGGTGTCATAAGTTCCACGATAAACAGTGCCATAGGTACCTCGAGCAACAAGATACCTTATTTCCATCTTAGCCAAATCAATCTCCCACACTTCCTTGGGCTTATTGGGTTCTATATTTCTTGACCAAACCCGGCTCAAATGCTTCTCCAGCTGGACATCCAAGCTTTTGAGATCAATTTTATCAGCTCTGAAAATCATGTCTTTTGTACTAATGCTTCCCTTGCTCTTTCCCAACAAATCCTTCTCGCTAATACTTCCCAAGCCTTTCAACTTAGAATCTGAATTATGGGGTTTCAGATCCTCCCCAATCCCATCACTTGTTTTTGAATCCATTGTCAATAATCAAACAGATGGATCA
The DNA here is from genome assembly GCA_013146195.2 of Codonopsis lanceolata. Taxonomy (NCBI): domain Eukaryota; kingdom Viridiplantae; phylum Streptophyta; class Magnoliopsida; order Asterales; family Campanulaceae; genus Codonopsis; species Codonopsis lanceolata. The sequence goes on along the minus strand of CM028384.1, from coordinate 43,502,278 downwards.
AAAATTCACAATACTACGTTGCATAAAACCTCAATTTCAGACACAACTTTTTTTTACCAAAAACCGAGGATAATTTTAAAAATACAATACAAAGAACAAATTACCGATCCAGTTACAGCTAATCCAGAAAATTAAACACAAGGTAGATGTTGCCAAACTGAATCAAGAGAACACGTCAATAACATCAATCTTTAAAACGACCTCCTTCAAATTTGCCACATAAATGCCAAAATAAACTTCAACAAGTCAAACATCTATCATAATTGAAAATTTTAAGTCAAACAAAAAAACAACAAGAACAAAGAAAAAGACCAGCTATTCAATGAATGAACCTCAACCCACCTAACCCAATCCCTCCAATATTTTTTTTCTAATTTGAATTTCTTTTTTCAAATTCCAGATAAGTCAATTCCTTCCAATACAAATTAAAAATGCAATCACAAACAAAAAAATTCAAATAAAATTTAGCTAGAACCCTAAAACTTATTCATCACCAACCAAAGAATCTATTTATTTTCTTTTCCCAAAGTAAACTCTTTTGACAAAGACCCAATCCCAACAAATTATGACAAGGACAAAAGACCCACCGAAATTATTAAGGGAAAAAAAAAAGCTTAATTAGAAAAATGAGTACGAAAACTCCCCCCAAAAATGAAAAAGTAGGGGAGGGAGACGAAAAGGTTGACCAAACCCTAATTGGGTTAGAACCCAAAAGCGTGGTCTTTAAGTTCAATTCATGACATCACCTGACAGAGATGGAGAGAGAAAGAAGAAGAAAACTTAGGGCTTTGAGGTAGAACAGAGGAATCAAGGAAATGGTGAATGACCAGAGACGTTTCTGTTGGGGAATGTTGGAGAAAGAGAGAGGGAAAGAGAGGGGGTGATGGAGATTGCAAGGTGAGTGTTATATATATATATATACATATATATATATATATATATGTAGAGAGAGAAAGAGTGAAGAACAAAGATTATAGAGAGAGAAAAGGCCGGGGGAGAGTTATTTTTGCCTAAAAATAAGGCTTTTTTCTGTATTCAAAGCTTTCGAAAGGTCCAACGTAGATTTACGCCAAAACAGAAAGTACCATTCCGTGCATGTACTTCCAACGAAATTACCCGTAACATTCCTGTGGACAAAAAGGTCCCTTATCTTTGTATGTATTTCCAGTTGAGGACCGACGGACAAGTATTTTTGCCAGAGCATTTTTGTTCAATTTTAATGATTACTAGTCGACACACACTATGGCCTATCCTATTCAATTGAATAGATAGATATATTTCGTTTTAGTTTGATTTAATTAAACAAGTACTCTTTATATTTTTAATAATGACTCTTGAATGACCTCATAAAAAAAGTTTATTGGTTTCGATATAAATAGTAGGAAATCGAGTGTTTTCCATTAAAGCTATGTGGGGTACAGGATCAATTACTTCAGATAATATTTTATCTGTTTTGGATAATCAGTTCCTGTTTAAAAGTTAATTTTTTTTAAGAAAATAATACTTTTAGTAGTTTATTAATAAATTACATAACACTTTTATGTCTTAATTTTTTTAAATTAGAATGTTTAAGTAAAATATCTAAAAATAGAATATTTGATTCTTTATCCGAAATGGAGAAAGTAACAAATTAAAGATAAGTTTATAAAAGTAACACAGTAATAAGGAAATTTTGAAAGCAGTCACTTTTTTTTTTTTAGGAACGGTTGGAAAGGAAGAAATATATTATTATTTTTCTAAAAACGGAGAAGCATATTTTATTTTTAGATAATTATTTTTAATGTGTTTAATAGCTTTTGATTTTATTATTGAGAATTATTATATCATACTCCCTCTGACCCTAAATTATCGTCCTTCTTTCTTTTTTCGTCCGTCCCAAAATAATTGTCTAGTTTGAAACTTACCTTTTTAGAACATTATTTTTACCACTTTACCCTTATTTTTTCACTCTATTTTAATTACGGACCACATACACATAGGTTTTAAAGGAAACTATACATTAAATCAATAGAAATAATCAAGTCAATTGTTTTTTCTTAAACTGTGCGTCGGGTCAACTAGGACAATTATTTAGGGACGGAGGAAATATTAAATAAATAAAAAATGAGATTGTGTCTACATAATATTTGAACATTTTGGTAAGTCAATGATTATTTAATAAATTTCTTAATTCATACGATAAATCAAAGTATATCTAATCAATTGAAACGAAGGAAGATATATAAACATTTTTCAATCAAATTACCCATCCTACGCTCTTTGGGGGCAATTGATGGTGTAGTCCCAGAATTATATTTTCCAATATTAAACATCATATCATATGATATAATTAGGGAAAGATATGTGGACTTTATTTTCAATCAACATACTTTATGTCATGTTTTATTTCCTATATATGATGTCTCTTATGTGTTGTGACTTGCAATTTATCCTTTGGTTGAAAATTGCTAAAAATAATATTTTATCTAGTTATTTTTTTAAAAAAAAGAGTTCATTATTTTATTTTTAGATGTCTTACTTAAAGAGTTTACTTTTTAAAATTAAAATATAATAATATTATTTTATTATTAATAAACTATTAAAATTATTACTTTTTAAAAAAAATAATTTTTAAACAATGACTTTTTATCTAAAACAAATGGAGGAAGTATTTCACCAAGGGCCTCGTAAAAGATGAACAGAAAGTTTGAACATGTTAATGCTAATTATGATGATAAATGCATGTTGACTAAATAGTAATACTAATCCACCCTTTCACATCTAAGAAGTGATTGCCTCCTCTTTTTTAAAGTCACGTTTACAATCATAATCTTATTGAATTTACAAAATAACCAGATTATTTGCGTGTTTTGGGATAACTTTCCCTCCCTAAATTTTCAAAGAAGAAAGATTTTCAATATTTTTTAAAACAACAATGTTTTCAATTATTTCTCCAATTATTACAGTAACTAAGGCTTCGTTTGTTTCACGAAAAATGATTTTCGGAAAACGTTTTCCTCATTTTTCAGTGTTTGGTAACCTTAGAAAAATGCAGTCAACGTAAAAGATTTTCCGAGTCAACGGAAAATGAAGCTTTCTTTTCCGGAAAATGACTTACAGATTTATTTTCCGTAAGTCATTTTTCGAATGTTCGAGCATCCTTCCGTACCCTTCTAAAATAACACATATTTATATACATGTACAATATTGAACTCAACAAATAAATTGTTTATAAATATAAATGAAGTTTGTACATATTATTTATATAATTTTAAGAAATACTCACTACGTCTTAAAATTAGTGTACACTATATGATATTATTATTTAAGGATGTCCCAAACATTATTTATTATATTTTTTAAAACAATTTTTCATATCAATTATCAAAAAAAAATTGTGAGCTTGAAAACATATGGACCTTATTGATTTGACATTATTAATGATAAATTTGGGGTTATTAAAAGAAAATTACTTAAACTTCAATACTATTTTATATTCAATATGTGTATTAATATTATAATATACTTTTTGTATTTATTCATATATTGTTTTCCGTAACATTTTCCATGTATTTTCCAAACATAGGAAAATGTTTTCCGGCATATTTTCAAAATATTTACCAAACAGCTGAAAATGAAATCTTTTTATTTTTCATAAATCATTTTCCGAAAATCATTTTCTAGAAATCATTTTCTGTGAAACAAACGAAGCCTAAGTTTTTGTGAAAGATAAAGCTATTTTTTACCAAAATACATTTAATTCTCATCAATACTTAGTTTGTAACAATAATCGTAAAAATAGTTGTAAAAATAGCACTTTAGTCTTAAGAAATGAGTGGAATTTGTGTCTCTCGCCAACGGTTTCAAACTTAGTCACGTACTAGTGCTATTTATGTACAATGTACATAATTTACGATTATGAATTATATTTTTGAACTTAATTTACAATGTGTAATTGAAGTTTCTATGTATATATTTTCTATAAAGAAAAGGGTATTGAAACATGAAAGATGTGCATTAGAATTTGATGTACAAAAAAGTCAAAATATATGCATTAGAATTATACATATAAAGGGATTAAGCGAGAAAAAAAAACAACAGAAAATGTCACATGGATAGCGGGTGGAACTTGCAAATAAACACAATCGTTAAATCCCAAAGTAGGGAAGCTCAACGCACATACCAAGCATGTACTTGCTCGTAAATAAACATTGAAGCATGTATTTACTTAAATAAACAATGTAACTATATTATTTTAACGATAATAAATGTAACGTTCGTAAGTACTAAACGTTAACAACAAAATAGTAGGTCACTAGCCCTACCACAAACAACAAATACCCACTACATAAGACAAGTCCGTAAATACTAGACTCTCTTGTAACAGTATCAAGCAAACCATTGAATGTATATTATTCATCAAACACATATTGGCATGTAACCATACATTACCCTCGAATTGTAATTGTGTTTGTAGTTATTGACACCAAAATCAGCAGAAGGGTGGTCCTTTAGTCCTATCACACATAACAATAGACAATTGTTTAGCCCAGAAATCTTCGGACATCATACTTAATCACAAATATAGGTCGATGGCACCTATTACCCCCACAAAATACGACACAACTACTTGTGTGTATTTGAACACTATAACATAAACATATAATGTTGTTTGTAGATATCATCGCTGATGAACACTAGAAAACACAAGAGTAGGTCAATAAGTCTACTATAGTCAATACACCAATTGGCTGTCATTGGCAACCTATATTATGCGCATAAACTTTATATTTTGGTTCATAACTATCATATACCCAAATGATGTACATATGGTGATAATAGCAGACTTACAGTTACAATATCTAAGTAGTCTCTTGTTACAAGCTCCACACTAAGACCAAGCCATATCTCTTTTAAACGTAGGACGAGTTACTCAATTCAAATAACTTAGTTATATTAAATATTGACTCTACTGAGTGACAAACGCAAAAGTTATTTGTTAGTATTAATTAGTTGTGACATATACCTATTGATATATAGTTATTTCTACTCATAACTAAGAACAAATCTACCTGCCATTCAGTACATGTTTGCAAACATCCATTAATAATTACAATTTCACATGACTGAATTTTTTATACTATTTTATATTTATAGCACATATTCAATCCACAATTTACTCGCTATTAATTATTCCCAAAACTTTATAATATTAGCATATGAACAATAGTATTTAAAAACATTAAACTCTTTGTCGGAACTAAATTACTAACTCGACTTAATTATTAATCAACTCAAGTTTGACTCCGTAAAGTCAATTACGTGTAGACACCTCAATTTCGTACTCCTAGTATGTAACATGACATGAAATATCAAGAACTGTTAAAAGCTAACAAATGTCAAGTTACATGGTCGAAAATGTAAAAAAAACAAATGCAAGATGCGTAAAACAAGTGAAATCGCGGGGCCTAAGTGCCAAAAAAGAAAAAAAAGACCACTGGCGCCGCCCATAGTGACTATGGCGCGCGCTAGCCTCCACCATGGGTGGCGCCTAATAGTGCCTTATTCCCATAGCGGTTTACCTTCGGTGCATTCTCTGGCCGCGTGGTACAAACCGATGAAGCACATAAAGATAAATCTTAATCACGAAGGAAAGCCTTTCCCATCCTATAAATAAGAGGCCCCTGGTTTGTTAAATTCACAGTTGGAGCACACGGTTAAACACACCTTTTCACCGCACAGTGAGTGATCGCTCTCCCGAGAGAAAGCTGTGAGATTTATTCTTCTAGCTCCGAAGTTCTGCCAAATCTTCCCAAAAAAGCAAAACCAAGTGGCCAAAGTGAAATCTAGTTGCCTGCCCGCTAAGATTCCGCTCTATTCCACCGGTTCCAAAATCCCAAAAAAAAAAAAAAAGTTGCTGCCCGAATTCGGGAGCCAGAATCGGCAAAAAACAAGCGGTTGCTCGCCTGACGCCATTAGCAAGCTTGCTCCACCGGATCCCGAGGCCTAAAAGTAACTTTAAGTACTTTGCCCGAATCCCATAGCGAAAAACTCCCTCTCCCGTAAGGATAGAGCGGCGCACCTTAAAATCTACTAGAAGTTAGTTGGTGCGGGATAAAATCCCTACGCTCAAGAGGTAGGCTATTTAAATTTTTATTTATCAAAAGTGCTATTTAGATCGGCCCGATGTAATAAAAATAAGCAGTTGTACTGCCTGATTTTCTATAGGAAATAGCACTAAAAAAGAGCCATTATTATGGCCAAATATTTATGTATTTGTAACTCCCGAAAGGAGGCTGTGGCAAATATTGTAATAATATATGCAGATATATATATTTTAAATGTTTTATTTCATCTCAAAAAATATAAAACATATTTTAGCCAAAAAACTATTTTGAGACCGAAAGGACGGGTTGGGTATCTAACACCTTCTCACATCGTAACTTAGCCTCCGAACCCTTTCAAATCTGGTTATATTTATTTTTTTTTTCCTTAAAATAAAGATGGCGACTCTATTTTAATATTTTGAGTCCATATGAGGCCTGGACGTATTCCACGCCTAAAGGTTTATTTTGAAACCACCCACTTTTTATTAGCGGAAAGGCACTCACATTCACGATACCACATGATTTTCTTTACGTGGGAAGTAAGAACTAATATATCATTCCCTCATATCTTGTTTTACTTTTATACAATTGACTCCATAAGGTCAATTATAATATCATAACACTTTTGGACTACAACCCCTAATTATTAATTAGCCCACAAATAA